>OX402540.1:1024678-1229975 GCA_948098885.1 Drepanosiphum platanoidis
CGGCCGAAATCTTCTTATTTTATGTCGGCTAGTAGGCAGTAGCTACATGATATAATCACAGATGCCTATATTTTACTGTTGTATAACTGCAAAGAATTTTACTTTTCATGATACATTTTAGTACAATAGTACCTATGTAAAAATAAAATAAAAATAAAATAATTATAATTTATAGGTGTAATGATTGAACGTTGTCTGATGAAAAACATTACATCAAAACAAAAAATGTAAGTAATATAATATTCTACAATTAATACACTTAGAGTAGTTAACAATAATAGGTATATAATATTAGATAATTTTATAATAAGTTCAAATGTCACTTAATACTACATTGTTGCCATTCAATCTCTCATATAAATGGCTAAAACAAAATCATATTAAAGACGATAACCTATTAGGTTGATTAATTACAACTAGCCTTAGATGGCACTAAAATAATGGATTACATAATTGAAATAAGCCAATGATAATATTATACAAACATAAAATTGTTATGATAGATTTTGAAATATGAAGGAATTTTTATAATACGTTCTATATTGACATAATACATGTAATGAGGTGCTACTACAACTACTAGTACTCGTATATCATGCAATATACATTTAGGTGAATATTTATTGTCTAAAAGTTTCATAGCAGAAAAAAGAAATTATACCAATGTGAAGTAATTTAATCTATTGTAACTATTTAAAAATTGAATTACATATTTAAACTAAATGAATATCAAATTATTAACTCTAGTAATAGTGATCATGAATAAGTTATGGTTAAAACTATTTAAATAATTAATTTATTAATAATAATTAATTATAATTAATAATAAAATCATTAACTATACTAAAGCAATACTCAATACATACATTTTAGCATATTATAAGTTATAACTAACAAATCTATCAAAGCTATTGTATAATATAGTGACACTAAATATTAATTGAAAATGTGTCATAATTAAATAATAATTATTTATAACTATAAGCTATGTATGATAGTTTTAGCCGTTTTAGGGAATATTTGAATCTATTATATTGTGATGATTACTGGAAAATATTTAATTACATGTAATAAGACAAAGGATATTATACTATTACATTTTTTATTAGTCACATATTTGGGAACAAGCAACCAGAGAAAGCTTTATCATTTAGTAAGGTTGATTTTTTTGATCAGTAATCACTAATTTATTAATAATATAATATTATAATAATATTATCACTTAAATAAAAAAAATTGGTACATTTTTACTGTTATTTTTAATTTTATTTTGAAGTAAAATTACTAATTACCTATCCGAAAGAATTATTTATTTGTGGATCAATTATAATTTTTTAAAAGCATATTAATTTAGAGAAGCAGAATCCAGTGAAATATGGGGATTACTATTTTACTTAATATGAACTTCAAATTTTAGTTTTTTTTTATTCATTGGCGTGGTAATTTAAATTTGGGCATACAAATTGCCATAAAAGTTATAGTATTTGAATTTAAAGTAAGAATTTTTAAAGATTTTTATCTTATTTTAAAAATTAAAAAACTTACCTGAAATATGAGTGGTGTACACAACAAGGTTAAAAATAATCGATAAATATAAAAAAATAATAGTATTGGTCTTAAAGCCAAATAAGATGTTTATTTAAATATCCGAATACTTATTTAAAATTTGGAATAGACCAGGGATGTATTTAGATATATTTTTCTAAAGAGGCTGAGTCAGAAACTGGAAGAAATTGTTAAATTATTTATAAATTCTGATCCAAAAATAAAAATAAAAATTAGATAAAATTTACTCAATTCTTAATATAGGATTAAAAAATATTTTAAATTAAGTTAAAAATTTTAATTTTATATTTTATTTGCACTCGACTGTATTGAAAAATTCTTAACAAATTATAAAATTACATAAGAATCATAATAATATAATAATGAATCAAATTATATTTAATTTAAGTTTTAAAATGACTGTATTGAACTTCTAAAATTCACATCCTATACAGGGCAAAATTATTAAAAAATATTTCTTGAAATTTCGGGATTCTCAGGCCCCCTCAACCTCTTTTATAAATACACCCCTGAGATAGACGATCGTTTTTTATTCTATTAAGCATTTTTATTTTTTGCATTTGGTACAAATAGGCTTCTCCTCATCCATAGTTGACGTTTGCATCATTAATACTGAGCGGCTCATAAAATGTGGCATTGTGTCCAACAATTCGATCTCGGCTCTTACTGCAGGCGAGAACTCAAGCTTTAACAACACGTGCCCATTAGTTTGAGTATTCACTACCTCTACCAAACAGTGTAGATTATTAACGTTGACAATGCGATAGACTAAAAAAAAAAATTAAATCATTTGAACACATAAATCTATTAATTCAATATCGAATAATTTGATTTTGGTAAAGAATAAAATGTTTTGTTAAGTACCATTCATGTTTTAGGTATCACAAATCAATTTTGCCTCTATTTTTACACATAAAAGAAATTTTATGTTATTCATGAGTTGAAAATTTAATATATTAAAAACAGATATCTGTATATATATTTATATATTACCAATTTAAATAAAATATCAAGGAAAAATTAACATTCATAGATTATCTGTATGCTTAAAATTATTATATATTTTAATAATATAATATAATAATATATTATAAGTAGTATCAATGTATCATTATATATTTTTCAGTTTTAATGACATAATCATTATGTTAAATAATAAATAGTAAAACAAATTTTAAATAAGCTTATATATCCACTTTAGTAAACTATTTTATATTTATATATAAATATTTTATTACCTTTAAGATGTTGAATAGATGGAGGATTGTCCATTGTTATCAATTCTTGAAATAAATACTTATAAAAACCACTTTTGTTAGGATCGATTGGAACTGCTGTTAAAACATTTTTTATTTTATAAACAGTCACTTTAGTATTTGGTTTTACGGTTATTTTAGCAGTTGATGAATTCTGTTTTCTGTTATTCATCTTAACGTAAAGTTTATGTGAATATGTTGCCATTGTTTGAGGCACAGGTTTAGTAACTGATGAATTTCTCAAATTTTTTATTTGATCCAAAATAGTTTTCATATAATTTATTAAAAGTTTAGAATTTTTAAATGTCTTATCAATTTTACACATTAACTGATTCAACTTTATCTCAATATAATCTTTTAATTTTTTTGAATCAAATTTATTCACATTAAATTCTTTTGCATTATACTCCTCTGCATTTAATTCTTTCACGATAGATCTTAGAACAATGAATTCTTCTGTGTTTAAGGTTTGGGCATTCAATTTTACGACATTAAATTTAACTAAATTTAATTTATCTGCATTGTTCTGTTTATTTTTTTTAATCCAAGCCTGGATCTGAGGAGTCTCTAAAATTTTTTTTTTTAATTTCTGTATTATCAAATCTTCAGTTAATGTTTCTTTATAATTTGCCCCAATGAAAGTAGTTGATTGTAAAACTAGGACATTTTTAAAAGATGTATTATCATTATCTTTTGATTTAAAGAATTCTTGATTTTTAAACAGTGTGTTTTGTGGTTTTATTTGTTTTATGTTTGATTGCTGATTTATTTTTTTACAAATAAAACAATTATTTTTAGTACTTGAAACATATTTTGGAACAATTAATTGTTGAGTCTGTTTTTTGAAAATAAAATTATGAATTTTGGTATTTGATATATGTTTTGAAATTCGTTGGTTTATTTTAATTTCACTTCTATTTATCTTGTGCGATGCCAAGTGCAATTTAAGTTTTTCGAAATCAAGAGTAGAAAATTTACAATCATTTGTTAAATAGCATCTATAACCCAGTAGTTTGATTTTCAATTTTAAGAAATTCTGTTGAGAGTTTTTTTTTAATTCAAACTGTTCACGACAAATGAAATTGGCCATATTTCAGTTAAATGTTGGTAATAAACAATTCTTCTGATTGACGTATACTGCAATAAAATAAATACAAACAATATAAATAATTTTTATTTCGGTATTTTGTCAAATTATACTTAATGGTTTTTTTAATTATTTTAAGTACATATTTTGGGACATAAGTAGGTGTTAGCATAGATTAAGTATACAGTATATTATGTATATTTAATCTATGGTGTTAGATACTCACCGTCTTAGGATTCGCGAGTTACGCTTTGCGTGCGTGACCGAGTAACCGTTGCCGTTGTAGAACGGGGTTGAAACTTTGAGAGAACAAGACCGTACTGTGCGAACAGGTGGAATGACGGTCACGGGTAGACGAGAGTCGTCGGGAAGACCGTTCGCCCCACGCGTGTGCTCGACCGAACGGCTCCGATTCTGCGCAACGGAAACAGCCGTCGCCGGTCTGTGTCCGCAGGGGTAGCATAGGCGGAGCCAGCTTTCGTGTTCAGTAAATATTTCTGGAAATCTTAACCCCCCTCCTCTCTCCTCCATAAAATTACTATTATTATATATACTGTATATGTATTGCATTTAGTAGCAAAAGTCACAATATGAAATAATTAAATAAACTACAAATTATCAGGTTACCTTGTTAGGTTAGTGAAAATTAATTGATGCATACTTTCGTGTCATATCAAAATGTTCAATTAATTTTTTTTTTATAATAATTTTGTAATCTACTTGACTATTTGTATGATCAGCTTGTTAGATTCGTTGTTTTAATCAACATCAAACATGTACTAAAATCTTTTCAAAAAAGTAAAATGCCTATTGTTACTGTTATAAAATATGTAGCTCATGTTAATTGGTATTATCGATGAAATTTGTATCGTCTGTTAATGGAAAGCATTTAAAATTACTTAATTTTTTATCAAATGCCAATTTCATCTCAATTATCTTAAATATAAATATAAATTTCATAAAACAAGAAATATTATCGTTTGCCAAACCTAGCGTTTTATTTTTTTTATTTTTATACATAATTTTATTCGATGTTTCTTTAACAATATCGGTCCTAATACGGGTACCTTATACCTAGTTTAAATAATATAAATGGAAATACCCGCATGATTAGTAAAACTCAAAAGTCTCCTAACTTCAATGCCGAAAAAATATTTAAGGAAGAATATTTAAAGTGGCTAAGTAATAATAGGATATTTAATGGCATGCGTACAATTATTTGATTGTAATTTCAACTTATTCGGATTATATTTCAACTCTTTTATCGCAGAGTTCAACATTCAAACACGTATCATTGTAGTTTTAAAATTTTATCAAACGTTTTATGGCATCAAATAGTTTATGATTGAATACATATTATTTTAATTATGTCTCTACTCGATAATAATTTAGTGGCCACAATTCAGTAAACCCGTACAATTATTTTAAGTTTTTGATAAAACAAATATCGTACAAGAGCATTATTATTTTTTGTTTGTGTTATTTTAATATCCATTATGTTTTCGATGTTATTAATTATCGATAATCTAAGAAATTTCCAATTTAAAAACGTTTATTTTTTCGTATTGAATTCAATACAAGGGTCTTGTAACTTTTTAGGGAACTAAATAATATATAATATGACAAATTATATTTAACCTTAGATTTTTCTTTAATAGTTCAGAATAATATTTTAATTAATTTATCCTATTTTATAATATATAATATCACATACTGTTGATTTATATTTTATTGTTTATTGAGTGAGCAGTTCAAACATGACCAATGTTTAAAGCGATTAATGTTTTTGGTATTTGAAAACTAGATTTGTAATAACTTGAGATAAAAACGAAAAAACTGTGGTATAAAATGAATTAATATTATGTAACATTTTATATAATTTTCTAAAATTTCAATAAGACATAAAAGTTATCAATAGTAATTATTCGATTATTATTTATTAAATCAGATATTTAGGGCTCACAGTCAAAATAATCAATATTTATTAATACATTTAATACATATTATGTTTTTATATAATTTAAAAGGTAATTTATTTTAAATAAATTGTTCCTTGTCATACATTTTAAATAGTTATTTTTATTTTAATAGACCGTCTATAATAAAACTAATTTAATCAAATAAATACAAATAGGAGTAGCATTGTGCAAATAGAGCCTCCTCTGCTGTCGGTTAAACAAGGAAAAAAAAAATAAATACAAATAAAAAACAGCCGGATAGTTCCTGGGTGAAAGTCTATCGTTGTATAGGTCATATTATTAATGTCTGTACAATCGATTCATAGATCAAATAATAAACCTTCAAATAATTAACCTTTAAAGTTTAAATACTATTTTTAAAAGTTTCATTGTAGTGTAGTGTTAAAAATTTGTTTAGACCATTAAAATATATAATGTAACTAATATCAGCTGTCTGCTGCTACAGCGTGTCGCATATTTTATCAGGACAAAAGATATCGTCGCCGTTGGGCTGTTTGAATGTGATAGGGGGATTGTACATTGTGGTGAAGACGGCTAAGTGCATTTTCATCGTTATTATTGTCACGTATTTTCATTGGTATACGCTACACTCGCGTTTTTGCCCTCAGCACGTTCAGCTGTCACTTTCCCCTACATTTTGTCAAAATTATAACTATAGTAATAGTATGTTTTCATTTATTCCTCATTCGGAACAATAACGTCACAATAGCAACACTGACGCGTGCGTCAAACGGGTGTTTATTTATTTTATTGTCATATGTGCAATTTGATAATCGACGAATTATAAGCCATATTATAAACCGCGGTGCGGGTGGTTCATTGCACCAGAGCCTCAAGTTTCTGTGTATGGGGCCCATACTTAAAATTGTATAAATATCTTAATAATAGAATATTTTCAATAAAATCGTATAGTGAGTTTATTAGTATGTTTAGATTAAGTATAAATTGTAAATTAGAGCCCGACCAACAGTTTGCTCCGGGGCCCATCTATTTCTAGCTACGGCATTAGTATTTATGTGCATATATTATGTGTACTTAAAACAAGAGAAAGACACGGATGAGATACAGATGATAGGTGATTGATATTGGTGAATTGGTCTTTTAAATTTGAGACCGATTGACGTTCACATTACGTTCATATTACTCGTAAATAGGTGCCGCGAAAAATCCACTCATGTGATTTAATAGAAAATATTATTCGTTTTTTTTTAATTAAAAATATTATCATGTTAACATTTGATTCGTTTTAATTGATCGACGATAATGAATTGTACGATGACAGTTTGTACGAATCATCAATTATACATTAGAATATACATTATAATATACATATAATATACATAACAAACATCAAAAAAAAAAATGGTAAATTTAAGCGCTTCTTGTACCAGGACCCCATTAGTGTTCGTTGCCGGCCGCGGCTGCGGCGGTCGTCACGTCCTTACCAGTTTACTTTTACACTATATTTATAGTACGCTACATTATATATATATATACACACACACACATATATATATACACACACACACACACATATATATAATAAAAATGTTGCCTCTATCGAATATATATTGAAATGTTCAATAAAACTATAAAAAAAATCCTGGGCGATCGTATATTTAAGCGCCCGTGTACCAGGGCCCCATTAATGCGAGACGTGCGTCGGCCGGCTCATCAATAATTCGACGGCCCACTGCAATATTTTTTTTTCTACGACCGGTAAATATTGTTAATTTGATATGTGTTACGTGAACGGATTGAAAATGTGTTACGAGGCTGTCTGAAGGCCATTTCATTCCGTGTCGGAAACTCGTGAGTTCTATTTCCTTATACACTATACTGTATGGTTCATTGACATCGATCGGTTCAGTGGCGGTTGTTTTTTTTTTTCTGACGCGATCAAGACGGTAAAAATGAATAAATTATATTCACCCGACGTGGCGGTATTGTGTGGTATTGCGTGGTGTCGCGTTTTTAAGCGCCTCTATGGACCCGGGTCCCATGATGGTGAGACGCGCTTCGGCCGGCGCGCGGTCAATGCAAACCAAGTCACTACAATTCGTTCTGAAAACCAAAATCATATTTCATTATTGATAAAACTAATAGCTTTGTGTTTTACAGTTTGAAAATGTATTACCGTATTATAATTTTGTATGTTGAAAATATTGTGAGAATTTCTCTACACAATCGTTTGAGTTACGCTTTTTTTCTTTTATAAATATTATAGTGTTTATTTGTTTTTATTAATAATTATTATTCTTATTATTATTATAATATGTTCATTTATACGAATTATTTATGTCTATAAAGCCATAAAGGTACGATCATGTTGATTTGTAATTGTTTAAAATATTTTAAAAAAAGTACAGTATATTGAATAAAAAAAAAAATGAATAGTTTTTTTAAAAGGTTCGTTAACATGATTAGTTAAAAATACATTCAATTCGACATTCTAAACTTACTCGATTATTATTATGTGACAAATAAACCGCATGCATTGTCTCTGTCTTATCAACGCGTACAACATGGCAAATTTGCGTTCAGTAAAACCGATATTGTACGTTGAGCTCAAATATCAAAGTGAAAAGACTTATTATCAAACTTAAAGGACAAGAAGAACATTATCTGTGTTCTCTCGTCGGTTTTTACGGTATTCAAATTTTTAAGAGCATTTATAAATATAAATATTTTACTTCCTAGAAAAAAAATTGAATATTAACAATACGTATTACGTATAAAAAAAGGCCGACATGCATTTTGTCATTTTTTTTTCATTCTCATTGCGACAATTGGTCGCGGGCCTCGTAGCGTGGGAACTGATTCGGATTACGTGTTTGTAGCAGATAAGTTAGTCTTATAAATAAGCCTTATATTTATTAATGAGTTCTACAGGGGAATAACTGTCGGAATCGTAACTAATTTCATTCGACCTATGTGCTTGTGTGTTATAAACGTCTGGGTTCACCTTTGTACGTCTCTAATATATTACAGGCAACAATGAAGATGCGGGCGGCGGCAATGACGAGCACAAATATAACAAGAGACGAGATTAACTATTCTGAAGAAAAAAAAATCAAAAAAAAAAAAAAGAAAAAATGATTAATAACAAAAAGACATCTGTAGTTCCGCCGCTCCTCCGCCCGCCACCACCTCCGCCACAGACTCCGGAACGATTTCAAACGGAACACCACACGCCTACCTCGTGAAATGCACACGGTCTCGTCGTCGTCACGTTTAGTCACGTAGGCCATACGCACCGACAGTAAACAACCGCAGTCAGTCGCACGGCCTACTATAACGATAATTATTTCAATTTCTATACTCGGCGACGCGCGGTAGGATCGTTCGGTCTTATCGAAAACGACGTACGTGTTATATCCGATTCGGTCTGGAACGCGACAACAGCGGTTATAATATCCGATGGCCGAAATTATAGTCGACGGTGTTCCGTCAAACGATCGTATTTGTTTTAACGACTCGATGTGCAGCGCGGAAAATCTCAACCGAGCGGACGGCAGCGGCGGCGACGGCGGCGGCCTAGGGGCGACCCACGAGGCCGAGGAGTCGTCGGACACTCGTGAAAACTCGGAAAAATTGCTGACCACCGCCATGGTCGATGACCAAGCCGAACGTGAGGAGAATCCCGAAGAAGACCCAAATGTCCTGACGGCCGAGGCCAAGAACACCGCAACTGGGCGTGCGTCGTTCTTCGGAAACTTGAGGAAATCGGAGACTTACAAGTGAGAACGATCGTTGGGGAGCCAGATTTTTTTACAGGAGCCCCGACATGAAATTAAAAAAAAAAATTGTATTTTCATTTTCATATAACATCGAATCGAGTTTAAAAAATTTTTCCAGTTTTTACCGAAGCGAATATTTTTATCTATAAAATATCGTTTTTTACGACATTGCGTCGTTAATTAAATTTTAAAGACTACTATTTTTATTACTCATTAGTCAATTAGTGATTCGCGATTCATACGTACACAACAATTGTACTATAAAAGTGTTTATAGTGTTTTTTTGGGTAATTAAAGCATTTTTTTTTTTTTTTTTAGAGTATTGTTCTTCGTTCAACCCACTCACCTCATAATGATTTTTGTCACCACTCTAATCGCTGTGGCCATATTGCCTGACAACACTAACATTACGTCCAACTCTGACGACTCGACTATCAAACCAAAACCGTTCGTAAACTTTGTCTATTTGGCCGCATTCTGCACACACGTTGGCGCCCAATTCTGGATGACGTTCATTTCAGGTAAGAAGTTTGAAAAAAAAAATCGAATATATCGAAAATAGTGACCAATGAAAAAAACAAATGGTCCTGTCTTGATGATATTATACGCATAAACTTACATTTTAAGTGGTTTTATACGGTTAAAAAAATTAAAAGAAAATATTATCAATGAAAGTCTGAAAAATATTTTATTGCTAATATAGTAATAAACTGTACAGTTACCGAATATATATATAATAATAGGAAAAGTTTTCTCCGTGACGTACCCACGGTGATTTTATTATTTTATTATTACTTATGCTCGACTTATCTTACGTTGTCGGGCGAAAAACGTACACAAATATTCTCGAATTTTAACTCAATAAATAATTTAAAAGTTAACTAGATATGCTTTGTCGAAATTATAAGAATGTTAGGTAGGTTTAGCGAAGAAAAATATTTTCTCTATTTTTATCGTTAAAATATGTTGTCCGTTGGATGGCTCAAGTATTTTGAGTGGTGGTGATGGTTCGCAAACATTAGATTTTTAAAATATTATTTTTTTCGATCGAAATATGCGTTATTTTATTTTTAAATGATTCGTTTTTTGTACGACAGATCTACATGAAAAGTAATTACTTTTATCCATCGTACATAATATCATTTAATTACAGTGTATTGTTTTATAAATTAAATAACACTTGGTTATTATTTATTAACCGCTAAAAATGATTGATTTTGTTTTATATTTTTTAAATTTCATTAAATAACTATATTATTATACCTGATTAGATCGGATATTAATTAAGATACCTAAACTTTCGAGTTTTTCGTCATTTTTTCCAGTACCCATTTAATCGAATGTGAAAAAATTACCTAAAGTACAAATTCTCAACAATATTGTCTATCTTATAATTTTCCACTATCAGTTGTTCGTTTGGTAATTATTACGATTTTCAAGACAGGTAACACGGTAAAATTATTGTGCTAAACAACGGCATATTAATATTTGCATTTTTTTTTTCTAAACATACATAAAAAAAAACTAACGCTAATATTACATATCAAATACGGCACATAATTCGAACAATATTCGATTTTAATCTTCGTAAAAGTATTATAATGTGCGCAAACTTTTTTCGCGATAAATCTCGAGCTCTCATACGACGAAAACATAAAAATGAAAAAGAAAAAAAAAATCGCGTAGTATATTCACACACACTCTTTTTGGCTACGTTTTATTTCGGCGTTTATATTTTGTGAAAGGATCGGAAAATGCGTCAAGTGTCCGAGAATCTCGAAGCCATATGAAAATTTAATTTTAGGGTACGCGAGACTTTAATTAAAATGAATATGTTTTCCCCTAGTAGTTGTTATTGGAAAATAACAACGACGCCGCCGGCGACGGCGAGCACAATATTGGTTTTAATTGACGCGTTATCTTGTGCGACATGCGTGACGCGTAATAATGTTTTCGTCGGAGAACACCCGTATATTATAAACCGTGATTGATGAAAGGGATTCTGACACTACAATTAACAAAACGTTATGACGTCGACTCGCGGGAGAATTGGTCGCGTCTTACAAATTAAATTTAGTACGTCGTTGTACGGATTCTACCCGGAGTGACACAGTTGACACGTGCCGCACATTTATAGGGGTTTTATTTTTATAACGAGTAACAGTTTGACTTTGGCGCGTCCGAGAAAATTATTTCACACGGTATTGTCGATACAAAGGTTTTGCTATTCGTTTTTTTTTTTTTTTTGATTTTTTCACTACGTTTCATAGCCGTAAATATATAATATTATGTATTTATTATGTATTTGATATTATTACGCCTCGTTCGTGAAATGTACACTAGTACTTCCGGTTGTTTTTTTTTCGTCGATTTTCAGGTTTGAGCTTATACTTCAACTTGAACACACACGCTTTTGGCGATGTCCAGAAGATTCTGTTCCCGAAGTACTTTACGCTGAACAGCGCACTGAGCGCGATCACAATCGTGCAATTCATCAAGATGCACGCCGCGGTCGACTTGTGGGACGCGCGCACGTGTACACAGGTGCGTATAGAATTGCATTCGATCGTTTGACGGCTGTACACGCCGCCGAGACGTAATTTTCGAAATGTTTTTCTTTTGATAATAATTATTATTATGCGCGTAATAACACTCGATTTTCAATATTGTTTTCACCCGCGCTATACGGAATGACGTAAACGATCGTTTTTACAATTTCCCCCCCCCTCCCCCGGTACTTTTTCCGACGTTAAAAACGCGCTCCTGTCCGTCAACAGCTGTTCGTGTTGACCCTGTGCCTGCTGCTGGAGCTGACGATCCGTCTGTTCGCCGTGCCGCCGCTGTTGCGACTCATGACCGTCAAGACGGCCATCGAGAAGTCCGCGGGCGTGGGCGACGCCGTGGGCCGTTCCGACCCGGGCCGGCTGGTCCATTGTCCGCACTACATGGCCATCCGCCGGGCGTTTAGGAAACTTCACCTGTGCGTGGCCATGGGCAACGTGATCACCATGATGTGCACCGTCTTTCACTTGGTGTACATCGCGTTCTGATCGCTACCTCGTCATTACTGCCAACAAAAATCACCGCTATCCGATATAATAGATGGCGCATGATATTTATATACTCTTAAATTCTTATATTCTAAATAAAGCGTACAAAAAAAAGAAAAAAAGACGTGTCTAATATACTCAATAATATTGTTTTCTACAGATCAAATTATACTTATATTTATATAATAAATACTGCACAATAATTATTGTTGTATCCAAAATGTGCTTGGCCGCCTAGACCGAAAAAATTCGCAGACCGATTCCGTGCGATTAATCGATTGATAATAAATAATACGAGATGTTATACGGTTAAAAGTGATAATTCGTGATAAAAAAAAAGAATTTTAAACGATTATGTTCAATTTAAATGTTTGTCTACGTCGAGTAATTATTATGTGATATATTATTAATTATTATCTTTATATTTTACACTCGCCGTGTGCTCTGGTTGCATTTCAATAATAATATACAATTTCTTTATTGACGGAAAAAAGTTCCAATTACAAACAATAATCGATTTACAAAAGATTTACCGAAATGAAAACCAATATATTTTTTATATAATCACCCGCAGACGTCGGCGTGATTCCTATAATATACAATTTGTAGCAGTGTCAAATATAAAATACGTTTAAATGCCGAACATTTTTTACGGATTTACCTAATTGAAAATCTATATTTTGCAGTAACTCGGGACAATCGATCATGTAATTAGGTAATTTGTATAAACATTTTTTATTTAATTTCTGTAAATCGTTGTTCTATCGTTTCGACGATGAAAAAAAACGACATTAGCTGATAGATATTGTCTTTCATAGTTATTTTACTTTAAACATTTTTTTTTTTCATTCGTTTTTTCCATTTATCGCTGCCAAATTGTACATGTCGATACATACGACCGATTAAAATCGATATAAACTATTAGACGTATAGGGTTAACGAATGTTTTTTTTCTCATATTAAATTACATTTCATTTTTCAACTTTGAACGTGTGTCGTCAAGACTTTCCTATCAAAAATGAAAGTTATTTTTTCAAAATGCTCATAATTAAATGTTGTTTTAGTTTAATTTAAAAACATACATCAAAACTTTCAGCCCACTCTAACCGGAAATCAAAGTCTAAAAGATATTTAATAAACTATTTTGTCACCATAGCATAAAACCGATATCGTTTAACGATACGATAAAAAAAATTTTTTCAATGCTTGAAGCTTAAAATTGTAAGTCTTGTAAAACATAACGAACCATTTACTACTCATAATTATACTATAAACTTTATATATCATTATTATAGATGTTATTCAAGCATATTGTGTTTAATTTTAAATTATCGAATAAATAAAGCGATGGAGAAGAATAAATACTCTACACAGACTATGCTTTGTGAAATATTTAAACAAATTTTGTGGTAACAATTCTGGACAAGATATTCAATAAACCAATACAATTACTCATTGATTGGAAACGATGTCAATTTAAAACAATATCTCTGAGTAAGTAACTATGTTCTACTAGTGTTGACGTTGAACACAATAATGCTGATGTATTCACAAAGAAAAACACATTTCAAGTAAGTACCTGAGAGATGATATAATTTCATCATAGTAATTTTTAATGAAGCGCTGTTAATTAAATTACTCGGATTGATAAACTCAGTACAGGTATATTATCTAATACATGCAATAACATTAGGTATAATGTGAAATAAACAGTACTTAATGAAAATTTTAGTCAAAGTAATAATCGCCATCAAAATATTGTTTATATTTTACACATAAATACTAACTCATATAACCCTACTCTTCATAAACATTTGACTTACTCTAAAGGGTAATGAAAGTTTATACCGATGATGTCATATAAAATTGAAATAATACCAAGTTCTAATCACCATAACAATCGTCAGACATCTAGCAGACTAAAAAATTGAAAATACCAAACAATTTATGAGAATAGAAACGCTATAATATTATAATTGATGGATTTCAAACGGTTAATTATGCATATTATTATAATAATCGTTTTCATTCGAGTATTATTAGTGAGAGAGTATTGTTTGATTTAGCTTTCAAACCATTTCGATTTGGCAGCGACCAAATACCTCAGTTGTGTCGAGTTTGTACTACAGCACCGATGACATTCAGGTATAATAAATAGTATTGGCGAGAGAGTATTGTTTGTCCAAAGCTGCGGAATGTCAAGATTGAGCTTTCAAACTATTTCGATATGGCAGTGACCGAATACCTCGATTGTGTCGAGTTTGGACTATAGCGCAGATGACATTTAGGTCGATGTCAATAAACAAATAAAATAATATTCAATCATATCATAAAACCAAGTGCACCTTGTACTGTATTTCCTTTGCATAATAGCAATGACACGTAGTGTTATAACGCGTCGAATGTAAAGAAGAATCAAAAACCGATCGAATTTCACGCCCAAATGTTCGAGTTTTATAGTTTAAAAACAATTTTTTGCGATCATTATTTCAATTTAATTTCTCATGATAATAATGATAATACCGTTGTTTAGAAATAAAATAGTTAGATTCTATAATCAATGATAATAGAGTCGATACTCTGTCGCTTTCGATTTTTTTTTTATCACAACGATTGTTACGAAAATCGCTATCGAAAGCGACGACATTCGTGTTATTATTGATAGTACGTGTGTCTATCAAACGGTGAGATAATTTCCGATTTTTCGACCAGAGATTAACAAATAAACGAAATAATAAAGTATAACAAGTCGACCTCGTTCGGAATTACATTCGCCCAGATCAAATGTCGACGTATCGCTTTTACCACACGAAAATTCAAAACAAACAAATCGTTCATAAGAGTGGATGTTAAAAACACCGGCTTCCTCGCTATCCGTGTGAAACAGAAGTCTGTGGTCAGAAAGTATGTATAATGTATTGTTTAACAAAGGCCAAATTGAGTTTAATTCGCTTTGTTCTTTGTGTCCGCAGTTCACGGTACAGCTTCTTCACAGTTCAGTGTCACAGCTGGCCGTCGGTAGCCCTCACGACGACGATCGAGTAAAAACAGTAGTAAGTCATTTATTTTTATTGTACCGGTCGAGTAAAAACAATAGCAAGTCCTTTTCTTTTTAAAAACAAGAGAGGAGCAAATATATAATATTATCTATAGCGAGTCGTTTCTTTTTACGTCACCCGCATTTTTAAGTGTCTACCGAAACTAAAGGGGTTTTCGTGTTTGAAATATTTAAAAGTATTAAATACAACGCCGCTCGTAAATATTTCACCGGTTATTGTCGAGTATACTTGAATGTCATTACTTTATTATCATACGGCGTTCATAATTCTTAATTCGAATTGTTTAGACACACGTCTAACAACAAAGCATAATCATTACATCTTAACATTTATTGATCGCTGATAACAATTTATTAGTTTATTATTTATTTTTAATACACGGTTTCGAACACAAATTTGTGTAATATCTGTATACGAATTACATCATCTCAAGTACCTTATTTATTACCATTTGTAAGTAATGTTATTACTTATTATGTAACAAAAAATGTTTAATTGTCATTGCAAATTAATGGTATTCAGTTAGTATAAATGCAAGTACTAAATTAAAGAATTATTATGAAAATGTAAAACAATCTATTTTGCAAAGGTACTATTGAAGTGTCTAACTTTAATAATTTACAACTTTATGAATCCATTTTAAGCTCTAATCCGGGGTTTGAAATATTAATCGTATTTAGTTATAGAGTTTGAAATGTATAAAATAAGTTATAATTTTGTGAAATTATATCGATATTATTTCATTCCTTAAAACTGATTCTCGGGTGTACAATCTGTCTAATTATAAATTGAATTACAATTTTAAAAGTGTTCTTGAACTCGATAATAATTTATTTCTTTGATATTTTAGTTTACCAAACATATATTATTAGCTCAGGCTCAGTATCACAATAAATGCTTTAAAATTTAATGTACATTTTATTATTATTTTATTACTGATACTGTAAAAAAAAAATATTTTTTTAACGCGATATTTTTTTTTCAGGAATCATAATCGTTCAGTTACGAGTTTCAAATTAAAGAGCTGTCCGTCATGTCTTGCACATATTTTAAGTTTACCAAACATGTATTGGCTCAGGCTCAGTATCACAATAAATACCTTAAAATGTTAAATATATTTGATTATCATTTTATTACAAATATTGTAAAAAAAAGAAGTTTTTTTTTAACGCGATATTTTTTTTTCAGGAATCATAATCGTTCAGTTACGAGTTTCAAATTAAAGAGCTGTCCGTCATGGCTTGCACATATTTTAAGTTTACCAAACATGTATTGGCTCAGGCTCAGTATCACAATAAATACCTTAAAATGTTAAATATATTTGATTATCATTTTATTACAAATACTGTAAAAAAAAGAAGTTTTTTTTAACGCGATATTTTTTTTCAGGAATCATAATCGTTCAGTTACGAGTTTCAAATTAAAGAGCCGACCATCATGGCTTGCACATATTTTAAGTTTACCAAACATGTATTGGCTCAGGCTCAGTATCACAATAAATACCTTAAAATGTTAAATATATTTGATTATTATTTTATTACAAATACTGTAAAAAAAAAAGAAGTTTTTTTTAACGCGATATTTTTTTTCAGGAATCATAATCGTTCAGTTACGAGTTTCAAATTAAAGAGCTGACCGTCATGGCTTGCACATATTTTAAGTTTACCAAACATGTATTGGCTCAGGCTCAGTATCACAATAAATACCTTAAAATGTTAAATATATTTGATTATCATTTTCTTACAAATACTGTAAAAAAAAGAAGTTTTTTTTAACGCGATATTTTTTTTCAGGAATCATAATCGTTCAGTTACGAGTTTCAAATTAAAGAGCTGACCGTCATGGCTTGCACATATTTTAAGTTTACCAAACATGTATTGGCTCAGGCTCAGTATCACAATAAATACCTTAAAATGTTAAATATATTTGATTATTATTTTATTACAAATACTGTAAAAAAAAAAGAAGTTTTTTTTAACGCGATATTTTTTTTCAGGAATCATAATCGTTCAGTTACGAGTTTCAAATTAAAGAGCTGACCGTCATGGCTTGCACATATTTTAAGTTTACCAAACATGTATTGGCTCAGGCTCAGTATCACAATAAATACCTTAAAATGTTAAATATATTTGATTATCATTTTATTACAAATACTGTAAAAAAAAGAAGTTTTTTTTTAACGCGATATTTTTTTTCAGGAATCATAATCGTTCAGTTACGAGTGTCAAATTAAAGAGCTGTGCGCCATAACTTGCGTCAAATGCGAAGCTGAAATACCTCGTTACGTAGTTACTGTGACATCCTATGTGAGTGCTTTAAACGCGCAGTTAACTACTTTACTTTGTAAACCAGTGTGAACTGTTCATATAAATTGGTTCTAAATAGATTTATAGTTTATTCAGTTTATTATCACTAGGGCTTGAATTTAAATGTATTAAAAACCCATATTATGTAAATATTATATATAAGTCGTATACGGATAAAACAACACCTATCAATAGTTACGTTTATTCAATGCTCGAGCTTACTAATTTGACGACTGGTCTAACTTAGAAATATAATTAAAATACCGACGGTCAGAAATTTTTTACGAGTTAATGCTAAAATATTACTATTTTAAATTGTTTAAAACGACTGTTTTAAATCTGGTACTTCGCCTACGTACAAAGTTATCCGGTTCTTGAGCACAGTCGTGAAATCTTAAATAAAACGATGAAATGAATTGGAAAATTCCGCTTTCTCTCGAAACAAAATGATTTATTTGTTTGACATTATATCGAAAGAAATTGAATTAGTATGAGTATCAACGAATATACATTTATTTATTCGGAATATTTCTTCACATTTTTATTTTGCAATACATTTTTAATCGTGTAATAAGAGTACAGTAGAACCCCTCTAATCCGCCCTCGGTTGGTCCGCCACTCCGGTTAATCCGACCATAGTACTATTGATATTAATACTTTAAAAATACATTTGGATTTTCCAATTTATAGTAGATTTATAAAATTAATTGCCAGTTTAATATTTCCCTTATCGCATATCCACTTTAGTAGTTTAGTACTCCTTTTGTTACGACTGTGTTCTGTGTTTATAACATGTATTATATTATTATTAAATTACGTACACTATACATATTTGTTTTGCATTGTGTACAGTTGTGTGTATTATATATATATTCTGATAATCCAACCTTTTTCGCGTTCCGACCATATCTCCAGTCCCAAAGGTGACGGATTAGAGGGGTTCTACTGTACTTATTTTATTTGATAGACATTTACAGATTTCTTGGGTATTTTTCGAATTAAAATTTTTAAAATATTTATTTTTCAGGAACTATCTCCGCCCGGAAACAAGTGTCGAATAAAATAACTGTCTCTCATTACTTGCATCAAATGTGACGCTAAAATTGGTACGTATTTACTGTAACTGTATATTTTGTGAAGTTAAAATTGATTGTAATATTTTTGCTCTATAGCCATCGATTAATTATTATTAAATTATTATTATATAATTATTTAATCAATGTTAATACCTTATAATGTGTACTGTATACTAGTGGTCAACAACTTTATCTTCAATAGTAGTTTTGACTGTTTGTGTAAATTGATCCTAAATCTCTATAAGCTTAATTAATTATTAATCACTTTAAAATTATATAGATTAGAGTACATACCATAGTACATTCTAGAGTTTAATACGTACTATAAAATTATATGTAATTATTTTATTTATTATATAATTATATAATAATATATGTTACAATTAAGTCACGTGTAAAATTACTACCAAATAATTTGTTATAATGTTTGAAATTTGAGTGTAATACTATTGAGCTGTATTGTAAATTTAACGCGTAATCAAATTTAATCGAAATATGGTAAAATCTATATTATTTGTGAACTAAGAACTATGTACAGTAGAACCTCGATTATCCGAACCTCCGTTATACGAACCCTCTATTATCCGAACTATAATTAGCGTATCCGAACGTTCTGTTATCCGAATTCGTCAAATTAAAATTGATAATTATGTCAAAAAATTATAATAAATAAAATAAATGTAATGTTTATTTAATTATGTATTTATTTATTTCTAATAATGTATGTATGTACCTAATTTATTTCTAATAATGTAATGTATTTCTGATAATGTAATTCTAATAGAATATTAATAATAATAATAAATACTTTTATTTTATATTTCCAATATCCGAACTTTTGCGTATCCGAACTAGGTGCGGTCCCAATTAGTTCGGATAATCGAGGTTCTACTGTATATATATATGTTACGGTCCAGGTGGATAAATCAGTCATTGTAGTACAATATTTTCTGGTATTATATTTTATAATTTCTTACACGATTAAGATGGCATAGAATTAGTTAGCAATGTCAGTATATAGTAAATAATCAGGAATTTTGTGGGCATTCTCTACGTATGCGCATGGTTATTCGTCGTCCATCGATAACGAACAATTTATATCGCAATTCGCAACTTATTATCATTACATTTTTATTCGAGTTCTTTTTAAGATCATATTACTTTGAGTTTTTCTCAATAGAGTATCTCTCAAACAAATAAATCCATATGTCATGTCTGTGTGAGACCAGAAATCTTATTACTCTTTTATTACAAAGTGCAAAAGAGTTAACAATCAAATATTTGATCTCAATTTATACATTTTCTCGAGTGTTTATTATTAAAATTATCTTGGATAATTTTTCATTGGATGTCAAAATTTTATTTTATTCTAAATTACATTACAATAAATAAAAACTCACATTGTATTTGTTATTTATTGGACTACTTTCTATATGAGTGTAAAAAAATAATATATATATTTAATTCATAACTAATGCATCTTTCTTAAGAATATTCTAAGTAAACATGTTTTAATTTCAACTTAATTATCTTAACAAGGTGTTCTTTTTTTGAAAACCTGTCACTTTTAGCTAGTCTTGTTTGAGAGATTTGAGATAATTGAAAATAAATTATGTAATTATGTCATACCTGTGCCTAACTAGATTATTTAGTGAATAGTTAATAAATTATTGTTAAATACAATAATTTTAAATTTCATTATCACCGTGATGATGTGAATTTTTAAGTATCAAGTAATAGTTTAATTTAAGGTTAGTTTTAACTTGTAAATAATTGTGAATTGTTAATTTAAACTCATAGCCGAGTTTGAGAACCGTGAGGATACTTGTATAGTTGTGATGTAGGTTAAGTACCAGATTAGTGTAGTAATAATAGCGATATTTTACCGTTAAACTACTGAAAGTGTAATCATTGGTATTTTAACACGTTGATGGACAGTTGATTTAATTATTTTTCAAAAACACCACCCTTGAAACGTCACTTTTCATTACTGCTATAGCAGTAATATTTTTAGTACTGCTATAGCAGTACTGACCCCCGACATCACATTTTTGATTACAAAATTACTGCTATACCAGTATTACATTTTATTGATTAATTATTTTATAGTTATTATGTTGAAAGCTACGATTTATTTTAAGGAATGCATAAAAAGATAGGGAAGTTATTTTTATTTAATGAAATGAAACAAAATGCAATACAAAAACTTTATTATATTATTGAAAAATTATACTTATACAATACTTAGATCATTATTTTAAACTTATTTTTTATTAATTAATTAATTTTAACTTTATATTCATCCTTCTGGTTGAGCAGAACATCGATATATAAATTATAATTAATCGATAAGAGAATAAAAATGGAAAATACGTGTATAGATTACAAAGACATGTATAAACAGGCTAAAAATAGAGTGCCCACTGGCCCGTTGAGATGTCCGTGGTCAGAACAACTCCCTCTTTCATAAGAGACCATTGAAAATATCACTGCTATAGCAGTAATGACACATTTTGGATGGTTTGTATACTACTGCTATAGCAGTAATATTGAAAAATGACCCCCGACATCAACTATTCATATTACTGCTATAGCAGTAATAAATAGCAACTGTCCATCAACGTGTTAATTACCGTTGTTTGTTGAATCAGTTATAAAATGTATTAGGCATGAGTCACTACAGTTCCTACATAATAAAAAAAAATGTATGTAGAAAAATGTTCTTTTAACACCATATTTATTTATTTTTCAGGTGTCAAATTGAAAGTAAAATCCATCACTTCTTGTATCAAATGTTTGAGAATTGTTCCTGTTTGCTGTAATAGGTATGCTGTTTATAGGCGGTCGTCTACTTTATGTTTTCACAGTTATCATCAATTAGTTCTGTATAGAGCCTTTTTTTTTTTTTATCTAATAAGTGATAGAACAAGCCTGTGCAATTAAATTAATTTTTTATCGCATTCTATTGGAATATTGTCGTTCACACGCTATAATAAAAAAATTACTTAAAAAAATATATCTTAACGTTTTCTACTTTCTAATAATTGTAGTAAATTTACTCTATTATCCCCATCCTATGAATAAGCACACTAATCTTTATGAAATAGTTCTTGTTATTGGACCATTGATAAAACCAAATTTATCTAAATATTAATAATGTTTTGTCTAGGTACCACACATAGTTTATCTTTGTCTTTTAAAAGTATTTTAAATTGTTCTTATACTCACTAAAAATATTTACGAATTAAATAATTATATGCATTAAATAGTAGAACTATAAGATGTCCGTGTTCCCTTATAGCATCGATCATAGTCTATTGACTATAATAGACTATAATTATATAATATAACAAACATATTTGTTTGTTCTATAATCAACGCCTAATAGATATAACCTAATTTATTTGATCGGAACACTTGTTTATTGTGACCCGGAGAAGCATAACATTAGTATGAATGAATGGGCTCATTCATTCTTACACATTTTTGTTGCCAATCAATTCTTAATATTTGAATAAATATTGGATCAATTTGAAACATTTCTATTGATAAGCATAGTAAATAATTTAATACAGATTAATCTTTTTATGTAACTCGAATCAATATTGTGATTTTAAATTAAACCTTGCCGTGTGTGATCATTGTCAAAATAATTACAATAATGTTTTCTCATGTATTTTTCAAATTAATTTCAATTATATCGCTTAAATCGATGCCGTATTTCACTGGACAAATGTCACATTATAATATGAAATCAGGAAAACAAAAAGGACGGATTGACAATTGTATTATCTCACTTGCACTATGATTTAATTGATTTATATAATATAAATTATATCTGAACGTTTTAACCGATCGATAGATGGAAAAAAATTTAAATAATCTTTCTACCTTGTTATAACTTATAATTTAAGTATTAAAAGACTGAAAGAAAATGATATAGGTGTGTACATTTTTTTTTTTTTTAGCTTGTAAATTGTCATCGTGTGTTGTAAAATTTAAAAAAGAAAAATTGTCATGAATGAATTATATTACGAGTATAAAAAATTAAATTTCATAATAATCTCTCGATTAAAAAGAAGAAGAAAAAAATCAAATAAATTTAATGAAATAAAACATTCAGTATTCAGGTAATTTTTAATAATATAGTGTGGAAACTGACGATACGGAGCATTGTGCACGGATCAGGGTGGATTCGATCCACTCGTAGGATTAAATATCTTTAATATTTTTATATATATATTATAGCCTCGAACCGAGTTACCTAATAATTTCAACAACTGAGATTTATCTTTTGTTTTCGTGACAAATCGTCGGATTACGAACACAACAAACGAAAAAAAAAAAAAATCAGTCCGGCAGCACTATGACGTTAACAGCAAAATATCGATTCATTTATAAATATAGATAGACAATATTATTGGCGTGTGCGTAGTGAAATATCATTGTTAAGTATCAAATAGTGACTCAGTGTGGTAACAGTAATCGAAAAAACGCTTGCGCTTCGCTTGTCACGTCGTCCACGTACCGTCATCATTACAACAGCGCACGAGATGAAACGACGATAGCATAGTTGTGTACGTAATTATAATTGATTTTTGACAATAATCCTACCGGTATACTTAGTCACGCGATAAGGAATTTACTGACAACTCATTTTGACAACGCCATTTAATATACACACGGTCGGTTTGCGTTTTAAGATTTTAAAAAATCCAACGTTCGAAATATCTAAAAATATTATGATAAAATAGTCGGAAATGAAAGTTCGGACGAGGAGTTGCCCGACCGATTCCAAGCGTACGTCGCGACGACATTATCACAGATACTCGCTAGTGTTTATAGTAAATGATTTTACACTTTATATTATTTTCTTTCGATCTCGATTGCCGCCGTCGTCGCCGCGGCGCGACGGAAATAAAATCGTGCGCGGGCGAAATGCTCGAAATTTCGTAAACAGACCTCGACCGCTGTGGTACACGGCTGGTACTCGACGAAACGTACGTTACCTGAGTATCGTCGAACAGACATTACCGGCTGGAACCACGGTCAATAGCTGCGATTATTTTTCTTTGGCGACCGTTGCGCCCGTAGGCCGTTTAGTCTCGTCATAGTCGTCGTTGTCGTCGCGTAACGGTGCCGTGTTTTCCGCGAATTTTTCGTCGTCGTTTAATCGTTGAAACGATCGTCAGTGCGCGGACATTTATCTGCCGATCTCGATTGCCGCAGCCGCCGCGGTGCGACGGAAATAAAATCGTGCGCGGGCGAAGTGCTCGAAATTTCGTAAACAGACCTCGACCGCTGTGGTACACGGCTGGTACTCGACGAAACGTACGTTACCTGAGTATCGTCGAACAGACATTACCGGCTGGAACCACGGTCAATGGCTGCGATTATTTTTCTTTGGCGACCGTTGCGCCCGTAGGCCGTTTAGTCTCGTCGTAGTCGTCGTCGTCGTCGTTGTTGTCGTCGCGTAACGGTGCCGTGTTTTCCGCGAATTTTCCGTCGTCGGTTAGTCGTTCAAACGATCGTCAGTGCGCGAACATTTATCTGCCGATCTCGATTGTGTCGCCGCGGCGGGACGGAAATAAAATCGTGCGCGGACAAAGTGCCGGAAATGTCGAAAACAGCGGCGGCGGCGCAAATCGAAAACGCGAAATCGGGCCGAGAAAAAAAAAAATGGCGGACCTCCCGCGAGTAACCCGTCTCGTAAGCTGTTGAAGTGTTAAGTCTCTCGCCGTTATCGTCGTCGTCGTCGTTATCGCGTGGTGCCGTCACGCCGTGTTTTCCGCGAATTTTTCGTTATCGATTAATCGTTGAAAAGATCGTTGGTGCGCGAACATTTTTTTTCGATCTCGATTGTCGCCCATTGCCCCCGCCGTGGCTGAGTTCGGCCGCCGTGGCCGAGCTCAACCGCCGTGGCCGAGCTCAACCGCCGTGGCCGAGCTCGGCCACAGTCCCGGCTGGAACCACGGCCAATGGCTGCGATTATTAATTTTTTTCGGCGACCGTTGCGCCCGTAGGCCGTTTAGTCTCGCCGTTGTTGTCGTCGTCGTCGCGTCATGGTGCCGTGTTTTCCGCGAAATTTTCGTCGTCGGGTTAATCGTTGAAAAGATCGTTAGTGCGCGAACATTTTTGTTTCGATCTCGTTTGTCGCCGATCGCCACCGCCGCGGTGTGTCGGAAATAAAATCGTGCGCGAGTGAAGTGCTTGAAATTTCGAAAACAGTGGCGTAGATCAAACGCGAAATCGGGCCGAGAAAGAATGTGGGCGTCCGGTGAGTACCTAACACTTATCTATACATCTGATTATCGTGTACATCTCCCGTATCGTACGGGCCGTCATTATAGTTTGTCATCGAATAACAATTCTACGAGTAGGGCTGATTGTAAACGTTCTGTGTAATTATATTTAATTATATAACATAAATGTATTGCATGTAGCGGGCATTACCCGGGCTTCGCCCCGGGTTTGATGTAAAATATACAAATAACTGTAAATCATTATTCGTATTCTTAAAGAAAAAGTGATCTATATAGTAAAGTATCTGGAGTGATTCTCATGTTAATACTAACTTGATAAAACCATAAAATAAGCCCGATTTCAAAAAACCCTGGAGAAATTTTTTTTTTGTTGTTATGACAATTCATACTTAGATTTTAAAAACAACCGAAATTCTTATTTTCCGGTGGATTTTTCTTTCATACAAACCTTGTCTTGACAATTACGAATACACAAAAAAAAAAATCAGCCAAATTTATTGGTTGGACCGTTCTCGAGATGTCATATATGCGGCAATTGATTTTTATATACATAATATATAGATAGAAGATATGTGATATTTATAATAAATGTACATTATGTATATATATATTGTACGTTGCGTAGTTTTTGAGAAATAGTGGTCAGTGAGTGAGTGGTATTTGGATTTTATATATATAAGACTAATTAAGTGTTTTTCTTATTTTCCAATACTTTTAACTGGCCTAGAATTAATTGTCAATTGCATATAAGACTTACAAGAGTACGTTGATACATTTATTATATTAAATATTATTTTACTAGCGAATCCTTCACGTTTTCAAACCATGACTTGTTTTAACATCGTTTTGAACTAAGATTGTGCATAAAAAATAAAATAAAATTGAATTTCAATTTTTTTTCATTGACAATTTATTTGTTCTCGTGATAATTAACAGTAATTAAAACCCAATAATTGTAGCAACAAGTCAATTTGTTTTCAATTAGATACTTGAATATAATATAATAGTATGACTGGCAGGTATAACATATATTTTCGCGTTAAACTATTATTATTTAGATGAGTAAACGTGCCATTAAGTTATTTATTGATACAAATAATACAGTTTTGTTATTATTACATTACTATTAATTTTTTTTTATTGATGGTTTATAAAGGCCAAATATTGTCACACTTTGCCACTAAATACTATAATTATTAATATATTTCATATTAAATTGTATGCTTCGTCATTGCATATTCGCATGTTGATCTTGATATAAAAATAATTTATTAACTTGATTCTTTTGGCGCGATTTATTCGTTTATTTCTAAAAATTTAAACGATTTTTCATTTTATCATTGCTTTTTATGATACACACTGATATCTTTTTTCATATTATTATTCTTTACGAAAAATATATTTCAATGAATTGCATAACAGTCTTTTATAGTAGATTTCCGTCGGTGATATGAATACTATAATAAGTTAGTATTATTAACGACTCATTGTATAAAATACGACGAATTATATGATTCAGATAATGTGACGCGCATTTTATTTTTAGAGTAAAGTTATAATTGTCAAGCACGTTCTTCTGGTTCTTCGTTGCGGTTTTAAAAAACTCGTATGCATATTTACATGCGTGTCTGAATTACCCAGTGATGTGTAATCCACAGCAGAAAAACTTCCGAGTTCCGTTTTTTTAATACGTCAGTAAACTTGGGTTTTTTTAAAAATATATTTTCGAGACACACTGAAATAAACATATTTACATAATATATTTTATTAGAAATGTATTACAAAGCAACGTTTATCTGAACAATTACACAATAAACACAACAAACCTAATATATATATATATATATATATATTATATATACAAGATTATACCTATATATACACATATATACGTATATAAATTCATTGCCGCACGTATACTATCTCATCACTTGCGACTCAACCGATTTGGCGTATTTTTTGTGTGTTCGTAATTGTCAAAGAAAATTTGTTGTTATTTTTGTATGACAATTAAAAATCTTAATCATTAAATTTGACAGTTTATTTCAATAAAGAAAATAATATATATCTATTTCAAAAAATATTCCGAAAGTAATCCGAAGTAACACCTAGGATAATCATTACGGTCGGAATAAACTCAATTATGTGTTATATTCATGCGCTGTGTTTGCCGTAAAGTACACGCAACTTATCGTGGGTCCTCCTTTTGAATTTGATTTTTAAACTTTATTGCTCAAACGTTAACGTGTTTAGTTTACTCCGTCGCTCTCTCTTTCTGGGTTCAACAACCGTCTATACACGACTGCGGCGACGACTCGGTTTTTTTTTTTAGTCATCGGTCGTAAGTGGGTTTATTCGAGTAATATATCAACAACAATTGTATTACATAAATACGACGATGACCTGTTGTGTACATCTGAGTTACTATACTCTCTCGTCCGGTTTTAAAACCTTCGAAATCCAAATTTAAAAAGTTTTAGGTTTACTTTTTTTTACAACTCCGCTTACGTTTTTTAATCCGCTTGGGAGTGTTTAGGTTTATTACAATGCTATTTATTACTAATTCATTACAAATGAATAATACACAAATAAAAAGGTGTTCTCTCGGCTTTCTCGGCGCCAAATTAAACTCGTTAAAATTTACATCGATTGCCTCTATAAATATTTCTTATTTTTTTATCATTACAACCTGGGTTTATTGTAAATCAGAATTATTTTTCAGACATGACAATGTCGTCAGTCATTATTAGGGCCCGGAAGTCCATGCACTAAACCTATCAAAATGTATGCAAATATACGTTTAAAATCACTAAAATATGCACTTAATATGCATTTAATTTTTGTTTTAATAATAATTTCAAAACAATATTCGGTATAAAATTATGATGATAATTAAAATAGTGGGAAAAATAGATACATCTACAATTTAACTAAATATAAAATACATTTGTGTTTTATTTATCTTGAGAATAATTACAATTTTCAATTTGTGATTCGAATAGGTTTTCAAATGAAAACTAACGACGTTTATCGGGCAATATATTTTTTTAAACAAAAAAGCAATTAATGTATATAATTTTTACTATTTATTTTCATTTTCATGCAGACATATATATATATATATTAAAAAATGTATTATATATATATAATACATTTTTTAAGAGTCACGGACCACGATCTATTTAACATAATAATACGTAATATCTGTTTATAAAAAGGAACTATTAGTAAAAACAACTAAATATATTAAAAAGATTATGTATTGATGACGTAAAAACTATGTACAAAAACCGCATACGGGCTCGCAGACCGATTATAGTATGATAAATAACTGAAAGACGTTGGGTTCCAAACATAGCTATGACGACATTATTTTTCTTAGAAATAACTATTTTTCAAGGACTGGAAATTTTTTAAACAGCAAATCCTGGAATTTAGACATCAATACTCGTATGTAATTCCAGTTCGCGGTATCCTATATCGCTGGCATTTAAACAGGCTCAAACGAATTGTATTTTTATCAGAATAACAAGGTTCTTTATAAGTTAAATGATTTGCAACTTTTTACCGTGATTTTCGTAAATCCGTTGACAATCTGTCTACCAGATTTCATTTCTACATGTTATAAAAATGTTTACACTTACATGTTTCTGATGAGTTCTAAACATTGCACGATAAAACATGCAGTATGCATTTTTGCATAATATATTAATTAATGTTTTTAGTGCGTTTTTCAAGTTGATATAGCCCTTTTCACAATTTATTTTCACAGTGAACGTATATTGTTGTAATGAAACATAATTGTTTAACTAAAATGAATTAAAAGTTGTATTTGATATATATTTATGTATTATTTTCAAAACAATTGTTTTTGAAAGTCGTATGAGCTCGTTTCGGCGATCTTGCTATGGATTTCGATCGACAAAAAAATGTGATGATGATATTATTAAATTTAAAAAATTATCGAATGATTTTGCGCAAAAAAAATCACGTAAAAATAATTATGTTTTATATTATAGTTTCTATGTATAAGGCGCGATGTTAGATTCAATTTTATATTATTTCCATATCGTCTTTGTACTGAGACATTTGGGTTTTTTTTTAAAAAATTTTATTACTTTTTAATTAGTTAGTAGATCGCTAAAAAAGTGACTAAAAACGTATTTGCCTGGGTCAGTGAAATACCAAAGATCGGCCCCAACGGTGTCAGTATAAATGTCAGTTAGTGTCGAGTGTTTTACGTAATAACTAAAAAGTAATGTTTTAATTATTATGTTCGCGAATGTATTTGTCAATAATTCATCGACTCTCAAAAGATAACAAATGTCAACGGCATAACGATTTAATATATCACCGGTAAATCAATAACTTATTAATATAAATAATTAATTAATTTTATTAATACGAAAGTATTATATTATTTTATTCTTAAAAGTGGTACGGTTAAAATAATGTTGAAATTAGCGTCGGGCCGCGTCGTCGTTAAACGCAATATTATTTATTCAACTCTTTCTCCATCCTTTCCAGTTCTTCTAATGTTTGGGTTCTCTGCGAAATCAATCTTTGCTCGTTGCATATATCGTTGTGCAAATCACGCATTTGGTCCTTAGTGTGCAATAGTCCGAGTTCGATTTTTTCCATCACTTCGTGCAAGTTTTTATTCAACTCGCAGATATCGTCCTGCAACATCTCGGTCTTCCTGTTGGCTTTTTCCAGTCGTTTCCTGGTGTCATCGATTTCCTTGCGAATTGTCTCCTGCAGGTAATCGCCTTTGGTGTTGTCCGAGCTGCCGCCGATGTCTTTTTCGGTCAGCGTAGTTTTGATCCTGTTATAGTGCATCACGATACGCATAACGTCCACCCATTCCGCCTTGGCGACCTGCAAAACGAACAGTTTACAGAAATAACGATATTTTCTTTCCTCCACACCTATAAAAACAATCGATCGTGTAACGTATGATATTTTTTCACCTTGTAGGCCGCTAAGCCTTGTTGGATCTCATTTTGCAGGTCTCTCTTCATAGCCAACACGAGTTTCTTGTATTTCTCTTGCAACCGGTTGATGATTTTCCGACGTTCTCGCGCCAACAAAGAAAACAACCTGTGACGCGAAGCTAGGTTATCGTTTTAGTATAAAATTATATTATTATACAGTAGATTCTTCTTGTTATGCTCGACGGGTAAGATATTCATGTAGTATTTTATTTTAGGTAATTTAAACGGTTATTGTTCTCGGGTTTAGAAAAACCTATTGAAAATTAAAGTAAAAAAGTCAGTCATTTTAAATTAAAATATGCCTATAAAATAAAATATATTATATTTATTTATACTTTCTAACTATATATAAAATAAATATATATATATATACATATGTGTGTGTGTGTGTGTGTGTGTGTGTGTGTGTGTGTGTGTGTACAATTAGTTAATTTGCATATTATATAATATATTTAACGTTATACTCCGTCGTGATTTATTTTTATTTACCCATTGTGCCTCACGACGGGTCAGGTATTTAAATTATTTTAATAATTTTTCATTAAAAACAGATATTTCGAATATTTTTCCGTTCCGTTTGAAATTTGACACAATAATAGTTATATATGCGCGTAAAATACAGTCAGCGGTGGGACCGTTTGCCCACGCACGCTCTCTCAGATCATAAAAACAAAATATAATATTTAGATCGAATCGATTACATTTTCACCAGGCACTTCGGATACGCCTTGGTCAGTGACTCGGCCACTTTGCTGGTAGGTTTGTCCAAAAATGTCCCTTGCCACATCATTTCAGTCAACGAGTTCGGGCAGGTGGACGCCGAATTAGTCAGGGCCAGTAACGGGCTGGTTGCGTCGATTTCGATTTTGGTGATTTTTTGGTTTCGCTCTTCGATCTAGAACGCGTTGAACGAATCGAATCATCGCGGACCATGATAAGCGTAAAAAGAGACTGTATTTTTTTAAGCGCTCGTAGGGCCCTATATTCTATATACCAGGGACTTATAGCATTTGCATAGTTTTGTAATTTATTGTAAAATATAGCAGTATGCAAATAAATTGATTTTTCGTTACCATTATATCAAATCTGAAATTTAAATGTGCCTGTTTCGCATTTATTTTGCATTTATTTTGCAGTAAAGTGCTTATTTTTTGTTTTTATGTTATTTTTCCTTATTTAAAGAAAATAAGTAATAAAATGAAATTTAAATAAATAAATCAACAATATAAACACACTTATCGAGCTGATAAAATATTTTAAAGATTTTAAACGACAAAAAAATACATGAATAATGTATAAAGTAATATGTATCGATAGAAAGAGATTTAATCACTTACCTACGTGACAGTATTATTATCACCTGTCGTAACAGTATCGTATATTTTATCGCGTTTATTTATAGTTGAAAATATATCTTACTTCTTGCAGTATATTCTTTACTCTTTTTTTTAACAACGAAAGCAATTTTATCCGTTTGAATAAGTTCAGGTTGAACTTTTCGCACGTCCTGCTGCTGTCCTCCTAAGAACATGACAGGCCGATCGAGCATTAGTGTGTTTGATTATAAATAACGTTTTTCACTTACAATCAACTTTTCGAGCAGGTTCTCGACGTACGGGTCGTGACACGCTGTACTGTTTGGATCTTGTTCTCTTAACATCTCCTGTTCGATACTGCTGTATACTTTTTTGAAAAACTCGTAAGTCAACGTTCGAGATTCCTGTGATCTACGCCTGGCCAAAATCGACCTGACTTCGACCGTGACCTGGTATATTTTATCCTCGTGTTCGGTGTGCATGTCTGGTCCGTTGGCCGACTCCACTTTCAAGTCCAACGGCTTTACCACAGGTGCCGATCTGAAACGTTATGCGCATTTAGAATACAACGTCGGTCGGTAAAATCCAAATTTGTTTTTAACCGAACACCAGGTTGATTGATTATTACAAAAACGATAACAATACTTTTATTATAATGTTATGCTTATCATCGCGGACTTACATAGATTGACCGCACGTGTTAACCCATCTGCAAGACGAGTCTCCACCCATCGTCACGGCCACGTATGCAAATATACCCGAGTTCTCGGGCAAAGTCTGGCACGCGATATACGTACGCCCGTCGCTCGACAAATGGTTCAAATCGATCATTTCCAGTTCTCTGTTGTGGACGTATTTCGACCAATTGTCTTTGGTCTCGTTAATCTAAACGCGAGAAAATATTTTTAATAAAAATGTTAAAACCGTGATGTATACCCGCATTTAAATTTTAAATTTCAAAAAATAATCGTATGAGAAAAAACCAGTAATCGTCCGAAACAATTTTCCAAACGCTCGTGGTCGTCGTTGTTCGCGCCGTTTAATTCCAAACACTCACTACTTTTTCTATTTCCACTTCGACGATGGGTTTGGCTGTGATTTGCTGGAAGACGCCGTCCAGGGACAACGGGCCGGACGTCGGGGCCGCGTTGAACGGCGCGCTGAGTTTTCTGTCGATCATGCTCAAAATCAGCTGCGACAAATAGATGTTGCGCGTTAGCTTGTCGTCTATGTTTGCATATGTTTCGATCGTCAGTTTGGTCAGCCATTTCTAGAAATTATCGATTTTATCACACGGATGGCAAGCATTTCGTTTTCGTCCCGCGAGAATACGATTAGACGTATGACGTGTTGTTACTTTGCATATTTCCTTTTCGAACACGGATTTCAAACTGTCGAACGGCACTTTGAAATTTTCCAAATAAAATAAATAATCCTCGTTCACTTTTTCGCCGAAATTTTGCACTTCTCCGGTAGCCATCGCGGTATGCGGCCGAGTCCACGAACTACAATAGTATTATAAGAGTAATGACAATTAATACTATGTACGTTTTGTTTATCTGTCTTATTTTTTTTAAGATCGAAATCGTCTGTGTTTTTAATTAAAATCGACTTTGAAACGATCGTTTGTAGTGTTTGTACGTACATTACACCGCAGTAACCATGAGAAACGAGTTTTGTATACACACGTTTTTTTTTTTGTTTTACCGTAGACGCGCATTTTACAAACACCTCGTGCACACATTTTGTTGTTTATAATTTAATATTTAAATTTCGTATTTTACTAATCGTATTTGTCACCGTCGCCGTTTAAATCGGTCGTTATCAATCTTTTTTGATCGAAATGACTGACTGGCAAATTTTCCCAAATATAATGCGTCGGTATTATAGATTTGAATAAAAACTCTGATTTTAAAAAGACCGATGACAGTATATACTTCCCATCATAACTGCACAGTACAAAAAACAAATGCACCGGTTTGCGATTTAATGGCTCGAGCGATTTTGAAAAAAATCGTCGGCTGGCAACGAATATCACGGCGAACTCTATTTAAATCTATAGGTTTTTGCCTGACGGATTTCGCCGCGAATATCGCCGTGTATAGCTCGGCCTTACTCATTTGGTGTTTTGTGTGAAACTGCGAGTGAATACGCTCTGTTGTAAAATTTTATATATTGTTTGTAATTAGTTAGTACTGTTAGTAGATTCGAAGTATGACCGTCTTTTATCCAATTAAATATTTCAACGATTACTAATAATATACACTAACATAAAATATAAAACAATATATTTTATTTATTTATTATTTAGTCTTATGTAAATGTAATAAAATTAATAAATATTATTATTATACCTATAATAATAATACGTGTTATATTATTAATACCTATATCAAATTATTTCCATATCTGTCGGAAGTATCCATTTGATAATGAATGACGTATTGTAAATTGTTTGTATAACTCTAAACAAAAGTTATCTCCGGAATTCCTATGCATTACTTAACACACATTCTCACGGCTCAAATGTAAATACCTGAATATCATTCCTTAAACCAGCCGCCAATGAAATGATTATTTAGCAACAAATATATGTAAATATATTGTTCACCGTGGGCGTCTTATACAATTACGACAAACATTTTCTGTGAAATTAATATTACTTTCTTATAATATGTACAATTCCCATTCAGCTGTAATGCAGAAATAATGCGGTTATGATGACTAATAATCCCACCTCCAATGCGTACGTCCATTCAATGTAGTATCCGCTTGATATATAAACATCACGCATTTGCAATTTTTTTTATATCGTTCACAGCAGTTTAGCCGCGTGTAAACTCCAACTACATAATGGCCACGAGAACATCTACGAATTGTACGCTATCAGGTAAGACGATTATTATTATTTTTTTCATACGTATCAATAAATAAATATAATATATTATGTAAAATCAATCAATAATAATTTTTAAAACTCAAAATATTTAAAAAAAAAATCATCATACTTTCACGTCTTTTAAAAATCAACCAATTTTCGGATCTGATTTTACAAAACAATTTACCGTAAAATTACCTTTGTAATAATTTCAAAAATATCTGCTTACAAAAATATTATTTAGAATATATTATTTTGCGGTATTTATTTTTTTCAAAATACAAAATTGATACTTTCTACAATTTATTCTAAGTTTTTATAAACGTGTTCTATCGTTATTAGTAAATGTCCATTGATACTGTACCTAATGATAGTATTGTATTAATTCGCAAGAAAAATGTCTAAATGTTAACAAAGTTTAAAAAAATTTAACACCAACATTTTTTCTACAATTGTAATTACTAAATAGTTGTCTTGTTTTTTTTTTTTTTTTAATTATAGAATATATAACTAAATTTTTCTTTGAGATTCTTATAATTAAAATTCGTTTAAAATAATGTTTATTATTGTACATACGTAAAATAGTTTTATAAAAAAAAATATAAATGTAACAAAACACAATGGTAAAGTGTTAATGTGTTAATAAAACTTTATTATATCAACTAAACTAGACTAAATAATAATAATACATTAAAAAAAGTCTATATTGGCCATTTTATTTATAAATAATCTATTTTATCGGGAGCTTAAAAATAATAAAAAATGTCTAGTACATATTTCACAATTAAATTCATATAGATATTTACAAAGACAATGATAAATTATTTATAATATGTAATTAAATTAATGTATGGTAGGTATAATTTCATGATTGACTTCAGGTGTATACAATTTTTGCACTCTTTATTATTACACTCCAGGCAAGACCTATTTATTTTGTTTTATTATTTATATAGTTTTAATAAATTATTTTATATAGGTATTTAATAGAATTTTAAATATGTGGTTCTGATCGGCGAACAATCGTCGTGGTTGTTAAAAACAATAAAAGTCTAACGATTTTTGCTTGTTGTTTTTTAATATACTGACATTTTTGTGTTGTTTTTTTTTCAGCCGGTTCGTTTTTCGTTGGTGTTGCATTGATATTTTGCGCAATTTTACCTTCAAACGAGTCGAAAAATTGTTTCCGAGATAATGATTTTGACAATGACGTCACAAATCAACTGATGCCTAATGTTTTCCCGTTTTGGCACAACCCATGCGGTAAATTTAATGCTACCGTCATCTCACGCGACCTGCAGAAAGAGGTGAACATCGGCCCGAAGACAATTGAACGCATTATTGTGCTAACCAATTACGCAATGTATTCCGCCCAAATACTTGTCAACAGTTTCGTGAGTATATCTACTAACTATTCTGTTTCCGTCCCCGACGCGACTGTTTTTCGCGAATGAAACTAATTATCAAATAATTTTCATCCGCGAAATTATAGTTTTTTCGTTGGTTTGGATGGACCGAAGCCTCGGTCGATCAGGTCATTATTTTATGTACACAACGATACCGCGTTTACAATCGTATGTGCGAATTAATAAAAATACAAAACACAAATTATATTTAAAGAGAATAATATCGTTGACAACATCTGAGACAGTTGACAGGCTGAACTTGGTTAAAGTTAATAAATAATATATCATTGACTTATTTAATATGTATTTTAATTAGACTCAAATACTCAATGTTTAAATAAAATGACCGTCAAACAAATTACGTTCTTCTACGATACCACGTGTTGTAAAAAGTTGATAAAATATTTACGTCAGCATTTCGTTATCCTGTATTTATAATTTACTATATTATACATATTAGTACGATTATAATGATTATATCCGCGAATCAGTCACTCGTTTGAAAAATACATTGTTTATGCTTACGATATTTTGCATAGATAATAATATTATTTTATATTAGACATGTTATGCACAATATTTTTTATATACTATTGTCGGTGAAATAATAAGTGAAATATTATTGTTTACAAACAGAAAACACGATATTGTAATAAACTTATCCCGTCGTTAAAAAAAAAACCGTCCAACATGTATTTGACAACATTTGATTTTTTAACTATGTATTTATTTTTCTACACTGTCGTAGAAAAATTGTCGTTGTCTACAGCACTAACTGAATCGATTTTTATCGCGCAGGTTTTGAAAACGTTTCACGTGAACTTCACAAGTCTCTCGGACGAATTGAAAAACATCACGTTCGAATGGCTACAGCAAGACAAGTACATGCCGAAAATACTGGACAATTCCCAGTTGGAAAAAATTAATATTAAAAATGTTACGTTCGATGTCTACATGGGTTTGCAATACTTGGCCGTTGGGCTGGACCAGGTGGTTTTTGACCAGGAAAAACACTCGCTTCAGTTCGTCAAGGAATTCTCATATTCTAGGCAGAGACTAAGAGCCGTGAGTAAACACGATTTAATAAATTATAACGTTATTATTAAAGCGTAGAGGCCGAAAATCCGTGTTGTTGTTCCCTATGGTTATTCGCTGTTCTTTTATTAATCAATTTGTTATTTATTCATTAATTTCCGAGATTACAACAACGTGAGTCATGGTTTTGTTTTTGGTTTTTTTTTTTTTAATTAAACATTTGCTCGTATTTGCGCGCGGATGTATTTAATCTTGTCAAGACAAATGTTTTATCGATTTAAAACACGACCGACTAATTAGTCGTTCTTTGATGTTTTACGCATAATTGTCGTGTTCTAATCTACAATTGCATTTTAAAATATATTTTAACTAATCGTTCGAGGGATTCGATATGACGCGGCATTTATTCTACGACCCACAACGGCCCATTAACTGCATCGTGAGAAATTTTATGAAATTAAATTAATTACAAAGTATTATTAAATACCTAAAATAATTTACCTAAAACTATTGAATATCTCAATAACTATTATACGAGTACGGAGTATTAACTATTAAACATTATTTATATTTTTATTTATTTTGTTGTTATTTTTTTGTAAGTCGTTGGTCATAATTTAATAAACAACTATGACATAGGTTTATTTAATTATTGATTGTCAACGATTTAATGGCAAAACATGATATTATTATTATTATTATTCATATAATATTACAGTTCATAGCGTTTTTAAGTAAAATTCTTTCGAAATAAAAGTAAATTTCTTCGGATATAATATTTAACACAGTATAATATTTTACCATTAAATGTGTAATAATCAATTATAAATCGGTCGACGAATAAAATAATCGTTAAAAAAATCAAATAAACTGTCGTACGTAATATTATTGACACATGGTTTTCATTATATTTCTACAGTGGCGACACTAAATTAATTCATTATTCGAGTAATACTTACCCGCGTTCGATTTTCAAATGATTATTATTGAAAACGGTTTTCAAATTAAACTCGCCTTGCGTTGTACATGGGCCATATAATATTGAGAAAAATGAATACCACGGGTCAGCTTACCATCGAAACTTCGCCTCGGGCAAATACTATATTACTACACGACAAATTAACTAAAATGGTAGACCTAGTCGACCGGTAGGAACAGCGATTATTATTATAATATAACCAAGTATAGTTCGTTAGCTTTTTGTCCGTCGTCGTCAATTATTAATGACATGCGACTCCGTGAAAACCCACGACGACATTGACGTTTACACTGTGTTTTGATTTTCAGATTTTATGCGAAATGTCGAATACTTTCGGCGACGTACACTCCGTGCGCCGCGACGAGATGCCCAAGTCGTATTACGAAATTGCTGTGCCCAGCTGTCGATTGCTGAGAGACTGGGTGATCTTACACGAGTACTTCAGCGGCTTGAAGTACACGATGAACGTGTTCAAATATTTCAAGTCGACGTACTATCGATGACGCGCGAGAAAAACGCACTGTCACGCGTCCACCGGAAATTATGTCACAACGACGTGCAGCTTGTTGAGATTATTAAAGGTTGTGTCGTTATGTTTTAGCACATAGGTATCGTAACTCGGTAAACTATTCGCATTTGCCACTCGCAGAGAGCAAATCTAATTTTATTTATTTATTTTCAATGTATTAATTTTGTACTTATTAGTTAATTAATTAAGGTATTTAGTTAAACGAGAAAAAATGAAGATTATAATATTATATAATAGATTTATATAATTTATATAAATACGTCTGAAAATGTGTTTTAATTGTGTACATACTCGTATAATATAATATATGTTTTGAAAAAAAAAAAAACGATCGACTTCGTTGACTAATCGCGTACAAATATTACGATACGAGTCGTATTTTTCTTTTTTAGTATATAATACTATGTTTAGTTATGTCATATAAAAAGTACCCTTTTACGTCGACCTGTTGTTAATATATTATTTACATTGTAAATCGAGCCTTCGACACGACGGACGAGACAACGTTTTCGAGTCGTGAAAACTTGTTCGATCTACACGAAAATCGTAAAGCGTCGAACAAAATACATGGTAATAATTATGAAAAATATTACAAGTGCGAGTTTTTTTTTTTTTCCAGGCCATATGATGTACCGTATCATTTATGATGTATCGTGTGCTCGAGGAAAATTTCTCAAAATAAATCGATCGTAAGAAAAATTGAATCGCCTTCCTTCCCTTCGCAGAGAGAGAGAGAGATAGAGTGGGAAAAAAACCCCCGAAGACGTCCGTGACGCCGCCGGTAAATTTAAACTTTACGTAAATAATCGCGATAAAACGTTATTTTTCCGGATTACTACCGTAGGAGGGGATTCCGTTCTGACGTCTGATCACCGCGGCGGCGGTGGCGTAGATTTTCCTTCCGGGCGGATATTTTAATGGAAAGCTTCGCCAAATATCGATAAATATTTCGATATTTGATTGTTGTTTGTGATAAAATTTTGTAATTAAATCGAAAACAAACGCAATGTCGCGCGAGACATATTAAATTATTATACGCGCAACTAATATCGATTGAAACGTGATTTGACGGTAAAAATCCCACGCCCAAAACTCGGCTTATAAATACAATATCGATGATGAGATATCGATTTAAAACAAATAAAAACGAACGAATTACTATTGTCGTTGGCGCGCGGCGTTTTTCGGTCGACCGATAATCCTAACCCGCAGCGTACCATGTCTAATTACGCGTACGAATTTTGTTGTTTTTTTTTTAAATAAAATCGCACAAAAACTAAGACGCGTCCCATGAAAATTATTCGAAAAAGCCGGTGGGCCCGGGGCCCGCGAAAATATTTGATGTTACCGCGAACGCGCGCGAGCCGTTATCGAACACTCCATGGCTTTTGATTGTTCCATGACTAAAGGTCGTGCAAGGTGCATCCATGGCCGCCGCCAACGACGACGCGCACTGGATTTTCGCCGCTAGGCGGTCACAGGTTCGCGGACCGCCCAGTGATTGCGATTACAAGACGGCGGCGTTGACATTTTTTTTTTTTTTTCTCCGCGTCATTTTTCATATCCGCTCTCTCGCCTTATTACCGCGTCGTTCCTTATCCCGGCTCGAGACCGTGTCGCTCTTCGCGCCATTTTCCACAAGAAGTTCGCTCCGTCCACCTGATTTCGAGTAAGTACGACAATATCATCTGCATTTTAACGGGTCATGGCCGGACGGACGTCCGGTCGTCCGTCGCGTATTCTGTTATCTCGTCGCAAATGTCCACTTGTCCCGAGCCAAAACTCGGATCCGTCGGCAAGATTAACTTACCGATCGATCTCGTTAAACGTTAACTGTGTTGGTTTACAAAATCGCGTTTGCATCGCGAACAATTTGCTCATATCTTTATGTATATATATATATATATATATATATATATATATATATATAATTCTACTGTACGTGTGTACAGTACAAGTGAACTCCTAAACGGCTGGACCGATTTGAATGAATTTTTTTGTATGCGTTTGGGTGACGCCCTAGATAAACAAATGTTGTTCATTGAAATACAACACCATTCCGTAGGAAATTGAGTGCAATGTTGTTGAATTTATAAGTGTACTGTTTATGTATAGTATAATAGTAGAAAACGAATTTTTTTCATTTTAATTTCAAATCGTTGTTGTTTAAATTTGTTATTGCACATTTCAATCATTTTGCTCGTTCAGGATTTTTCTAAAACCGTATTTTTTTAATAAAGCGTTTACCACATTTATTGTTATTGCATCGAATAAAATAATATAACTTCTGTACATAATATGTTTGGTGCAGGAACCAATGACGTCCGGACGTCACTGGTTCTTGCGACGATAGACGTTAAATACCTGATAAACGGTCGGATGTACTTGGTTATTGCACCTAACAGAATCTTATGTCTAACATATGTATCTGGTTAGGTTATTAGATATTAATTTTGTCGGTTTTTTAATTCTATAAACATTTTAAGGTTAATAAAATCACATCGTACTTGTGTTACTTGTTGTTTAAACAATTACACTAGTAATTTGTTCATACAAAATGTTCATAAACAAAAATACATTTTACTTAAGACATTATTCAAATTTGATTTAATTTGACCTAATGTATGGTAGGCTTTATTATTATTTGTGTTTAGCACTCAAAAAACTAAATATATAAATAATAGAAAATAAATAAATTAAGTAATTATATTAATATTTCATGGTTAATACTCTTAAATAATAAAATATTATTAAATATATAAAATTATTTAAATACAAACTATTAAATATATTCAAGTGCGCTCTTTATGATGATTTTTAATCGAAACCGGTCGTGACTTTTTTGCACTCTTTATTATAATACTCAAGGCAAGACCTTTATTTTATTTTATTTTATTATTGTTTAAATATATTTAATAGTTTGTATTAAAATAATTTTTTATATTTAATAATGTTTAGTTATTAAATATATGAATTTTAAAACTGATATAAATTCCTAATGTTTAGAAACATTTTTGAATTTAATAAAATCAAAAAATACAAAGATTTTTTAGATTTAGTGTTCTATTAGTATGAACAACCGTTCAATAGGAATATTTTCACCGTGTTTTTCTGAAAAATCTTTTACAACTATTATTTCTAAAATGTCAACTAAACATATTTCATCAAGAAATTTTGTAAAATAATAATCTTTTTTTATCTGTTTCATTATATTTAATTTGGATGTAGTACTTATAAATACTTAATGGAAAATATATATATTTTACTAAATATATCTTCAGAATAAAGAGTACAAAATACAAATACTATTTTTGAGTTTATTACAATTTTTTAGATATCAACATTTTTGTTTTTCAGGATGTTTTTTCTCAAGGGTTCTTCTTCCAACTACAGCTTTAGAGATTCGCAATCTGTTAAGGAAAGTTCACATGATGAAGAATACATTGTCGAAGCAATTTTAAATAAGCGGAAGATTAATAGAAAGGTTTACTACTACTTAAAATGGAAAAACTATAGTTCTCGACATAATTCTTGGGAACCCGAAGCAAATCTTGATTGTGATGATTTAATTTTAGAATTTGAAAACCAGCTGAAATGTAAAAAGACAAAAACAAATAGTCAGAATCGTGAATGTAGTTTTTTAAGGAGTTCGAGTGATTCATCATTTCCAGATTATGGTTTATTTGAAAGTGGTCGTGAGAGTCCATCTGATGTAAAAGTTGACGAATGTGACGAGGCAAATGAGAAGATGGAAGGCTTAGATGAAGTACTAATAAAAAAAACAAATGTTCAGAAACGGAAATATAATATTTCAATCACTGCTAATGTCACATCATTGTCTGAAGATGTTTTATCTAAAAAACGTCGAGAAACTATTCCATCTGATCAAGAAGTGAACAAAGTCTACGAGACATGTGAGAAGTTGGAAAATGTAGAAGAGTTCTCAAAAACTGATTTCATTGAACAATGTAATGGAAAGGTAGAAGTTGGTAGATTTGAATGGAAAAATGATTTAAGTTTCCTTACATTTGATAAAATCTCAACTTTAGAAGGTAAGGAGCCAGAAGAGGTTCTTCATGCGTTCAGACCGAGTGATAAGTTGGTATTAGTTGTCAAGTGGAAAGGTATAGTAACTCCTGAATTTGTCTTGTCGGAAGAATTTATCGTTAAGTATCCCCAACTGGCTATTAAGTTTTATGAGAAAAAAATAACTTGGGGCTAACCTAGAGTATAAGCAGTATTTAGGTTTTTAACTGTAACTTTATTTTTAAATTGTCTAATAGCATAAGGAATAGTATTATATTAAAATCTTTCATTTTTCACCGCTATTGCATTCATGTCACAAGACAAACCATTAGAATTTATCCGTAGAAAATATAATATCAAAGTCTTTATGTACATCTCATTCTTTTTTCTTTTAATATATTAAAATTGATTTCACTGTAAAACAAAAAAAAAACTTGAGTTAAATTTTTCCAAATAGTTTTTGATAACCTTTTGACCTACCTTGACAAATATCATCGAACGTATAATACAGGTAAACGTTTTGTGTAATGGATTCTTAGTAGAGTTTTCAGTCGAATCAATTGCCGATTGATTATGCGACAGAAAATGCATCTGTCCGTGGCAAAATAATCAATCAGTTTTTATTAGATATGTTAGACTGACATATCTAACGTTCCAGTGAACAACTCGAATGTAATGTAAATAAAACAAAAATGAATGTGAATGTTTTGTTTGTGTACTACATAGTAGTCGATTACCAACGAGAACAGTGAAGCTTTTTTCACCAAAGACCACGGGCAACGGTGATTGTGGACAATGTAAAAGGACAACTTTTTACATCATGAAAAATAGAAAATCTCCATTGGTAATTTTTTAATTCAGACGTTGTCACCTAACCGAGGTGAGTGTAGTAATAAATATTTTCATCGTAACCAAACACAAGTAGAGTAATTAAAAATAAAATTATATTTTATATGATTTCACAATCGTCTTGCCATATTATTTATGTTAATATCAACGATTTTAATGTTTTTTTTTTTAACTAAAACATCACTGTAGGTTGATTTGAATTGAACCGATAACACAAATCGAATCGACGAATCGTGACGTCATTTTACAGATTATTGTAAATGCTAGTTTATTTATACGAATCATATGAGTAAATGATTCATTTTATTTCTCTATCTGCCGCCGACTGGACAGAGAAGGGAAGCCACAACGATATTGTATAGATCTAATATTTTATTTTACAATATTATTTGATGCAGTGTACAAATGAAATTGGTAGAATAACGACTGGTCTTCATTTTATTGAGAGTTTTTATTTTTTTCACCAAATTGTGCTGTTTTTTTTTACTGATTCGACACCGATGTACATATAAGCAGGTGAATAATTTTTTTTATTGTACTTTTAAATAAATTATTTTATTTTTACTATTAAATGATAATTATCAGTTAGTTACTGAAATATTTAATTGTTTCGTCAAAACGACAATTGTTGTAAAACTGAAAACATTTTTTTTTTATATATTTTCATATTCTCAACGGCGTGATGGCTCATCGAAAGCGTACTGTTCACACGTCAAACACATTGAGAACAGTTTCGAGGACAATAGTTTGCGGAGTTTCCATATAAACATGGGACGAACAATGCGTGACGAACAATGTTGTCGATTCAGTTGGCGTTCGCCGTGGAAGATATTGATGTCGATGTTGCTCGGAACGGCGTACTCGGAATTGTCTAAATTTAATTGTCCATACGGTGGTAAGGAAACGGATAATGTAGGTACACTCTTAAGAGGCTCGGGGAGAAGCGGTAGAAACACCGGCTAGTAAAAAATTCAAACCGTTAGGTAAATAATTACAATCAATTACAATTTTTAATACAACTTCGGCTGCTTGTTCACACGTTCAGCCTCGAGTGTACGCCTACGGTTTAACGTGGGTAGGTAAAATTAAAACGATTTCAAACGATGTGATTGTATTATTTTTGAATAACATTTTGAACACCGTGTGCATATTTCGTCAGACGAAATTTGTAATTTAAATTTTTTGAATTTTAGAAACGAATCCGGAAGGTGACATTCACCTACTACATGGGAATAATTTGATTATTACATGCCAGGTCGATTATTCTAAACTACTGCGAGACTTCCGTGACGACAAATTTGAACAACAAATCGTTCCCACCAACAACAGTATGAGTGACGGGATCGTATTTTACAAGTCCGGTCAACTTGTGTCTAAAGAACATGTGACGATTGTCAACGCGACAGCAGCTCGATTGAACATCTCCAATCCCAACGCTGGTGTGGATTTCTATTATTGCAGGCTAAAATTGGACGACCGCAGTCATGGCAATACCAGCGGTGCTCGGTTGTCGTCCAACGATTCGACGCGACAGCTAATAAACGTGTGCTATAATTACGTTGTAATTGGATGTAAGTCGATCAAAATTTAAAATAACAAAATTGTTTCCCACTCCCTCTTTATATATTCAAAAACTATCTATACAATGTCTGCGGTGAATATTATTATTAATCCACCGGAATGAGGACGAGGATAAGGTTTGAAACAAATAAAATCACGATTTAAACCGTTAGATTTTTTACATTCGAGTGTTCACGATATAGATGCGCCGCTTGAAATAAAAAATTTTACTTGCCTGTCCACCGATTGGGAAGAATTGAAGTGTGACTGGATCAAACCGGAGAACCCGATCGATACGCAATACAACATTTCTTTTACTTTTCCGGATTCTCCTCCATCTGAAAAGTAAAGCGAAACACTATAAATACTTTATCATACTTTATTGATGATTTTTCATTTTCTAGAAACCCCTACGAATGTCCTACGAAATCTGACATCAATGAAAATACTTGCGTTTGGAATCACAATACCGTTCCGGTTTATCAATTTCTACAAGATTATTATAATTTCACGTTGACCGGAATTAATATTTTTGGAACCTCGAAGAAAGCGTTTTACTTCGATCATTTCGCCAACGGTACGTGTCCTTATAAATTATATAACATTTAATTATTACTTGCGTATTGACCGTATAATTTTCCGTTACCATTTAGTAAAACCGAATGCTCCGGACACATGGGTACTGGATAAAACGCCGACGGTCATCGTGTTGAAATGGAACATTAGTCGCTTGCACTATACGATGAAGTTTCATCATAAGATCGAGTACAAATCACAATGGGGTGCCGAAGACACGATACTGTTATTCAACAAGACAAAATGTACGACCGAAACAAATTCCACCGGAGAATGCTTCAATTTCTTTTACAACTTGACCGATTTGTATCCGTTTACGAATTATAGCATTAGTGTCTACTTACGTTCTTCTCAAGCCACCGACGAAGACAAATGGTCTAAGCCGAGTCAAATCTGGGAAATAACCGAACCTACGAGTGAGTTATCATTCCGATATAGTTTTTACATTTACGCTCTTTTGCAATTATACGGATTGTTTCGCCATTGTAGTACCTGTAAGGCCGCCGCGCACGGACATCGGGAGCTTTCAAAGTTTTTCAGTCAACATTTCCACGAGGAACGTGCTCATATACTGGCAGCACATTGAGGAATACGAGAAACTCGGACCATCGTTTCAGTATTATGTTAACTACACTGCAACAACAGAAGACTACAACGTTACGTAAATATACTGTCCGGCGTTTTGTTTTATTACATTTATTATTTATTGTTTTTTTTTTATTTCAAAACTGTACAGAAAAACACCGATCTCTGTTAAGCAATGTTACGCCGAGTTTGAAGGACTCCGCGCCAGTATTGATTATACCTTTTATGTGTATTCGGCCAATAATATAGGTTTTTCGACAAAGTATTCAGTAGTTTACGTACCGAGGAACTACGACAGTAAGGTTTTACACATTTCTCACAATAATTATCCTAGGGCGACCATATTTAAAAAATAAAATTATACAGGACAAAAATATCATCCGTAATATTTTTTAAATAAATAAGTATTTATTATATTTTTTTTATTTTTTTTTTGTCGATTATTAATAGTGAAAAAATAAAAAATTTTAACTGTTAAACATTAAAATTGAACAAATTATTTTGAAAAACATAAAATAACATAATTAAATTAAATCTATACTTTTTGAAATTTCCTCAAATCCTTTGATTCTTCATGTATACTTTAATTTTTGAAAAATAAAACTTGTTGATTTATTTTAAACACTATTCTTCTGACATTTCTACACTATTTGATGTGTAATTATTATACTATTTCTATTTTAACACAATATGATCTTTTGCCAGAGCTCGGCGGACCAAAATCTTTGACAAATATCAAATTCGACAAATTCAAAACTATTGAACTGTCGTGGAAAAATAGCCAAGAATCAAGTACTGCCAATGAAACGAGAAATTATACTTTATTTTGGTGTGATGATGTTGAATACCATCTATACCGCCGGTGTAATGTAAGTAAAACATGAACTCCTACTGTTTATGATCATTTATTAATAATTCAAAACTCATTTTTCGGATTTACATTATAATCGGTTTCGAATGGATCGTTGTGAGAACTTTGTGAGACTAATTTCATCAACGTTTAAGCATGTGCTACTTGGGTACAGAGACAAAGAGAGAGAACATTGATTTTTATATTATATTATTGTGTTTGAACGTTACGGAGAGATAAATGGCAAAGAGGGGTTTGCATAGAAGAACTAATAATAATTATACTTGAAAAAAATTTGATAATTATGAACAGAAATTATGTTTATAATCGCATAAAAATACTTTTTTGCAGACCAAACTATTTATTTTTACTGATTGTGATTTTTTTGTACGCAGGGATTCTTGAACTGGACGCAAATATCAATTTCACAGCCCTACTACAACAGAACAGAATTGATTAACAACAGCGAAAAAATGTATACATTTGCAATCAGTCATAATAGTTGGAGTTCTCGCACGGATAGTCTGAGCAGTAGCGGAATGGTATGGACATCGTGCACAGTAATACTAAATAAAAGTACGGGTTTTGGTTTTTTTTCTTCACGCTGTTTGATATTATCAACTCATATGAACTTATATATTTGATTAGCCATCGTAGAGCCAACTAAACACGTTTGGGTGAGTAGGATTGACTCGAGAGAGATGGAACTGAGGTGGAAGTTCGATTGCTCTGACAGAATAAGAACAATTCTTGAATTGTATGGAAAAATATTTTACTGTCCTGTAAATTCCACGGCTAAAAATTCTACATGCATAGGTAATGATTTAATATTTGTTTTTGTATTGCTAGCAATTAATATTATATAATATATTATATACACATCATAAATTTAACCGTTAATTTTTCTCAAGTATTTATGTATTCAACAGTTACAAAATCACATATTTCATATTTATAAACGTATTTACTTTTACTTTGTACAGAAGAATTCAGTCGAATTTAATTCATATATCGAGAGTTGATAATAATTTAACAAATATATTCGATAGTTTTATGATAAATGTTTATTAACATCTCATGACATATTATAAACGGGTTGCTTTTATTCAGTTTTAAAGATGTACTTTGTGTTTTAGAATCCGAAATGAACAAAACCATTACCAATCTAGTGGAACATGATAATAATGGAGTTACCATAAAGAATCTTAAACCAAACACTATTTATAAAATGCACGTGGATTTGTTCCAAAACGACAAATTTAAAGGCACGTTGAATGAGCCCTTATTCAATATCACACTGGATTATGACAATGTCAAGTCCTCGCATGGTACGTATAGAAATATAATGTTATTATATTTATGAGTGTTAAAATCATTAGATTAGATATTGATATAATTATTTTGTTTTTATATTTTCTATTTCTTATTAATACTGTCGTGATGATTATTATTATTTCCAGAAGGTGCACTTGGACTTGGCTATCGTTTGGGCTTAGGGGTAACTCTGTCCATGGTTTTTGTCACTATCGGTGCGTACTGGGGTAAAAAGTAAGCCCGCATATTTTTAATCAAATATCAATTTCATTTCAACGTAGGGAAATTGAATTGTTTTACTCTGATAGCTTACGTAAAAGCTACGTATAGATGTTGTCAGTTAATTTGAATTTTTTTTTCACAAGGATCTGGAGAAAATATAAACTCATGAAGAATATACAAATCATATTGCCACCGACGTTGATTGTAGACTACAAACACTGTAAGCCGTAGTGTAACGTTCAAATCACTTGTTTACTCGCAAGCGACTTTCAGAAGTGGACTGATTATTTGACCACGGATGGCAAAGTTGTATATAATATATTTTACTACCCATATACAAATCTATAAATAGTTTGATATTTATTATGTGTAGTGTAATCGTAAGTTTTTTAGAGTTTTTCAGTAGACAGAAAACAAATGTACTATATTGTTACATAGTGTTCTTAATTGTGAAGAAGAATTTGATGAAACCGGTCACGCCTTTTTATTAAACGTTTGCTGCAATTTTAACGTCGACACGACTCGCAGATAATCACAAAAATCTATAAACTATTTGTAGTTGAAAATCTTTTTCAAACATTTCAATATCAACACTCTCAAATAACGAGCCCACAACGGTCGGCTCCGAAAACCCACTTGGCGAGGTCCGTTTCAAAGAAATACCGTGAGTTACAAAGCATAATTTTACATGTGTCTGACGAAAGCCGCAGCAAAACCAGTGATTTTCTATACCTTTTTTTTTAGGTCGCACGTCTTGAGCTGCATCTGCAAATACACGGCGTACAAGAAACGGTACACAAACGGCCAAACTATGCCATCGGAGTTTGTCGTAGAGCCGGGAATCGCATCCGCCTTCTTCAATTGTTAACGCTTGCCGGACAAGCATATTAAAATCGTTTTACTGTTATCGATGTCTGCAAGGATTTTTAGGTTTTTAAAAGTTTAAAATATGATGCTAGATATATGCTCTGAAAAATCTCTAAAATATTCTCTTTATATTCCTTAAATTTTTCAAGTAACTATACAATTTATAATATAAACGTATTTATATTTTATTTTTGACAGTGAAATTAAATTTGTAGTAACTTTAAAAACAATAAATGCATTTATATTAAGTAAAACAAACTGATTAATAATTAATGTCAAGGATTCTACAGGAATAGGTTCAACTATTGTAAATATTCATTATTTAGTTATGAGCTTTTGTTTGTATGTTATAATTTAAATATTAGTAACTTTATCTTCTTTTAAACGTACTATATATTAGTCTTAACACTCCTTATCTCATGTCACATATGTACAATATAATTTAACATTATATTGTATACAATTTCGAGTGTTTTTCGACTTTTTAGAAGTATACATTTTAAGCGCCTTGACGACGACGGGTATGCAACCCGAAGTTCACTAGGGTGGCCGACCAAAGACGAGGTCACCTCCTGAACTCCTGGTATAAAATCGCCAATTTTTCTAATGGTTTTCGCCGTATTGGTAGTGTATATTGTAAGCGCCTTGAAGAAGACAGGTATGCAACCCAACGTTCACTAGGGTGGCCGACAAAAGACGACGTCACCTCCTGAACTCCTTGGTACAAAATCGCGACATTTCGAGTGTTTTTCGCCGTTTTAGCAGTACATATTCATTGCGCCTTGAAGAAGACAGGTATGCAACCCAACGTTCACTAGGGTGGCCGGCCACACTGCGAAAGACGACGTCGTCTCCTGAACTCCTGGTACAAAATCGCGATTTTTCGAGTATTTTTCACCGTTTTAGTAGTATATATTTAAAGCGCCTGAAAGAAGACGGGTATGCAACCAAACGTGCATTAGGGTGGCCGGCCACACTGCGAAAGACGACGTCGTCTCCTGAACTCCTGGTACAAAATCGCGATTTTTCGAGTATTTTTCACCGTTTTAGTAGTATATATTTAAAGCGCCTGAAAGAAGACGGGTATGCAACCAAACGTGCATTAGGGTGGCCGGCCACACTGCGAAAGACGACGTCGTCTCCTGAACTCCTGGTACAAAATCGCGATTTTTCGAGTATTTTTCACCGTTTTAGTAGTATATATTTAAAGCGCCTGAAAGAAGACGGGTATGCAACCAAACGTGCATTAGGGTGGCCGGCCACACTGCGAAAGACGTCGTCGTCTCCTGAATTCCTGGTACAAAATCGCGATTTTTCGCAGTTTTTCAGAGAAAATAATAGTAATAATAAATATTGGTTGCCGCTAGATGGCAGCACTTTTACGGAGGAAGTGTCGCGCAAAAGCGACGTCACCTCCTGAACTCCTGGTACAAAATCGCGATTTTTCGAGCATTTTTCGCAGTTTTTCAGAGACAATAATAGTAATAATAAATATTGGTTGCCGCTAGATGGCAGCACTTTAATGGAGGAACTGTCGCGCAAAAGCGACGTCACCTCCTGAACTCCTGGTACAAAATCGCGATTTTTCGCAGTTTTTCAGATAAAATAATAGTAATAATAAATATTGGTTGCCGCTAGATGGCAGCACTTTAACGGAGGAAGTGTCGCGCAAAAGCGACGTCACCTCCTGAACTCCTGGTACAAAATCGCGATTTTTCGCAGTTTTTCAGATAAAATAATAGTAATAATAAATATTGGTTGCCGCTAGATGGCAGCACTTTAACGGAGGAAGTGTCGCGCAAAAGCGACGTCACCTCCTGAACTCCTGGTACAAAATCGCGATTTTTCGAGCATTTTTCGCAGTTTTTCAGAGAAAATAATAGTAATAATAAGTAATAGTAATAATAAATATTGGTTGCCGCTAGATGGCAGCACTTTAACGGAGGAACAGTCGCGCAAAAGCGACGTCACCTCCTGAACTCCTGGAACAAAATCACTATTATTCGGGTGATTTTCGTCGTTTGATCGATGGGATCTATCGGAAGGATCAATATTGGTTAGATAAAAATCTGTAGGTGCTAATATTAAGCTATTATGTAAACCCAGAACGTGAATTCGACAATTTTAGATGTATAAAATATAATATTAATAGTAAAAAAATAATGATAATAATAATAACTTAAAAATTACGGCTTCTACAGAGGTGGGCATGGCGAACGATAAGGAAAAAGTGGCCGTCGTGGCCAAGCTCATTAGCATAACGAACAAAATGCTATTATAACGCAACGCAGCGCAAACAGTAGTAATAATAACAATTATAATAAACTAGCTGAATAACCCGGCTTCGCCCGTGTGCAACTTTTTATTTTTTTCATTTTTAGGGGTCAAATTATGAAAATCGGGTGACGCGTCGACACTCTGAAAGGTATCTGGCACAACTCTGTGAAAAAAAATTGGAAAAAAGTTAAAAGCGTTGTCACAAATGGGAACATAAAAAAAGGCCTGTTCTTTGATATATATAAAGATATAATACATACTATGGTTACAGTATAGGTATACATACATAGAAATGGGCTGAATTTTTCCTATAAACAATGATTTCAAAAGTACATCACAAAATCCCCGTTTGAGCACCTCCCCTGATTGGGTTTTTCCAAAAAAAATTTTCGTAAAAACCTTCTCCTGGCAATTCCGAACAATTTAAAAAAAATTTGAGCCAAATCGGCCCAGCCGTTCTCAATTGATGATTAGTTATACATTTTTGGCTCCATTTTCATATAATAAATAATAGTAAAGATAATTATAATAATAATAACAGTTATAATAGTAATAATAATAATCCCTGAGAGGTTGAATTTTGGAAATCCTTTCTTCATGGGCCTCTTCTAAAATAATCAACTATTGATTTGGCAATGAGCCAAGAGTTGTGCAATATAATTGTGTTATTGTATCAAATTTTTGCTATTGTTTTTAAAGTAATTAAGAAAAAGTTATAAGTAATAATTAGTGTTTATTTCAATTATATCCAATAAGATTCCTAAGCTTTAAATTAAGATCCATATAAATATTAAGAAATCAAGTATAATATTCCAAATTTTTTAGATATAGATTGTTATATGTATATTATATTAGTCATTTCTAGTCAAGCTGTTTATGAGATATCTATAAGAAGTAAATTTGATTTCCTTTAAACGTGTGTAAAAAAATATTTATCTTAAGTTTAAATGCTTGTAAACACCGTCTATTTAATTTATTTTTGTAAAAACGTTTAAAATTTTAAAAAACAATTTATTATTTGACAGTCGGCTCTTCAGATAGCAATCCTAAATAACAAAATATAAAACAATAATTAAAACATTTGTAATAAATATAAATTATTCTAACATAATAATATCATACCTGGACAAAAACGGGAATTTAATCACTTTTGATTGATCCTTTCCTGGTTCTTCTTTACTTTTTCAGATACTTGTAACAACAAGTTGTTGGTAGACCATGGGACAGGGAGCATAGCTGCATCATATCTATAATACAATTAATAGAAGTATTAAAATATATCATATAGGCATTATTAAATAAAAAAAAATTAATCTTTTGAATAATAAATATCAAATAAATATTTTTAGATAGGAAAACACACAAAAAAATCATAATTTAATGAATTAAAATTAAATAAATAAATATTCTAATAGAAATGTAGGTATTCATAATTAGTTTTAATTTAATGTAAATATTAAATTAATTGTGAAACTTGCCTTAACGGACACCAATTTAATGGACAAAATAATTTAAATAAATAAATAAAATGGAAAATCTATAATATTACAATCATAATTAAAATATTTAAATACCTCCAGGTACCTGTATTTTTTTTCTCTATAGTTAAACTTTTAATCTGCACTAAAAGTAATGTCTTATAGAATCTAGTATCTTATAAATCAAAAAAAATTGTCAAGAATGGTTCATTAGAGAGATTTTAACATCCATATAATTTTAATACAAGCATAAAAATTATTAAACAGTGAGTTAAGCAATAAATTTAACCCGTCCTTGGTATCGTGGTGAACTTCTGTGTTCTGAGTGTAGTTTTTAATTGTTATTGCTCGAAATATTTATAATTAAGAAAAATGGTTCAATAATAATATGTAAAATATTTTAATCTAAATAATATGGTGTTAGTTTCAATGTTCAATGTTTATTATATAATAAATAATTATGAAAAAACAATGCGGTGAACGCTCACTCAACACCTATGGTGGGACGTTACATAGCGATGACAACAACGGGTCAAGTTACAATTAATCGACATACGATATTCGATTTATTATAACATTATAGTGTTACATTAATCTAGAATTTTAAATAAATTATCGGCACAATTATTCAAATAATAAGCCAAACACTAAAAAAAAACAAAAAAAAATTCCTACATATTGTCATAATGTTTCAACTGGATATTTCATATGAGTACTCTATTGCATCGATATGAAATTATGCATGAATTGCAATAAAACCGGAGAATTGTTATAAAATATATCAACACATGATAAAGTAATATCTACTCATAAGGATGATCCGGGTAGAAGGCGCATTAAAACAAAATTATTGTTTAGGAAGCGCGTTTGAATTACTACGTTCATAAGCGGTACTCCCTTTTTTGTCATCTCGTTGTTGTCATGAGGCACGTCAACATCGATGATGACAATTGTTTTACCACTATTTCCATCTTCCGGCGGTTTCGCTGCTTTCAGTAGGTCGTTCAAATCCATCGTAGTTTCCAAACCATTGCATGAACTGTAAAAAAACCGGAGAATTGTTATAAAATATATCAACCATGATAAAGTAAAAATGATATCCACTCATGAGGATGATCCGGGTGGGCGGCGCATTAAAAGCAAATTATTGTTCAGGGAGCGCGTTTGAATTCCTACGTTTATAAACGGTACTCACTTTTTTGTCTTCTCGTTGTTGTCATGACGCACGTCAACATCGATGCCATTTGTTTTACCACTATTTCCATGTTCCAACAGTTTCGCTGCTTTCAGTAGGTCGTTCAAATCCATCGTAGTTTCCAAACCATTGCATGAACTGCAATAAAGCCGGAGAATTGTTATAAAATATATCAACACATGATAAAGTAAAAATGATATCCACTCATGAGGATGATCCGGGTGGGCGGCGCATTAAAAGCAAATTATTGTTCAGGGAGCGCGTTTGAATTCCTACGTTTATAAACGGTACTCACTTTTTTGTCTTCTCGTTGTTGTCATGACACACGTCAACATCGATGCCATTTGTTTTACCACTATTTCCATGTTCCAACGGTTTCGCTGCTTTCAGTAGGTCGTTCAAAACCATTGCATGAACTGTAATAAAGCCGGAGAATTGTTATAAAATATATCAACACATGATAAAGTAAAAGTGATATCCACTCATGAGGATGATCCGGGTGGGCGGCGCATTAAAAGCAATTTATTGTTCAGGATTTGCGCGTTTGAATTCCTACGTTCATAAGCGGTACTCACTTTTTTGTCATCTCGTTGTTGTCATGAGGCACGTCAACATCGATGATGACAATTGTTTTACCACTATTTCCATGTTCCAACGGTTTCGCTGCTTTCAGTAGGTCGTTCAAATCCATCGTAGTTTCCAAACCATTGCATGAACTGCAATAAAGCCGGAGAATTGTTATAAAATATATCAACACATGATAAAGTAAAAATGATATTCACTCATGAGGATGATCCGGGTGGGCGGCGCATTAAAAGCAAATTATTGTTCATGGAGCGCGTTTGAATTCCTACATTCATGAGCGGTACTCACTTTTTTGTCTTCTCGTTGTTGTCATGACGCACGTCAACATCGATGCCATTTGTTCTACCACTATTTCCATATTTCGACGGTTTCGCTGCTTTCAGTAGGTCGTTCAAAACCATTGCATGAACTGTAATAAAGCCGGAGAATTGTTATAAAATATATCAACACATGATAAAGTAAAAATGATATCCACTCATGAGGATGATCCGGGTGGGCGGCGCATTAAAAGCAAATTATTGTTCAGAATTTGCGCGTTTGAATTCCTACGTTCATGAGCGGTACTCACTTTTTTGTCTTCTCGTTGTTGACATAACGGACGTGAACATGGATGCCATTTGTTCTACCACTATTTCCATATTTCGACGGTTTCGCTGCTTTCAGTAGGTCGTCCGAATCGCCGTTGGCGAATTCCCACACTAAAGGCATGGCGATTGCTATCGAAATCGGTCGACAACACAACGGTAGTGTACTGTGAACACGGTACAGTCGACAACACCAAGGTAGTGTACTGTGAACACGGTACGGTAGACAGCACGACGGTAGTAAATACTAATCGACGTACGATTCGCGCGAATTACAATAACACGGCGGCGGCGGCGACGAAACGAAAAATTGGCGGAGACGATGAGAAATAACACCGACGACGACGTGTTGACCGACAGAACGCGCAAAGGTAATGTAATATAATATTATTATCATGTATTATTGCGTTGTTTACGACTCGGCCGTAATAATGATAATGAATAATGATAATATCGGCGGTGGCGGCGGCGGCGGCTGCGGCAGCGTCGTTAGATAAAAAAACATTTCGTCGCTGTGCGCGCGCGTTCCCAAAGTGGTGCGTGCGGTGAAATTCGAAAAATGCTCCTCCGACGACGGCGACTCTGAGATTCTTGTCGTAATATTCGTAAAATGTATTGAAATCGGCGAACGATACTTATCCGGAGAGGTGGGGCGGCGACTCGAAACGGCCGATTGACTGGGTGGCCGCGACTGGACGAAAGTTTGAGAACCACGGCGAGACTCGGACGGCGAGCCGCTTGGCGGACCGTTCGGACCACGGGCCGGGGGAGTAATGGGCGGGGAAACGAAAGCAATTACCGGCGGTCCGAAACAGCGATAATCCTGAGCGATAGTCGTGATACCCCGGTATATAATACAGTTGGTATTACCAACATCGGTACGACATTACCGAATTGATATGAAAACAAGCCGTTTATACATTATATCAATAGATAACAGGTGTCGCCGCCGCCGTTGATTTCGACTGCGTCACTTTTTTCTTTTCTCTCTGGAGCTCGATAGTCAGTGGCCGACGTCGTTCGCGTAGTTTCACACCGACCGTAGTGTCCCGGAGTGGAATTTCTCGCCGTTCGCTCGAAACCGATCGGAAAGTTCGTTGTCGCCCGACAGCCGTGTCGACGACAGTAGTGGTAAAGTGTGACGACGGTGCTTGGTCGGAGGAGACTACACATCTCTCGTGAGCGCATATTTTATTATACCTACCGATTTTCCTAGGGGTGTTTTTTCCAACAGCGACGGCAATGACGGACGGCGTACGTTGAGCCCGATACCGCACTTGTTGCACTACGGTCACACCTGTAGGTGCTAAATCGGTGTTGGTTTCGTCCGCATAATTGTGTCGTCTCGACTTGCTTTTTTTTCCTGTTGTCCGGAAAACAAATCCCTATTCACAATGTCAATCCGTTGCAGTAATAGTAGTAGTAGTAGTAGTAGTAGTAACCGATAGTCGGACAATAATCTTTACGGTGATCTATTTTGTTACCATACGTTTATACCTACACGGTGCAATTTTATTCACAGTAACTGTTATATTTTTGTGTTTGAAGAGTTTAACGGAAACTACATTTTCAAATGTTTCGTGCCCATATTTGTTTGTATTGAAATCACTGCAAAGATTTATTTGGAAACTTTTCTTCGTGTATAATATGTTGAGAAAAATAGCGTTACGCAAGAGTTTACTGAATAAATTCGGATTTTTTGCTTCTATCACTTTTTTATTGGTATTAGATTTATTTTTCAACATTATGCCACAGGTCTTTAGATAATTATTTTATAAAAAATTAATAAACAAAGTAATTATATTAATATTTAATGGTTAATACTCATAAATAATTACAAAATATTATTATATATATAAAATTATTTTAATACAAACTGTTTATATTTAAACAATAATAAAATAAAATAAAGTTCTTGCCTTGAGTATTATAAATAAGGGTGCAAAAAAGTCACTACCGGTTTTGATTCAAAATCATCATCTGGTGTAAAGAGCGCACTGTAAACGTAAAATTAAAATTTGTGAATACAATTGGAAATAAATTTTTTACATAGAGGGACAAAATAGTTGGTAAAAGAGATGGAATTTAGGTAGAATATTGAAATATAATATTATTTTTGAAATCTGTTTGTATGTTTACTGCACTCTTACTTATAATACTCAAGGCAAGACCTTTATTTTATTTTATTTTATTATTGTTTAAATATATTTAATAGTTTGTATTGAAATAATTTTATATATTTAATAATATTTTGTAACTATTTAATGTTGATTGAATTGATTAAATATATTAAACGTATATAAATATTGTATTTGGTACAAATCTTAATAATAAATATCTATCATAAAAATTAAAAGTTTAATTTTTAGTCACTAATTATAAGGATTTTATTCAGATAGATGGTTTTCTTCATTCATTGGCCATGGCCTCCTCCTCCTTTACCTATTTTTATCTTTTATTTTACCATCCTGGTTCCTCAAAATTGATTGTAAATATTTTTTAATTATAACAATGAAAACATTTTAATACAATAAGTATTTTGTTTTTATTTATTTTTTATAGTATACTACTCTACGATCAAAGGGAAAATATTGATTCAAAATGAATGCTGATGGCACTACCCTGGATCCGATGGAAAAGCGTGCACACCATAATGCGTTGGAACGTAAGCGACGGGATCATCTTAAGGACAGTTTCATTAGTTTAAAAAACACAGTTCCATCATTACTTGGTGTAAAGTCCGCTAGTCGTGCACTGATATTAAAAAATTCCGCTGAATTTATAAAAGGTTTAAAACATAAAAATGCAAACCACCAACATGACATTGATGATATAAAACGTCAGAATGAAATTTTGGAAAAACAGATAGAAATTTTAGAGCGAGCTAATGCTTCTGGTATTCATCCTAATATTCACTGTATGAATGAACTACCTAAAGGTAATCCTGAATAATTATAAAATTCAGATGTTGAACTATAAAAATCTAAGAGATAACTAAAAAAAAAAAAAAAATGTTTGATCAATAGATTCTAATTTTTACCAATTTTATATATACTTACTATGTATGAAGTAGGTTAATATTAAATTGAATAGCATCTTATATAGTACAAATTTTAAATGCAAAATTTCAAAGAAAATTATTATTATATTTATTATATTTTTTTACCTGTTTTAAAATATTGACAGATTATTTAATTATGAAAGAATTTTGAATTACTTGATTGGCACTAATCATATTTTTACTATACAACAATAATATTTGTTTGTACATTTTACTTTTATTGAATAAAATTAAATGTCTTTATGAGTTGATCAGCTATTTGCCTTTGTATTTTTTTACTTTACACTGCAGTGGCGTATATAGGATTTAATTTCGGAGGGGGCCGATTATGTATTTAGAGTTTAGGGAGAAATGAGGGAGGAGGCACAGTGACAAATATTGCTTAAACGCTAAAAGACCTTTGGACTATTGGACTATATCTTATCGCATAAGCGACGGTTTCGTTCCCGACGATATGATAATAATCGGTGTCGTAACAAATTTTCGGAATTACTCCTCAGCCATAAGTTATTATTCATGTCCAAAATAAAATGTTTTAATAATTTTGTTTTTCATTTTGGGGCCCCATCGGCCCCCCCCCATATATACGCCCCTGCTTTACAGCCTGTTGAGAACATATGGTTTTTCATACTTAAAATTAAAATATACTCGACTGTGTAGATATAAATTAATTTTTTTATCTATACCTATGCTTTTATATTATGTATTGTCAACAATAATATTTATTAGGCTCTTAATTTCCATTTATAATTTTGTTTTAAAACAAAAAATAGTATTACATTAGAGTTTACATAGTGTAAATTAAAAAAAAATTTAATTTTCAAGCAGTTATCCTAATGTTTTGATGAGCATATTCAATTTAACATTCTGGTCAAGTTATAAAATAAACAATGAAATTTAATAACACACCGATATGATTTAATTTAACTAAATGTATTAACTGACCGAAATCCGTGGAATATATTATATATTATGAAAATGTAAGAGTTTTTTATGCTATCCACATCTCATACTAACATTTTAAATCTGTGGATTAATTATGCAATGACATAAAATAGAAAATATTAAAACAATACATTTTATTTTTTATAATTTGAATGCAATGAAAAAAAATTGAACGCATTGTGTGTTTTAATTGGTTTTCAACTATTGAATTCTACACTCGAGTTATTTGTAATTTTAAACAACTTGGTAAATTTTTATTTTTATTACATACCTATCGTCTATGGGTAAAATTTTTATAATAATTATGTTTGATATTTACAATTACACGTTGGCATGATTGACATTATGAAGCAATCGGCCAGCGTCAACACTTACTTACCGCCGGCTTGGGTGGGTTTGCTTTATTTATTTCAGGTCAAGGCTCCAGTTTTGCTTTAGCTTTCTAGGTGGATTTCCTGTGATGGATTCTGAGTTTTACGCTACGGTTAGAGTGTTTACTTGGTAAACTATAAGAATAAAAAAAATTGAGCGTTTATTATTTTGTTGTACTTGATGATAATATTGTTTTTGGATTATTGATTTTTAAATTTTTCGTCGTCTAATTTTTATTTTTTTAACATAACGCTCTTGAATGAGAATGGACATTATAACACTTTTAAAAATATATTCAAGTTACCGAAACATAATATTTTATACATTTTAATTGAATACGATAAAATAGATTGAAATCGTTAAAATCAATTTACAATGAGCTACACGGAGTCAATTTATCAATAAAACAAATATCTAAATATTTCCTTCCCAACAATATCAAGTTGTAATTATTCATATTTATTGGACGATTAAAAAACGTAACTGCGCTCTGATATCTTTGGCTATATTATTATGTCGAGACAATCAATAAACGGACCATGTAAACCTTTTTATTTTATTGTTTATTATTATGAATAATATTTTAATTCTTTTCGTTTTGTTTATAATATGCGATTTCAGTCGTGAACATTTTTCAAACGTGCAAAAAATAATCGTTTTTTTATTTTCGGTAGAGTTAGTACTGAAATAATTAGGAAAATGTTAATGATTACTCGTGAACGTGTTGTTCTATTGTAAACAATCCTCGTGTCGACGACGCAGGAAAAATATTTTTTTGAAAACTACTATTTCAACCGTTGTTATCGTTCAAGAACAACGAACGAAATACGATCAATGTGAAGTTTAATTAAAGATTAATACGTACAGACTTTGGTTTTTCACTGAAATTCGTCTCGTTCGAAATCGATTGGCATTATTATATTATTATAACGGTCGGAGCGAATAAAAATGAAAACGAGATAAGATATTATAGAAGTGACGATTGTGCAGCGAGTCCTATATTATATAGTGATTATATTATGACATTCGATTCAATAGAGATTATTGATTTTATATAATAATATATTATATTGTTATCGTTACGTTTATCTACTTTTTCTGTTATTACAATAATTGGAATTCATTAATTTTCCACGAGATTTTCGAATGCAATAGGCGTGTAAATCGATAAATATTGATTGTACTCGAATCGTACACTCGTAAAGCTTCGTTTTTATGGACTTTCGTTTCGATTTACGTACGTTTGCCCTGCCCCGTCGACAGTGATAAGCAGATTTATTACCTCGTGAAAAGTTTAGTTCGCGAAATATTAAGTTCGTCTTTAGTGGTTGTGCCGTTCGAATTAAAAAAAAAGCGAAGTGACGTGCTATTTAATCGTCTGTCATTAATCTAATTATGGCAGACGTGTTTGTGTGCGTTTGTACGAGTGCAATTGCATTCGTCTAAAATGCAATTCGGTCATGTGGTATTACTGCAGTAAAAATATGCTAAAATATAATATATGACAAAACGCGTTCTGTTACCTTTAAATATAAGGTGTGTTTTATTTGAGACTTTTAGAAGAGCATTTTCTTTTCGTTGCTTACACAATTGGTTTTAAAATATCTATCTGATCTTCGTCGTCGTGTACTGAGGAGAAAACAAAAACTAAAGTTATGATGTAATTGTTTTCGGACAGTGTGTTTTTAATTTTTCACAATATTACTATAAACAATATTAACGGAATATATTATACGCTTACCTATAGAGAATAACATTAATATCGTATCATTTTCAAGCTTCAAGCGTTGATAATGAAATGTTTAGTAAAAGATTTTCATAACTACAAAAAATAGTTTATTGATTTTCGTCTCGAGTAGTGTGGACGTTAAAATTGCAAACGCTTGTAAAAAGGTGTCACAAGTTTTATTAAATTTTTCTTCACAATAATTAAGAAAGAACAATGTTACCTTTGTTTTCTGTCTACTGAAACACAATGTTAAGTGGATTTTCTATTTGATAAATAAAAACCTGTCTTTGATAATTGATATGAATTCGAGACATGTCATTCTACAATTTGTCGCTCAATGTTTCAACGTATTCATTCAAAAAAAAACACATGAATTATTCTCACTCGAGTCTAGTAAACGTAAGGTACAAAGTGTTTGAATTATAATCAAAACCTATCTAATTACGACCGGTAAGTTTGAAGTTTTGCAAAAGACATATCCACACATGAGCACCGAGTCGATTGAACAAATATGATTTCTGGTTCGTCCAAGTTGTTCGGGTTTGACATTGTTATTTAGTCGGTTTTCTTCCATGTGGAAATCTCAAATTTGACGCTTTTACAGCTTTGAATATTTTATGAATTCGAGCAGTTGATACCTATAGTGTATATTTTATTATTAAATTTATTGACTACTTATAACTTTTAAGTTTTATTACTATTGACTTTTTAATATATTAGATTAGTCGTGACTTATTAATGTTGAATGATACCTTCATTGAAAGGTAACAATCGTACGGTAAAGGGTACGCATACTTTAAAGCCCATGCTTCAGGCCCGCATACCTGGAGTGTTAATAATGCGACTGGTCTTGAATAAAATTCATCGTCGGATAGACCTTTATATAATAAATAAATTACAGTACAATATCCTAAATATTAGATAATAATAAATAACGACAATAAACATATTTAAACAATAATAAAATAAAATAAATATTTTGCTTTGAATTTTATAATAAAGAGAGCGACAATAAACATCTCATTCTTCTAACATATTATATGCAAATGCAAATGAAGAAAACATCTTTGTGTCGAAAAACTATCTAGGAACGGATGAACATCGATTTTGTTGCGACGTGAGTTTGTTTTTATACCACATCCTGTGGTAAAATGTGAACCTGCAAAACAATAAAACATCCGAGGTTACTATCACACTTATATTTAACCAATAGTTTAAGCTTAGTTCAATTATTTAAAACTAAAAGTATATGATTAATTTAAAAAATAGATGACTACACATCGGGTGTGGAATTTAAACAAGTCTTACGGTAAAACCTTGATTGTCCTTCAGACTTCTGTTATACGTTACCTATTATTATAATATTATTATGTGATATTAAAATAAAAAAGTCCAAGATTCTTCTATATAATCATAAATAACTCATTTTTTCCAACTTAAAATATATATTGTAAGATTAGTTTATGTATGGGTTTTATAACTTTAGTGTAATCAGTGATTTATATTTCAAAATCATATAATATACATTTTAAAGAAAAAAATAGTATTATTAAAAAGTAACGAAAATAAACAATCATAATATAAAAAAAAAAAACTTATTAGAAATTTAGATGGTAAAACAATTATTCAGTAAAACTTTAAATTACAAAATAACAAAATTATATTATCAAGATGTTTATAATTTAAATTCAAGTTGTCGAATGACAAAAAAGTCCTCATTGGTGTTGACGTTATTAGCTAATTTAATGATTTAGTACTTGAGAAAATAATTCATATCATAATATACACTTACTTATTCTTATAATTATGGATTTCAAATTAATCTTATTTCTAGAAACTGATATTTATTCAAAAAATTAAAAATTATGAAGTACTCACGGTTCAACAAGATTTCCGCTTTTGGACAAAGACTCATCACCAGAAATTTCAACTCTTTCCATTTAACCCTAATGTTAAGAACCAAAATGTTCTATGTTGTTCAACAACCGGGGTACCCGCGTACCCACCATATTATTTTCATTGAAATATGTGTACATTATTGAATTTTGGTTTGAATGTGAAGGATAAACTAAGTTATTTTCGTCACCGAGCGAAAATAATCGATTATGAGGAATAGTTCTTATATTTTCAACTTTTATTGGGTAAATAATCTTTATTATAGATAGAGTATATTCGTGTTTTTTCATCAGTAATCAATCACCAGCGTGTTTATGAATAGTGTGGGCATTTCCAATATGTCTTTGTAAAAATTTGATTTCTACAGTTTTGTTTTATAATTATGTTATTTATATATTTATAAATACTACAATTTTTGTTTTATTGACGGAACAGTCATGAACACTTAACATTTTAATGTTATGGGTACCCGGGTACCTGGTTGTTGAACAACCGTGTTGTTAAATTCAACCTGGAAAAATAGACACTAGATATCAATAGAATTGCATAATTGAGTATAAATATATCTATAAGATGAGGATCCAGAAGGATATAGGCATACACTTTCGGAAAAATTAAAAAATCTTGTTTGAAATTGAAATAGGTACCCGGGTACCCGGTTGTTGACAGTAGGGTTAAAGCGGATCTGATCTGATTTCAATATTTGAAGGATCTGGTATCAAATTTGAAATATCGTCTGTAATTTCAATATATTTAATGTTGGCAGGATCTAGTAATTGAGTTTTCACTTCCTGCTTATCATCTTTTTTATGTTTCTTTCTTCCCTCCTTTAAATGTTCTAGTCTACTTAATTCTTTTTCTCTTTGTAAATCCCATCTAAGATATAAAAATTCAAATATTATTATTACATACAATTAGGCACTTACAAAAATGCCTTCTAAAATAATATAAAGTTAACCTTTTTTGTCTACGTTCAAGTAATTCATATTTAGCATGTCTCTTCTCATAAGCTTCATCTGACATGTCTTCAGTACCTTCCATTGAATAACCCCTGGAATATATTTTAATTCTCCAAGTAGGAATCTACAAAATAATAAATAGACACATATGATAAATAAATGTAGTAAAGCCAATGCCAGATTTGAAAAGTATAGGTCCACAGAGTTATAAGACTCTTTTTCATTGATGAAATTTGGTAAAATATAATAGTGCTTCTGCACAAAATTAAAATTTTTTTTTAAATAAGAGATTAAATAAAAGATTTACTACAGGGTGAAAATAGTTTGTTTTTTTTTTTGGTTATAAAATTCCAACTATAGAAGAATTAATTATCAAGTATAACACCAATTAAAATCAATCCGACTTGGATAATTCTAAGAGAACAAATTACACTACCTCCTAATAAATATTTATACATTTTTAATCATAGCTTCTTTTAGTCATCCTATGTTCAAAACACAGTGTGGATTAAAAATTATAGCTATAACTAGTAAACCATGAGGTCTTTCAAAACATTAGAATTATATTTACAAAGATTTAGAGCCATTACTATGTAATGTAATTCAACAAATATATCAAAATTAATACGGTTATATTATTGCATACTATTATAGATTATCATTTCCATATTATCTGCATTGATCACAGTAGGTAGTAGGTATTAGCAAGTTTGTCTATTTTAGTAGAAAGTTGCAAATAAAAATATAATTGTAACTCAACCATTAACCAGTCATTGGTATTGTGGTGAGCGCAACGCTCACCTCTGTATTCTGAGTGTAGTTTTTAATTTTTATTAGTTGAAATATTTATAATTAAGAAAAATAGTTGAAAAATAATTTGTAAAATATTAAAATATAAATTATTTGGTGTTAGTTTCAATGTTCAATGTTTATTATATAATAAATAATGATGAAAAAACAATGCGGTGAACGCTCACTCAACACCAATGGTGGGACGTTATATAGCGTTACCAACGGGTTAATAAAAAGTATATAATTTGTGAAATGTACATATTATATTACACAAATCTACAAAATAGTATCGACCATTCAAATCTAAAATGTTAGACTTACTTCTACGGCTGCCTGCATTGTTGGGACCGGAACATCCTTTTTTGCACGATGATTATCTTTGATGTTTGTATTGTCGGCATTTTGAACGGTGATTGCGGGCAAGTTTTGCATTTCATCCAAATTATCTGTAGAAAAAAAATCAGAATAAGAATTATGATCTATTGAGAAAATTTAATTTCATATTATGAGGCGATCACCTGATTTGGGTCGGGTTTGATAGGCCAAATTTAAATCTCTCGAACTGGATAAACACTCAGACGGCACTGATGACGACGACTGGTTTATATCCGTACGCAGCTCATTAAATGTGCCGTGTAACGCAGCGTTATCCTGGATCATAATGGTAAATTAATGTTACATGGTGCTCGAGATCTTTGGCAAAGATTGTCGCGTTTCTTTGTCATTACAACATCGGCCGTACGGGGAAATAAGAAAACATAAGCGGGGAGGTAAGGGGAAACGCAACAATTATGATCTTGCGCAGAGGTGGATATTCGAGCGCAACCAACATTTTCATAATTCGTCGACGTTCCGGGTCTGGTCTTCGTATCGAGCCGGTGCGCGCAGGGTACCACGGCGTGTCCGCCTTCATTGCCAACGCTCGCGGCGCTCGTCTGGCTGCGGGTACGGCGCGGCGATGACGGCGTCGAGGGAGCATAGGAGCCGGTGGCACGCCCGAGCTCGGACGGGCAACCGACATTTTCATTATTCGTCGACGTTCCGGGTCTGGTCTTCGTATCGAGCCGGTGCGCGCCGGGTACCACGGCGTGTCCGCCTTCATTGCCAACGCTCGCGGCGCTCGTCTGGCTGCGGGTACGGCGCGGCGATGACGGCGTCGAGGGAGCATAGGAGCCGGTGGCACGCCCGAGCTCGGACGGGCGGCCGCGAACAGCCGCGGCGGCGGCGGCGGCTCGACGCACGCGACCTCGTTTCGTACGGCAACGGTTCGGCATGTTTCGGGACGGACGACACCGAGAACAGCGACGACGACGACGGAGAAACCGTTGTTTTCGGATTTCGACGATTCGCCGAGCAACGGTAACGAGAGACGAAATGAAACGGAGAAAATGTACGTTAGGACGAGAGGCACGTTGACTGCGCGCTGCGTCGAACCGCGCGTTATCACGGACTATGGTAAAAAATTTGTTAATCGAAAATGTAAAATCGTTTGTTATATTTTATTATTATTATTATTATATATAATATATAAAAATGACTTGCGTATTTTAAAGACGATCGAATTACCGCGACGAGCTTGTTGGTGGTGCCGCCGCCGCCGCCGCCGTTGCACTATAATGACGATAATATCCACTAATGATAATGGCCCACTCTAATCCGACGAAAAACGCGACCTCGACGAATACGACATCCGCGTAATTTTTCGGAACAGCGCGCGCGCTCTACCGGTCCGTGTGAACAACTCGGTTGTTGAAACTTAATGATACATAATATAGCGTAAGTCGTAATAAATAAAAATCCAAATATCTTATGTCACTTAAAAACAATGAAAAATTGATTTTAAAGTTCTACCTAATAGTTAATACAAAAGTTAGCACATTAAATACTATATTAAACTAATTATCAGCCCAGACATTATTGTCAATGATTTTTAATGATTTTCCAATGTTTTTTGTTATCTTCCCGAAAACTAGTTGTTTTTGACTTAAGACATTTATACCATTCACCAAAGATATAATAATATACGTATATACGTTCATATGTATAAAGATTATGCACAATCTATTTAACGTACTCGTAATGAAACTAATAATGACGATGATTAAATATTATCGTAGTTTAATGTTATCGTATCATACCTACCTAATCTATACCGAAATAAACCTCTGCTATGGGTAAACTGTTATTGAAATTGAATAAAACGTAGTCAGTCGCAATATGGGTCCCGTAAAATACAAGTGTTTGTCGATGGCAGTTGAAGCAGGTGAAAAAAAAAGATGTTGCTCTACGTTTTGGTATACCAGCTTCTACGCTTTCAACAATACTAAAACAAAAGGACCGTCTCACAACATCGACACCTTATTCATCGCGGATCAGACGGAGAAAATGTGAGTACCCCGATCTGGAAGAATTTCTTATGGCTTGGTTTACTCAATGAATGCAAAATAATATTCCAATATCAGGACCAGTGGCGGCTCGTGTGTAGGGGCGACGGGGCGGTCGCCCCCCCCCCTGCTAAAATTGTAGCAAGTTACTTTTTCAGATATTGGATATTGATTCAAATATTAAAATGATCTCGTATAATATTATAATATTAATGAATGTAAAAACACTTTTTTATTATTATGAAAAAAATGTCAAATAATCGGAGTTTAAAAATATAATAAGAAGTCATTATAATCATAGATTAAATATACTAAATCTATGTTATAATATAGTTGAAATAGGTAATACCATTGATTATAAATACTATAAATTTGTTTGTAGTGATTGCGAACTAAATTTGACAATAAGCAAAACAAATTTAAATGATGAGTCACTTCTGTTATTAATGTATAAAACTTTTGATCACGTTGACCCTATTCAAGGACTTGAGGCTCCGTCAAATCAACTTCTAAAAATAGTCAAAATTTGTTTAGACGTTTTTGAAAAAAAAATTCCCAAAAATCAATAGCTCTAAAGGAATTATATCTAAACTGAAGGAAAAGGCCAATGAAAAAATTGATAAAACACTTCCCCAACATTCGAAATTCAGAATGCCTTAACCACTACATCTATATAATCGAATTATTATTTAGAACAAAATTATATAAGGAATGCAAGTGGGAGAACGCGAAATTTGGAAGAAGAACTGTCCGAAATGCAGCCAAGTTACCGTGTTCTACAAAATAAATGAATAGTTTTAAAATATAATAAAAATGTACAATTAATTTTTGTAATAAATTTGTATATAATTCTTTTTTGTATTTAATAAAATAATAAAAAGGTAATAAAAGTTTAATAAGTAAAAAGTAAAATAAGTATTCATTATTTGATGTAACATCAATTTCAATTATTTAATTTGTAACTGGAGAAAAGATTGTGACTGCGATAAGAAACAAAATGCGTATCGCACCGACCGCGACCGCACGCCGCGCTGAAAACCTGTACATAATAACTAAAAGACAAAGGTATATTTTAGTTTTTAGTTTTTACTGCTTGTTCCGTCGTTCGTTCCGAGTTCTGGAGTTTATGACGCGTTTACATTACAATATTTTATGAGTATATGACAATATAATTTATTATTATGGATAAAAAATTCTGTTTCATATTTAACTACAAACCGTTTTTGTTCGTTTACAAATTAGAATTTTATTTTTCTATATAGTATTAATTTTGGTTCGATAATCTTTTAAATTTATATATATATATATATATATTTGTACTCTATTAATTTTCAAAAAATAAAAAAATTAATCGCCCTCCCACTTTCAAAGCCCACGAGCCGCCCCACTGCTTAAACGTCTTAAAATGACCTAAAATCATCAACAGATTACTTAAAAATGACATAAAAATTAATATTTCATTTTTTTTTTTTTTTTGGTTTAAATTTTTTTCCTTTATTATTACATATAAATCATAAAATAATAATAAATAATAAAGAAAATATATCTACTCCTTTAAGCCTAAGCTTGTGGCGGAGTAGAGAGTTAACATAATATAATAAATATAATAGCACCTATAAAATAGAATATAATATAAAATAAAATATAATAAAAATAAGAATAAGAATAAGAATAATAAATATTACAACTGTAACATCATAAATAAAACAAAATAAAAATAAAATAAGATAAGATATGATAAAATAAGATAACATGACAAATTATAGCATATGATTACAAAATTAAAAGAGTACAATAATAGATAGAATAAATACAAAGTTAGCATACAGATCATAGTTTTTAATATTAAATAAAATTGAAATACAAAAATTGAAATAAATTGAAATAAATATATTATATTTAGGGAGTCATCAATTCATAAAATAACCATCTATATATTAGTTTTTTCCTATTCATAACTCCCTCATGAATATTTTTTTTATAAATTAATTGCATTTGATTAAAATACGTTGGACCCAAATAATCAATAAAGGATTGTCCAAAGGATTTTTTAGAATATTTAACTGGTATATTATAGGCTCTATTCTCTCTAATAAGAGATTCTCTCTATTCTCTTTCATTGAAATTGAAAATAGTATCATTCCTAAAGAAGATACATCATAAATATTCTTCTTGGTGTTTATTTTTCTTGTTTGTTAATTAAATTAAATTTTATATTTAAGTTTAATTAATTATACTGAAAAAATTAGAAAAAGCCAATTGGGTAGGCAATCAAATTCAAATATACCATACTAATTTGTATGTATTGTTTATATTATAGAAATGAAGACGAAAGAGACGAAGCATCAAGCGTTGACGAATTATCAAGAATAGACGACAGTTCGAGTTTAGATATAAGTTTATCATCCGAAGTTGGTTCATCTGATGAAGAAACATCGAACGAATATGTTTTGGAGAGTTCTAATGGACGCGAAAACTATGATGAAGATGGCAACTTAACTGAGAATGCGCTTTTATTCGGGTTATTACATGAATTTAATAACACGGTTGTGGACTGGAACTCAGAAATAAACTACGAGCCGGGTGATATAGAGTACGATTTTATTCACCTCATATAGGTGTTGTTTCGGAGATCTGGATTGGATTTCAATACTTGGCCGATATTATTCGGATGCGTTTCGATTTACTCGATACATGTACCCGAAACTATGGTGAGTTTAACGATTAGTAGAAAACGCGTTTTATGAAACAACTAAAATCGTATAAGTAATGTTTATAATAATTTATACTTGAACTAGTTTCCTAGTCTTTTGACATTTCTGCTGCTCACACCGGTTACGTGTAATGTGCTCAAATAAATAATATGTAATTATAATTAATTGAGTTTAAAATAAATTAAATATTTCGATTATATTTAAAATTGAAGCGCATTCTATACTCAAATCAAACTAAAAATGTATAGAATTATTAGATATTCTATGAAAAAACTAAAATTCATATTTTATTAAGATCATCTTATAGTGTCTAAATACATTGTACGAGTAATATTTTTTACAATTTTTAACGATGTTCTACTGTATTTATTACATTATACATGATTACATTTTATTGTAATTTTTTTAATTCTTCTGAATGATAATTAGACAATGAAACTATTGTAAAAATAACGAAATAACTTCAAGTAGTTTATTGAAGATAAAAGAGCGACAATACTTCAAGTTCCGGCCCTTCTAACCTTCCGTTTTCTTGATGGAATGGCCATCTCCGGATTACCATCTGGAAAATAATCAATTATAAACCAACAATGTTAAATAATTTGAAAAAAGTCAATTGAACGATCTGAATTATTAAAACATTAACGATATTATATTGTTTTGGGTTTAATTAAAATTGTTGAGCTTAGTATGCGAGTATTAGAATGCACTGTGTGCATTATAACACTTAAGGTAATTAAAGTTCAATCCTCCGAGCCTCTAATTCTCGGTAGGTAAGATGAAAATGCATTGATCAAAAACGATAGAAAAGTTCTAAGTCATTGAAAATTAACGACTTGATAAAATTATAAAAAAAATTTTAAATACGTAATAATAGAAAGTATTTGTTTTACAATTACCAGTATTTGGAGTAGTCCTTTTTCTGAAACAAATTTGAAATTAAACAAAATTATAAAAAAGGTTGTTTTATAAGGGTGACATTTTTAATAAAATTACACGTTACAGTAAATATTCTGGTTTTTTAAATGTAGAGCGCAGTATGGTAGTCAAACTCAAAACTTGTTTCGTTTCTCCTTTTAAAGGAGGAGACATGTCAACATTGACTGCCATTGATATGCCCGTTTTTTTTCCGACTGTCATGGCAGATTTGAGCATCCTTGTTAACTTGGTATTCCTAAACGGAACCGGAACCGTGTCACATTCATCCTTCTTTAGATTTGCACTTGAAATAGATAATTAAAAATCATAATTATTATTTCATCAATTAATAAATTCAATATATTTTCATATTTATACATACCGTAGATCATAGAAGCATTTGTTTAGTATTACTAAAGAATTTTTAACTTTTTTTACACCCATTGTTTTTTTAAGATTTACAAAATCGGCCAAATCACAAAACGAAATGCTAAAAAAAAAATTAAAATATCGTACATATACAATGTGTATTAAGAGTTAAACAAGTATTATACCTGGTTATATCTGCTGTTGTTGGATTTTCATCATTTTTTATTCTCATAAGCTTTAATGTGAAAATGCAATGTGAACAGCCTGATAATTTTTTAGGATTATTACTGGCAATTTCAAAATTATGTCTACCAAAACACAACACTTTATATGCTTCTTCTGCTGACTCAACATTTATATAAGTAAGATCTAAAATATGAAAACAAAAATAATATTAGATATCATATTTCTATAACAAACCTTTTTTTATTTTTACACGTGAGTATGCAATATTATTGACTTACCTTCAAGTATTACATTCATGGCATGGTTAGTTAAGATTTTAAGAGGTCTTTGTTTCTTAAGAGGCTGGTAATTTCCCAATAGATCATAGATCTTAGAATCTTTATATATCTCAACATATGAAACCCAAACCGAGTAAGAAATATTAACATCATCTAAGGATACTCGTGTATCATTTTCCAGCAAATCAAACATTTTCTTAATATCATTATTAAAAGGTTGAACTACAATACGGTTTACAATATCTTCGCCGAAATTTTCTGAATATAACTCCATATTTTCCTTAAATCATTAAAATATAAGCAAATAATGTTAATATAAATGTATAAATAAATGATTACCTGCTTTATATCCCAAGTATTTAAAATATCATTTCGAATCTTATCTTCTGATTGCATGCGTTTGGAATAATCGAATGATCGTTCTGCAATAAGTTTAGTAGCCTCATATCCGAACGGAGACACTAAATTATTTTTTATTGTGTTAAAAACAAGCACCAAAGTTCTGGGAATTATTCCGGGATCATTTACATTTCCTAAAACAAGCATTAAGTCAATCCACGTATATTTTAAGACACATTACTGATAATCTACCATGCATAGTATATGTTTTTCCTGCGTTTTCCGTGCCATATGTGTACAATAATTCATTAGTTCCCTTTAAGAACCGCGATACTTTATTATAAACCCATTTGTCAAAAAATTCTTTTTGATCAACATTAGGTCCAAATACACTAGAAAATGTATACCTGAAAACAAAATAAAAATATTAAAACCATATGGTAGATACCTATGTTATTACTGTTGTTGGTTTAAGTATATTTCTTACTCAAATATGACTTGTTGCCGAGCTCCCTTGATGCGAGCAACTGTGGTATCATTTAATACTGTTAATGTATCAGGCTGCAAAAAAATTATTGTTAATTACAATTTTTGTAATAACGGTTTCATAATAGACAGAGGAGTCATCAAATAAGAATATTTGACAATTTTAAACAGTATGAAACCTCATCATATGATGAAAAATAAATAAATTAGATCATTCTTGCTGTAGTAGCCCAACAATGACAATATGATGAGAAACCATCATTGTTAAAGGCATTGTAGTTGTAAACAATTTCAGTTGCCAAATATTTTTATAGCATTTCTAATTTTAAAAGAATTATTAGAAATGTTATGCTTCAACCAATGGCTAGGTTTCAATGAAATAATTAACTGATTTTATTAACTTACCTCACTAGAAGCAGAATTATTTTCTCTGGGTTTCATACGTAAACATACATCAATGTTGATCTGTTCAGAATCGTCATCATTTTGTATTGGAATTTCTTTGTGATACTCCATAACCACATTGTCTCGTTCTAAACTAGTACATGGAACATTAGGTTCAACATCAGGAACAGTTGAATGATTTTCCACTGAATCGTTCATTCTCTTGTCAAACTATAACTAAAGTTAGAAAAATTATATCAAGTTTGACAAATACCATAAATAGTTTAATTTTTTATCAACAATTTACAGACTATAATTTTAAATTAATATTTCAAATAGTCTTAATTCCATATTTTTACTTAGTATTTCAACAATACAAATAACACTTAATGGTTTAAATGATTATTTCCTGTTCTTTCTATAGTTTTTGTAATAAAATGTATAAAAATTGTTTAATATTATTAAATGTATAATTTTTAACATGAATACATTTTGACTGTGAATTTTTTTTTTTACATTCCTATGTTATATTTGAAATAATAAAATGTTTATATACTATATATTTCTTATTATTTATTTTTATTATTTTATGTTATTCAAAATTTGAATACAAATTTGACAGTCATACCGACTAAATGTTTAGATTAATTTTATTTTTTTAATATGGTCAAAAGTTGCCCTTTTGCATGATTCAATTCATGTACACACTAGTAGTTTATACTTCTCTATTTAGCATTGTCTCCGCTATATATTCTTTACACTATTTTTACGATAGTCCATAAGACAGTATAATTGTTCAAAGTTGCAAAACAATTGTGTTCTTTTAATTAAACTAAATTATTCAATTACTATACATTTTCATTTATTATGTTATCAATTATTTGTTACACAAAAATAAAGAATAAAGATTATTATCAAATCTGTTAAAAACTGTATTTAAATAAAAATAAATAGTTTAGTTTTTTTTCTGCAAAATGATGTTATTATTATAAAAATCTTGTTTTGTTTATCTTATGTATTTAATGTGGTTAATTTGAGTTTCAATTTATTTTCTAATGGAAAAGTTTAATTCAGTACAAATCGATATTAAATTAGATATCTTGGCATAAACATTTTTTCTAGTGTATAGGTAATGTCAATATGCAATGAGCAAAATGTTTTTTTTTTTTTTAAACCGGTTAGATTTAATACAAAGTGTCAACAAAATTCAAATGAATTTGATACCAAAGTATTATATCAATAAGTACTCACCCACGGTTAAACGATATTGTATGTATTGCTGTAGATTTTACAACAATTCAGAAGCAACAGAGGAGTAGGTGATGTTGCCGATATATCGGAACGATAATACTGTATGGCGAATGACTTTGGAGAAAGAAGACGGTTGTAGCGTAGATTACCACGGTAACGTGGACGTTTGTCGCGATCGAATCGAATGTTGAGCGTGAGAAAATGAAATTATATTAACACTTGTAACGATGACAATGAGAAGTTATTAGCGAATTCACTCCGGAGCGTGTGGTCGGCGTACACTTTGACGACACTTGATTTCGATGGCCGTAGACTGTCGAAACCGCGCGGTAAAACGGATAGCACTCGGAACGAATCGACGAATTGCGCGAGATTGGCGAGAAACGATTTAAAAACTTACGGAAATAATTGATTATTACAATTTCATTACGCTTCTACACACGCGCTCACGAACAACCACACGACGAATATAATATATATGTTTATCAATAACATATTATACCTGTAACACTAAGCGGGATATTCGTACGCATTGTCCAGACATCGATGACGAAGGCAACGCAAAATGTCGGCAGCCAATGAGGGCGTTCTCGAGCCGAACTACTATGCCACTGTTGATAATCAGCTACCGCCGTGGTGATAAGGACCACGGTTGCCGATAATGTTTTACTAGTGGACCTATTATCACATTTATGGTTCAATGCTTAGCGGATATTTCTGATAAGGCGCGAAATCTAAAAGTTATCATATATTAATTCAAATATAAATTCAATATAATTAAAATTCAAAATAACCGAGTTGTTTTGGCATAAAAAAATTAGAATCATAAAGAAAAAGTTAGCCATGATAATAATGTACCACGGTTGTTTTCTATTAGTTTCAAAGAACCGCTCGCGTACTCGAACGCTCACGTACTCGGACGCTCGAGTCTCATACTCGAATAATTCCGTTTCCTAAATCAAAGCGACTAATTTACAATAATAATCTCTGTAGATAATTGAAAATTTGTTATTTTTATTTAATTTCAAAGTCTCATAATTTAATTTTTTCGATATAGAATGCATTGTACGACGCGCGTATGTTCCCATACAAAATCACGATAACAATATTGTGTTATCGATAATAATATAATAGGTTTGTTCCAGCATTAGTGTTGGTAACTATAAAGAATACAAGAATCTTGTCTGCAATGGATCAAGAGAATGTAATGATGGATCAGACGAGCGTGAGTGCGAGGTAAGCATAGATATTATTATTACACTTTTTATGGACTTTATTTGGTAAAATAAAAATAATTCGGTTGTTTGGCGGGAACAAATTAAACACAGAGATGAAAACATCTTAACTCATTTTTATTATGATTTATTATATATTATTTTAATCAAAGAAAGTAAAGTAACTGAATGACCCTAATCTAATATGACTTAATAAGAAGGTTTGCAGTAAAGCGTTAAAAAACCTCAATTTTAACTTACAAAATGGTTTTTTGTACTTGGGTTTCATTTCAATTTAATTCAGCCTACTGATAAAAATTAAACATGTCTAAAAATATAATATTTTTTTACTATAGTTTTTACCTATTGTTTGGAAAAATATTATTTTTTTGTAATCCACACACGTGCATAAAAAGCCTTATCATATTTGGTATTCAAAATTGTCTTCTTTTATTTGAAGTTTCCAATTATTTTAAAACTTCAATTAAAAACAAATATCAATCAAATTCAATTATTATATGCGTTTCCGTATAGTTCTACAAATAATTTATATTTCTCTCCAAGCATAACATTTATTCACTCAATTGGCATTCAAATGTTAAATATTAAAGTTCATTCTCTATTAGCATTATTTGTTTGATATTGTTTACTTTTTATTTTTTAATACTTGTCATACTCAGTAAGAATGCTCACAACTATGTATTTTACTTTCTTTGCAAACTAATTGAAGAATATTATTCATTATTTTTTCCCAATACCTATTGAAAATTGTATTTCAATTTTCAATACATGTTGAAACAAAAAACCAAAAAATTCAAACTAATTATATATTATTCGTTATATCAATGCTATCATTTGTTTTAGGTAAAACCGTACTCAAGCGATCAATTTCAATGCCATTCTGGTGAATGCATTGATATATCTTTGTTCTGCAACGATTTCCGCGATTGCAGAGATGGATCAGATGAAGGTTAGTTTAGTTTAGTAATTGGAAAGACTTTTAAATTAATAATGCATTAGAAAATGCATTGTACTGTAAATCAATCATAAACAATAACAAAAGAATAAAAATAATTTGTATATAATTAAAATTACTGTAGTGTATGGAAAGTTAAAATAACCAAGTATAGTGTGAAGTAATTGATAAAATATGTACTTGAGTTCAATGTTTATAATCTTTTATTAGTCTGATTTTTAATATTTCTAATGATAATGTAAATAACTAAGATAATAAAACAATACTTTTATTGTTACTATTTTAATTCAAAATTAAATTTATACCAAATAAAGTGTCCGTACAGAATTATAAAAACATTTTAAATTACACGCCCACAATAAAGTTTTATTACTTAGAAAATAATAATATGTAGTATGTAGAGACAAAGAAACACCGAACGTGTTGAAATAAAAGAATACTACGTTTCAAACACTTGCACTTGGCATTTTATAGTTTTGAACACAAGTCATATTTCAATCATATAATCAAATACAATAAACGATTAGAAAGTCATCAACAAAAAAGAGTTGATCTTATGCGATTCATTGCAATTTATTATGTTGAACAACATTTAAAATCTTGTCGATAAGAATATGTAAAAAAAATGTAGCAAAAGTATATTATATAACTGTGCTTTTTGGTATTTTTTATTATACAAATGAACTGTATCAGTCAAAGTATGCAGCATGCACTTTATACAAATTTTTCAGCGACAAAAACCAAGCAAGTCTGTATACCTCACAAATTGTAATAATAAATTGATATCAATGTAGGGACGACACACATGTAAATCGCAAAGTGTTGATAAAAAACATAGTTGATCGAATTGAGAAATTAGAACCAACTCAAACAAACCTTAACAATACAGCACACACAGACAGTCGTCGTCGTTTCGACTGGCTTCTAGTCGAGAAGGCAGGCCAGTACAATTATTACGTCGACAAACTGTCATGCCTCCGAATATCTTTGTCGTGTAAAAACGTTTTTGTGAGACACACCAACGCGGTCTCAGATTCAAATGTCCAGCCGAGAGAGGACCGGGCAGGCTATGAAAAGAATCGAAAATCATCGCAAAAAGACATGCGAACGATAATATTTTTCAGAGACGGACGACAGATTTACGAGTCGATCGCGAAAACGTAAACCTCACAGAACAATTTAATGCGAAAAGGAAACTTCGGCAAAACAAAACGTCGAGATCATACGTAATACAATCGAGTCGTCGATATTAAAAGTCAATTTTAATTGAAAAAAAAGGCAAAAATGTAATCAAGTGTATGGGCATTTTTCTTTATTATCAATGGCACAGCCGTCGTGATAAGTGATAACGAGGTTGATTAGATAATATGAATTTGAAATTTTTTCCGGGCAAAATTACGTCCTCGATATCGTGATCGATATATTATTATTACGATCGATACGATCAATATCGGTAGAAAAGTGCACAGAAATTTTAAAACGCCTTTCAAAATTCGTTGTCGTCGACCCGGTATAAATGAAACTTCAAAATAACCAAAGAAAAAAAGTTCAAACAAATTACTCCGGTTTTTTTTTTTTATTTTTTTGTTCGTCCTTAATGTAATAATAATAAGTTGATCCTGTCAGACGATTGAACGACGAAAACATAATAATTGCGTCATTTATGACGTACAAAAGGACGATACACTCTTCTCATATCGTCGTATATATTTTAGTCCGATCGATTTAGGTCGTGTCATTGAAAATGGCACACAAACGTCACAAACCAATACTACAAGACGTATCCTCACACGATAGACCAAACCACGGCAAGTGAAAAATGACTCGCACTCGGATTTAATTTAATTGATTGAAATTAACTAACTATTAACTAACTAACGAGAATAATAATTAGAATGCACGGGCGACGATCTACACTATGTTGTGTACTCGGTAGTAAATGAAAAACTATTGCCGCAAAAACGGCTGAAACACGAGAACGTTCAAGTGCTCACAAACGTTCTAAAGCCGATCGACAAATGGTGCAGTTACGAGTGCATACAGTCACACAGATAATATAATAATAATATTATAATAATAGAGATTCCCCTTTATAATATTGAGGAAAACCGTGGGAAATTTGACGGAGATTAGACGCGAAGCCATTAGGCGGCTCCGCGATTACAACGTCGGTGTTCTTCTTTTGTTTTTAACGACGTTCCAGAACTAAAATCGTCAAACTTTCTAATCTAGTTAAACGCGCGGCGGCGGCGGCGACCGGCCTTCCACGCGCCTACGCGTCACGTACTAAGGTAGACATTCTATAATGTAAATCATCTCGAGACTTTCTAAAAATATCCTTGAACGGCGCGGGGTATTGTTAAGTGCGCAGTAGTTCTTTGTTAAACTCGCTCGGGAAACAAAACGTGATCGGGCGGCATAGTGAACGTCCCGATAATTGGAATTTTTTTTTTCCCGACGCCGGGCAGCAGTATCCGGCAGGTGGCTACAAGGTCGCAAGGTGGTACAGGCATCAAGTGTGTAGTCTGTGACTAACATAATAACATAATAGGGCAGGTGCGCTGCCGCCGCCGCCGCCGCCGTTCCTGACGAGTTGAAAGGAAAAAACGTCGTCCTCGGTGACGTAGGTACAGAGGGGTTCGGGGGTCCACCGAAACGATGCATACAACAGGCATCGAGAACGTCCGGGTATGACGATGCGGTTTAGATACCGTTCGTTCGGAAAGAAAACCTTGAATCTATTTTTTATATATGAATATTATACGTAGAAGACGTATATGCCTCTTGCAGTACTTACCCGTTTTGAAAACGACACGAAAAATATCGGGAAAAAAATAATGCTCCGACAGACCACTTTGACGAGTTCGGACGATAATAATTCGTCGGATTAGCAGCGAGCCATGTATTTTCGCCGTTTCGTCGCGAATTTATGCGAATGTTATTCGCTAAAATTGACAAAATATGCAAAAATCAATACATTTTCGATTTTTTAACTCGCCATCGTACAGAGCTCGGTCTGCAATAAGTCGAGAGCATGCATGTGCAATTCCTACAACTTCCGAGCCCTAGTTACTATGCAACACTCGGAAACGTAGCCGATTCGCGTTCGGACAATAATCGCGATGATTTGTGAAAATGTCAATTTAGTCGACACAATATGACGGGGATTGCATAGGGTTCGAGGGCCGACGAGGCGATAACTTGGCGCGGTCGGGTCGATTTTATATTTCGATCTGTTTGAAAAGTGTGTTAGATTACACGAAAACAGTGGTCGTGTACGAATCAAAGTCGACTAAGCATCGAGGCTATATTTTTAATTTCTGAACACGGTCTTGTCATGTCACGTACGTGGTACTATGGCATAAATTTATCATTTCGGATGACTTTTCGTACAAAGTTTATAAATATACGATGTTATGTTCGGGGCGCGAGTCGGTCGGGATTACTGTGGAAAATCGGCGGCAACGTTTGATATTTATTTTTTTTTCGTATTTGATTGTCTGTAAAAGACGAAAAGTCCGTCTCTCGCGTGATTTTCTCTCCACACGTTTTACGGCACACCTGTGAGAGTAGAAATATTCAATAGCCGTCATGCGCGTGCGTGCGAGTAATATTACATGTAATTCTTTTCGTTTTAACGTAGGGACCCCCGCACGGATACAAAACACGAACAACACACACCACTACTCCCTCTTTGCCGTCGATTCCAGCGCGCTCGCCGACCTAAAAATATCCTTGAACGGCGCGGGGTATTGTTAAGTGCGCAGTAGTTCTTTGTTAAACTCGCTCGGGGAACAAAACGTGATCGGGCGGCATAGTGAACGGCCCGATAATTGGAATATTTTTTTTTCCCGACGCCGCCGGCCAGCAGTATCCGGCAGGTGGCTACAAGGTCGCAAGGTGGTACAGGCATCAAGTATGTAGTCGGTGAATAACATAATAACATAATGGGGCAGGTGCGCTGCCGCCGCCGCCGCCGCTCCTGACGAGGTGAAAGGAAAAAACGTCGTCCTCGGTCACGTAGGTACAGAGGGGTTCGGGGGTCCACCGAAACGATGCACACAACAGGCCTGAGGCCTGCGCGTGCGTGCGAGTAATATTACATGTAATTCTTTTCGTTTTAACGTAGGGACCCGCACGGTAACAAAACACGAACAACACACACCACTACTCCCTCTTTGCCGTCGATTCCAGCGCGCTCGCCGACGAACATCGCTTCGTCCTTCGTTCCCCCCGCGATTTGTCGACGGAGAGAGAGGGCGGGGAGTTCGACGAGTCGGAATCGAAATCGAAATGAAAAAATCGATGTCGAACACGGGAACATGGGCGACGAAACTAGGATCTATAAAAATCCTAAATCCTAGCACAAAACGCGTAACGAACGTAACGTGACGCGTAACGCGGTCGTCACCGCTCGAACACATTTTGTTCAATATTTATCATTCGGGAAAGAAAAAAACAATCGATTTTTCGAACAATCGATGCGACACGTTGGAAACGGATCCTCCTTCTCGTCGCTCCGGAATTATATTAGACCTGCCCGCTTCCCGGACCTTTCATTTCCACTTTCACCAGAGTCCAGCATCGGTCGTTCGTCGTCGTCGTCGTCGTCGTCACTCTCCGTCGCCCTAGCCGCCATTATCGCCGCAAACAGGTACGTCGTTTAGAAATTTTTTTTTTTTCTCCCTTCGAATTTTATCGGACTTTCGTTCAAACCGTCCGTCACAACGATAATAGTTGGATTTTTTTCGCGCCGATTTTGTTTTCTGCTCGTTTCCGAGACGAGACCGCCGTCACCGTCAAGGTCGTCGTTCTCGTGTCCGTCGCGTTTTTATCGACTCCGATCGCGCGTCGGGCCGAGAACAACGAGGGCGGTCTACGAGGACGGTTCTTAAAATAAACTACCTTTTTATTTTTTTTTCCAAAATCCCCTCAAGCGCACCCCCTCGCGGCGCCCACGTATATGTAATAGTAGATTCGATTAATAACCCCCCCGAGGAGACCCACCTTGACGTGGTGGGGGGGCTCACTGTCATTAACTTGATCGGTGCAAAGAGGTCTCAGGAACACCTCCGGTCCTTACTTTAACTAGTTGGGGCCGGCGCTCTAGAGCCATCCCCTCACCTTAAGTGGTCGGGGGCTGGTAGGTCCCGGAGCTAGCCTGCAAACACCTGCAAAGGCTCTGAGCCGGTCCTCACCTTAACCAGTCGGGACCGGCGAGGTCGGAGGTAGCCTGCTAGCACTTAGCAAAGCCCTAATGGAAGGAAAACCATGAAAATCAACCCCCGCTGGAACCGACGACCCCAGCGACGGCAACCGGAGTCAAGACCACGGTGGCGGGCCAGAGGTTGCACTTCAGTGTGTGATCTCGGGTCTCCCATCAGGACGGAAGCCCAACCTCAGGAGGACGGCCAACAATATAAGCTGTTGTTGGTTTGTATATAAATTTTTATTCTTATCAAAAACAGTAATTTTCTTAAAGAAGAGAATAAAAATTGGATAATTAAAAATACAAAATGTATATTATAATAATTTATAACAACTTCTTGCACTTCTTGATTATCGTTGCGATATATTTTTATGATTACGTTTGATTCACCGTACAAAAATAAATGTTCATACATATTGTACTTCTTTTTTTATTCCAATGTAATAGAACACATTAAATACTTACCGTAGCAGTTGAATGATGTACACTTGGGGTACTTCTAAGTCAGTTTTCAATTATTACATTTTATTTTTTACATTTAATATAAATGTTTTAAAATACAATAATATTGACACGAATAAAAATGTAAAAAACCAGTTGATTTCAACACAAAATACTTCAAGTGTTTATTTAAGCATGTATGGAAAATTCATTACAGTGACATCTTACCTGTTCAAACTTCTTTTAAAGTTTTCAAAACAATTAAAATTATTTAAAATGCCATTATAAAAAGTCATAGAAATCAAATAACAAATTAAAAACAAACAACTAGTATATTATACTTCTTTGCCAATCAATAAAAATAGTTTTGAATGTAAATAATCAAAACAATATTCACTTGAACATGTCATAATATCTTCCTGAATAATTAATTTTCTAATGTTTTCTTGAAAAATACCAATGTCGATTTAAAATTCCAATATAAATGTTTACAAAAGAGTGGTCCGCTCGCATTACTCTTACCCGAGTCACAAAATACCAGTAACAGTACTGGACTAGTCTAATAACATGTCGAATACCCAATTAATTGATCGGTTTTTGTTTTATTCTAGAGGATTTGTACCAATCAGAATGTGAAGGTTTTGATGCTAGATGTCTTTCCGGGCAGTGTCTCCACACGAAGGATATTTGCAATCTATTAATCGATTGTTATGATCACTCTGATGGGATCAAAGAAATGTGTGCTGTAAGTGTAGACATTATATTATATTACATTATATTATAATCTGCTTCCTCCTTCTTTGATGGAAAACTGTTAGACGAATGGTGGTCAGACAATAATATGTTACGGCTTATTGCCAACAGTTTTAATTATTATTATTCGTATAGTTTTCACACAATTTACTTAAACACAGCTATGGGCTTGGATTCAGGTTTAAGTTCTTTCTATTTTCTGTTACAATAACTTGTAGAAAATTACATCTTATTTTTTCTCAATACTCATTAGGGTTATATGATTTACTTGTATTTTATTTTGAAAAAAAAATCTAACTGTTATCTATTGATTTTATCATTGGTTTTAGACAAGAATATGCGAAAACTACAAGTTTCGCTGTCATTCAGGCCAATGTGTGCATGAAAATGTGGTGTGCAATGGGATAAAAGATTGTTTTGACCATTCGGATGAAGACCAAACCATGTGCGCTGTAAGTACAAATATCATTAGACTTTTTACTCTCTTTATTTTGTAGAATAAAAATAAAATGTCATTCAAAGGAAATGAATGAAATAGTGATGTAACTTTTTTATTATTATGATGCGCAAAGGAATAATTGTGACTAAATATTTAAATTGAACCCTGTTAAACACTGGTTAGATAATAATACAATAATGTATTATTGTCAACTAGACCAATGAGCCATTATTAAGTTGTTTTTATTTTATTTTCAAATTATTTGTAGCTAATAAGTTATTATTTACTATTTTTTGTTTAAGGAAAAACTGTGCAATGATAAATTCCGGTGTGAATCAGGTAATCAATGTATAGACAAGAATCTTGTCTGCAATGGATCAAGAGAATGTAATGATGGATCAGCCGAGCGTGAGTGCGAGGTAAGCATAGATATTATTATTACACTTTTTATGGACTTTATTTTGTAAAATAAAAATAATTCGGTTTTTTGGCGGGAACAAATTAAACACCGAGATGAAAACATCTTAACTCATTTTTATTATGATTTATTATATATTATTTTAATCAAAGAAAGTAAAGTAACTGAATGACCCTAATCTAATATGACTTAATAAGAAGGTTTGCAGTAAAGCGTTAAAAAACCTCAATTTTAACTTACAAAATGGTTTTTTGTACTTGGGTTTCATTTCAATTTAATTCAGCCTACTGATAAAAATGTTTAAATATAATATTTAAAATATACAAACATGTACAAATATACATGTTTAAAAATATAGTATTTTTTTACTATAGTTTTTACCTATTGTTTGGAAAAATATTGTTTTTTGTAATCGATACACATGTATAAAAAGCCGTATCATATTTGCTATTCAAAATTGTCTCCTTTTATTTGAAGTTTCCAATTATTTTAAAACTTAAATTAAAGTATTTTATAGTGGGTAGGTACTGCTTTAGAATAATTGAGTTTTTCTTTTTTAATATGTTACAAATTATAGATTTAATAAATTCAATTATTATATACGTTTCAGTATAGTTCTACAAATAATTTATATTTCTCTCCAAACATAACATTTATTCATTATTTTTTCCCAATACCAATTGAAAATTGTATTTCAATTTTCAATACATGTTGAAACAAAAAACCAAAAAATTCAAACTAATTATTTATTATTCGTTATATCAATGCTATCATTTGTTTTAGGTAAAACCGTGCTCAAGCGATCAATTTCAATGCAATTCTGGCGAATGCATTGATGAATCTTTGTACTGCAACGATTTCCGCGATTGCAGAGATGGATCAGACGAAGGCACCGTGTTTTCAGGCGTAAGAATATATGATATTATTTATAGACTTTTTACAGACTATGAACTACTCTCATAAGAGTAATAATATTATAATATAGATTTTTAGTCGAGTTTAAACGAGTAAATATCAACGTACAAGGAAATAATGTGTTGATTTGTCTGCTAGTCTTAGAATTCAATATTAATAATAATTATTGATTTAGGGTTCGTGCATATAGAACTGCGTGTAAACCACGGTCTTGCGGTATCAAATCATCGATGGGAACAAAGGAAGAGTTCAAAGTCATCATCGATTGAAGAGACCAGTTTATTTATTTTACATATTTTTTCATGAAAGTTTAGATTAAATATTTTTATATATTCTTAAACGTATAATTTTTTTTTATAACTATTTCAACTAATATATTAGAATTAAGTATTTCATATCAAATAATATTTTTATTTATCAGTATAATTAGTTTTATAATATCATTTAAATTGAAAATTTTAATAGCAAATAGGTTTATATGAAAATCTGTTTTTTTTCTTTTACCTCTCCTGTATTCAGTCACCCTTTTTGATTCTATTCCAGGCGGATAAAAGAGATTCTACTGAGCACAAATTACAACGTCGAAACCGAGATCAAGTGTATGCTGATTTAGAAAGTGAATTTAGAATGTGATCAGTTCTCTGTTTTTCATCAGTCGAATGAGAAAAGTCTAAAAACTGTTGTAGTAATAGAAGTAGCACAGAAGTAGAAGGTTATGTCGAATCAATCTCACCCAGACGAGCATAAACAGTTGTACAAATGGTTACACACTTATAAAATGGTATCAAATATGGTACAAGGTAAATTAAGGTTAGTTTAGTTTAGTAATTGGAAAGACTTTTAAATTAATAATGCATTAGAAAATGCATTGTACTGTAAATCAATCATAAACAATAACAAAAGAATAAAAATAATTTGTATATAATTAAAATTACTGTAGTGTATGGAAAGTTAAAATAACCAAGTATAGTGTGAAGTAATTGATAAAAAATGTACTTGAGTTCAATGTTTATAATCTGATATTAGTCGGATTTTTAATATTTCTAATGATAATGTAAATAACTAAGATAATAAAACAATACTTTTATTGTTACTATTTTAATTCAAAATTAAATTTATACCAAATAAAGTGTCCGTACAGAATTATAAAAACATTTTAAATTACACGTCCACAATAAAGTTTTATTACTTAGAAAATAATAATATGTAGTATGTAGAGACAAAGAAACACCGAACGTGTTGAAATAAAAGAATACTACGTTTCAAACACTTGCACTTGGCATTTTATAGTTTTGAACACAAGTCATATTTCAATCATATAATCAAATACAATAAACGATTAGAAAGTCATCAACAAAAAAGAGTTGATCTTATGCGATTTATTATGTTGAACAACATTTAAAATCTTGTCGATAAGAATATGTAAAAAAAATGTAGCAAAAGTATATTATATAACTGTGCTTTTTGGTATTTTTTATTATACAAATGATCATTTGATATCAATGTAGCGACGACACACATGTAAATCGCAAAGTGTTGATAAGAAACATAGTTGATCGAATTGAGAAATTAGAACCAACTCAAACAAACCTTAACAATACAGCACACACAGACTATGAAAAGAATCGAAAATCATCGCAAAAAGACATGCGAACGATAATATTTTTCAGAGACAGACGACAGATTTACGAGTCGATCGCGAAAACGTAAACCTCACAGAACAATTTAATGCGAAAAGCAAACTTCGGCAAAACAAAACGTCGAGATCATACGTAATACAATCGAGTCGTCGATATTATATTATTATAATCTTTAGCCGCGTATAGATACAGGTGAACGAGTTCCAATCGATTGATAAGCGGAGTGAACACAACTCATATAATATTATCTAAATATGAAATTTAATATTGTTTCTCATAATTCCGTTATAGAAATCATGTGTATTGTGTGAACGATTCGAGATTCGATTACGTTTTTCACGAACGTTACAATTAAACGTCGTATAGTGTTGTTAGTGCCGGAATAGTGAATTTACATTTCATTTCGACGGTATAGTGCAGCAAATACAAACACTAGCAAAGTGCCATCTCGTCCTACGACTTCAACGGCAGACATTTGAGTTGAAGATTAGTGTCGCGACAGCCGCACGGTAAGCCAGAATTGTAATTAAATTTCGACATAGGTATTGTTTTACTGTTGGCACCGGTACCGACAACGGTCTCCGCAGCAATTCCCATAAAAAAAGGCCGAAACAAAATCAAAGAAGGTAAAATAATTTTCATTAGTTACTAAAATTCTTGCTTTCATTAAAACTATATGTAAATATAGTAATAAATTATAATTATTATTAATTCAAATAATTTCCCTTAAATTAATTAATTTTAACATATTATACTGTAGTATCAATAAACTAATCAATATATCGATCAAATCATTTACAAAAAATTAGTTTTTTTATTTTTTTTTTTTGTTTAGTCTACAAAGAATTGAAAGAGAAATATAGTTGTTTTCGGTATTAAATATTATATTTGATTTTAACAAAAAAGAAAATATTATGCCAGTTAAATTGATCAAACTTTATAGCCTTAAACATGTTTGGCTAACAAAAAAATAACAACATTTATTAAAATACACAAATCAAATATATAAATATTCTAATTATTTTTTCAGCTCAATAAATATTGTCCATTATGTAGAACTCAGTTCAATAGAATATATTATACATTTAATGATCCGAATGTATATGAATCAGTTAGAAACACAACTTATGGTCTTCCTCTAAAGATAAAACCGTAAGAACAATATTTGTCAATATAGATGTAAATATTTACATGATTTATTAATTGTTTTATTTTCTAGAATTAAATTTGAATCACTCACTGCTGAAGAATTTGGTGAATTAAATAGGTAAAGTACTAGAAAAATATTGTTCATCTTGTTTACTTCTGTAAAATTTAACAATATCAGTTACTATGAAAAAATTATATCTTTCGCATTTTTTTTTTCTAGTTCAATCACAGTGAATGATTTTATTGAATTCGCTCGAAAACCAAAAAATTCTGAAGGCAATAATCAATCAACTGTACAATTATATAGTCCGAATAATGCAGGTAATACTCAATACTTATACTCTTACCGTATACCTGACCTGTGTATTTAATTGTCTTGTTTATTTGTTTGTAATTCTTATTATTTATTTTAATTGTAGGCGCATGGCGAGTGCGAATTTATGATTACAAATTATGGGCTCGCCCATTATTTGATGGATTAGACGATTTTTGCCATAAGCCATATTACAGGTAATTTTTTTATTTTTTTAACTTTTATTATAAAATATACAATGAGTAAAAATATTTTTCAATAAGCTCTAAGCATATTGTCGGAGTAAATTAAATTGAACTATTCTTTTAGTTGTATAACATGTTTTATAGTTACTATACAATAAAATTATATTAATTGTTTTACCATATCTTCTAAAACAAGTATTTACTTTTAGACCATGTCCAGGAAATCTACAAAAACTAAGAGATTTTATTCTCAGAGATATATCGTTGCTATTTGAACACTTGACAGATACAAAGTAATTACACGTCACCATGGAATTGTCAGCAACAGTGAAATTACAGACACTATCTTACAAGCACTTTTATTTTTAAAATTTAGAAATTCATTTATTACTTCCATGTTACAGACATATCTTGGAGAGTATTCGTCACATTTTATGCACAAACTTTTTCAATTCGCCAGTAGTTGTTTTGATGTGGTAAATTTTGATAAAAAAATACGGTATTTACAATTACAATGTGATTCAATAGACGATGGATTTTAATTAGTTCCAATAAAAATTTTTTTTTACATATCATTTACATAAATTTAGTTTTTTTAATTTTTTTTTTTTTTGCTTAGTCTACAAAGAATTGAAAGAGAAATATAGTTGTTTTCGGTATTAAATATTATATTTGATTTTAACAAAAAAGAAAATATTATGCCAGTTAAATTGATCAAACTTTGTAGCCTTTAAACATGTTTGGCTAGCAAAAAAATAACAACATTTATTAAAATACACAAATCAAATATATAAATATTCTAATTATTTTTTCAGCTCGATAAATATTGTCCATTATGTAGAACTCTAGAACTAGTGCCTGTGATATTAGAGGTGTAATTGAAAAAAGAAATTCATTTTCGTTTTAAATTTCAGTTTGAGTTAACGTATGTATTTAGTATTTTCATTATTATACTTGTGTTTGAGTTCGTATAATTTAAATACACGGAACGTTAAGAATAAAACGAAAATGTACAAGAGGGTTTTATCGTTTTTAAAAGCAGCGCGCGTTGAATTGTTTGCATATAAACATTGTACTTTTAAGTTATAAGCGAGTACACACTAGAATACTAGATAGAAGACACACATAATTTTAATTGTCATTTGTCAGAAACAGTACTTTTAAAAAACCATTAAAAATTGAAATAATAAAATATCTTATTCTGGTTTTATAGAACTGCACAATGTCTTGGACATTATTAGTGGCTTATGTGACAGCGACAGCAATATCGATGTATCGAGGGATGCAACCGCTACTTCGACCGATTCCACTGCGGATCGAGGGCAAGCAATAGCTTCACTACCCGAATTATAGGCCAGGTTAGGTCATGTTAGATATGTTTAGTTTTGTTTTTTTTTTGCTAGAACTTGTTTAAAACCGAAGCACCGAATGCTATTCCAATATTATGTTAACATTATCATAAATATTCTAAACACAATAAGTAAAATAGTTTATATAGTTTTAGACCGAGTCGTTGTAATATTTAATATTATGTACATGTCCATTATTACGGTTTATTATGTTTAAAAATCAAATTTCATTCACTATTGTTGTTCTCGTTTTGACAAATAAACACATGAGTTTGATATGTTTTTCAGTACTTATTAAAATACTGGTGTGTCAACATCAACACCACATTGTCGTTACCCAGGTTCTCTGGGTGAAAAAAGTAAAGATTAAAAAAGAAAAAATTATGATCTTTAAGACTATTGCATTTGTATTTTTTTTCCAAACTATACTCACATTATACGTATAGTTACATATTATAAATACAATAATTCACACGATCGAAAAACAAATGTTGTCGACCCGATTCTATGAAATGAATTCATTAATTCTTAGACTTTGTGAAAAATCCGCAAGACATTCGCCTCAGTATTTATAAATACAACAATACAATAGTAACAAACCGATATAGCAGTTGGTTTTTTTTTTCATGATAGCAAAAGCTAAATTATTATTTCACTTTGAACTTTTTAGTGTCTCGCGCAAGTGTACAATTTACTTGACGTTTATTTGTTTAGCGATAAAATTGCTCGCGCCTTTTGTCACGACCATATGAGTAAGTGTGAAGTAGGATTTCCAACACTCGTGTACCCAAAGAATAAATACAGAAATCGGTCGGACTTGAGAATAAAACCAACGTCTTTTCCAACAAACTCGGAGTTGCCAACTATATAAACAGCCACACACTTCTCACAACTTGGTTGTTACAAAAATGAAGTCTGAGCGTAACTAAATCGAGACGACGACAATACACAATTTTCAAGGCGACAGACGACGACGACGACGATTTACAGCACTCTGCGATGACCACGAGAACCTTGTGCGTCGGCTCACAAACGAATGCGACAAATATACTCACGAGACACAGTCCGTGCGCGCGGAGACGACGGGAAGTGAAATGACTCGCACGCGGCAGCGCACTTTGAATATACGAGTATACTTATACTAATAATTATAATAAATAGAATTCATAGAATAAATAGAAAAAAAAATAAATAGAATATCGAGTAGTAAATATAAAGAAACTATTTCCGCGATAACGAATATAATATAATGCTCACGATAGTCGCACGGGCGAAAAGTGCACTCGCACATTTACGTGTGCATGCGAATAATATAATAATAACAATGATGATAAATAATAATAATAATAAAGATCGCGCGTTATAATAATGAGGTAAAACGATGGGGAAATCCGACGGAGATAGTGGCCGTCGTCGCCGAGCTCATTAGCGCTTATCGATGTGAGCAAACAGTTTAAATTTCATTGGAAAATTCCAAAGTCATAAATATAATATATAAATTTATATTACGGGTTTTTCAACGCAAATGATAAAATGTTAAATATTTCGGTGTGCGTCCACGAACGGGAAATTATATTGATTAAACCAACTATAATTGGCTCAAACGAGAGCGGCCCTCACGCGATCAATATTACCGACAGTATGAAAAAACCGATACCGATGGCTGATGAAAAATTTATCATCGAAAGATGTCGTTATTTATTTACCGATAAAGATATTGTGCGGTAGATAATGACGGTTAATAATATTCTTCAGTACATTTTTCGCAGCCGTGAGTGACGAAACCCGAAAAAACGCGAGCACGAGATACGGCCAATAATTTTGTTTGAAGTCTTTCGGATCTGAATGTTGCACCTCGTCTAAAAACGTTGTTTGAACTAGTGTCTTGGTTATTTCCGTTTGGAAATCCATTGTTTCGCTCGAAACTCGTTTATTTGGAACGGAGAAAAAGCTAATATTATAATTGCCAAAGATGCTCTTTGCTTTTCGTCCATATCCGACAAATTATTACTTATCAAGTAAAACAAACATATTAATTATTTATAATAAACGAACACCCGCACAATCGAAACACAGTTCAATACTGTGAATTGTGTAGTTTTTGAAAAACCGAAGACCATTTTCGATGGCGGTTGAAACTCTTTTCGTACGTCGTTTGAATTATTCTCGCATCGCTTTCCACGTCGTTCGTAGAACAAGTCATGCTCGATGGGGAGAAAAACAATCTACAACGTTTTACCGATTAAAATCATATGTAATTTGATATGTAAAATATGTACACATTGTTCAAATAAATGATGAAAAAAAATGTCAAGTCGATTACAGTTCTCATTCAACTGTTGACATTTTTTTTCATAATAACGGTGAAATATAAGAGTATGAAATATGCTCGAAATACATTGAAAATACACAATTATACGCATGGAAATAAAAGTAATTGGTCTACTCAATATTATACGGACACCTCCGAACGGCGGATCTTTTTTAAGGTAATGGGGGAGGGACATTCTATAACCACTTTTATATGGGAAAACCTCTGAATAACGGTCACTTTATGGGAATTTAATTTTTGATAGTTTTTAACGTAAATTTTGAATAATCGCGGAATGAGAAATTAAGGCGACCGAGAGTGTCCGATATTCAGAGGTTTCCCTGTATAATATATTATTTTTATCGTGTTGTAAGACTAATTCCATGGTTACCTTCCAAGGGATAAACTATGTTCAGACAATTGTTCTCCTGTACAGCTATTGACATTTTTTTCTAATAAATAATATTATACAAGTATAAAATATGCTCGAAACATACAAAACACACAATTATACTCTTAGAAATAAAAGTTAAAAGTAACTTAAAAATAGTCTTATCAAATATATTACATTATAACGTTTTTTTCTTAAATTTATTCGAGCGTTTCGGTAAACGCTTTAATTTAACACAAATAAATACACCCAATTTTATAATTATAGAAAATAAACTTCAATTTCTCATCCCTTACGCGTATTTTATCCAAAAAAATGTTCTTCCGCATTCCTCATATGTATTTGATACCTTTCCATTTTTACCGCGTCAATTTTTTCAAGCTCCTTCCTAAAATGAGCAAAGTATTTAATAAACTTGAATATATTTTTAAACATTTGGAGTAATTTAATTTTAAACTTGTAAAAATAAAATTTTTATAGATACAACAAATTAAATTACTGTAAATGAATAATTATTATAACTAACTGTTTTGGTGGCCATATTATTGTATCTCGACAATGGATTAGAGCGTTGTTGTTCCATATATTGCATTTGTTTGATGACATGATCTTTTGCTTCTAAGGAAGCTGTTAATATTTCCATTTGCAAATCCTGTCAATTGAAATATTAGTTAAAATACAATATATTAAATGCCAATTAGTTTCATAACTTGAAGTTAACTAAATATTATTGGTATTTGAAAGTTAAATAAGTATTAAATTTACTTTTTCTTCCATTTCTCTAAGGCAATTATTTAACTCATCGGCAGTTCTTTTCAAACACTTCTCTGAACGTTCATACTCCGTTTTGGCCTCAATTAACGTGGATTCAAATTCCTACATCAAATGTATAGAAAATACGAATTAATGAAATAATAAAAACGAATTACTTCAATTTCTCGAATGTATTCATTTGATACATATTTTGAACATTTTTAATTCTCTATAAGTCAAAATTAGATTAAAAACATGATAAAAAAAATATTCAAATAATTAAGTGTGTTTTGATTTCAGAAAATAATTGTTTATTTTGAACTAAAAGTTTACAGATTGAAGTTCAACATTTTCCATTTCACTTAAATGTTTTTCATTATTTTTTGGTTTGATTGAATTTTGGTTTTTTTAAAACAATTAAACACACGCAATTTTATTATTATAGAAAATAAACTTCAATTTCTCATTCCTTACGCGTATTTTATCCAAATAATGTTCTTCCGTATTTCTCATATTCATTTGATACCTCTCGTTTTTTTTCGCTTCAATTTTTTCAAGCTCCTTCCTAAAATGAGCAAAGTATTTAATAAACTTGCATATATTTTTAAACATTTGGTATGTTACTTGAGCTCATCTGCTTTGTTTCTTAGTATTGAATTAATTCTTGAAATGACAGCTTTTTTTTTTTCTCCTTTGAACATCAAGGAAGAAATAGTGTTCGCACCAAATCCAGGTTGATATTCAAATGAACCAACTGAACCTTAAAATTGTATTATAATTTTTTTTTAATACATTATGTTCAATAATGGAGTCATAAGATAATATAATTATTATTACTTTGTTGGGATGTCCCTTGTGAATCATTATCACACGCTCTTCGTATACACAGCGATAGTTTGCCAAGTAGCAAGAGCCAATAATACATCCGAGCTCCTCATCGATTAGCCGCGCTTCGTTGAATCACACGAACAACTCGTCCGACATAAGCAATGGGTTCATGTAATCGAAATCCACGAACTCAGTTTGATCGATCGAATCGATGATATTACTGCGACAAAAAAATAATAATATGTTGTTAAGTGTTGGTCCATTGTTTTCTAAAAATAATGGCGGCCACAATAACAAACAACATTAATTAACAGTGAAACTACTTACTGGTCGTCAGGTGTAAAATGCACAGGTTCATTGGTAAACTCCGGAGGGAAATTTCCAAGATCGCGATCGGAACATAGAATCGGTATATAAGGAGGCTTGATTTTCTTTTGGCTTAACTGAAATTAGAAAAATTATCACACGTACAGTAGAATTATATATTATATAAAGATAGTGTTTGGTAAAAAAGTTGTAACATTGTATACTGTGCAAAATATACAATATTGGTCTGAACACAATGATGATTTACCATTTCCCAATCGATAGTCCTGAAGAAATTGTGGTTCATGATATCATTAAATCCTGTGTATCCTAAGCGATGAATAGGATTTTTATTTAAAAATCCTTTTATGAGTGAAGCCCCATTTACGCTAATATGCCTTGGAATGCGTACAGTATTTTCTAAAATCACTAAAAAAAAAAGAAAAACAACAATGAAACAATAATTATGTAATTTTTATAAATGGAAATTAAAAGTTTACTCGGGAATAAATAGTCTTCGAAATTGTGTTCCTGGTCTTCAACTTCTCCGTCGATATGAAATGGACTTCTACCTGCTAGCATTTCAAATAAAAGAACACCTAGAGCCCACCAATCGATCCTAGAAAAAAAAAATAATAAAATAGAATATTGACGTATATGTAACACTTAAAATGTATTGTTAATTATCAACATTATGCATGTATTAAAAAAAATAGAGACTCTATATTATATCAATAACTGTGTCAATCTTTGAGCATAACATGAATCAATTTAAAGAAATAAAATAGATCTTTATAGCATTAAATACAAAACAATAGAAATGTTGACAGATGTAACACTCGACTTGTTTCATGATTTACAATAGATAAAAAGACAAAATTAAAGTTAAGAAAAGAACATAATTATACATTTAGTAAGGTTTAATGTACAACATGACAGAAATAAAAGAAATAACAAATTAAAGAAGACAAACACTTGTATTCCAATTGGAAAAATAAAAAAAAGAGATTTAAGATGTCAAATTTTTATAATAATTTGGCTAAAAAATATCAGTTATAACAGAAATATTGCAGAGAGTCATTAAATTTTTGAATGAATAATTGGCCGGTATACGTACGCAACTCCATAACTCTCTCCTCTTAACACTTCCGGAGCAATATAATTTGGAGTACCACAAAATGTTGTTGTTGTGCCTCCAGCCGTTAATCCTTCTTTGCATATACCATAGTCGGTTAATTTTATATGACCTTCATGATCAATCAGTACATTGTCCAGTTTTAAATCTCGATACATTATACCTAAAAAATGGCATTAAATATGTGAGCAATGATATTGATGAACAAATTTCAAATGTACATACTTTTACATTACATTACCTAACTGGGATCAGTGTATTTTAGATTTATTTATGCGAATATTTTATGAATAATATAAAACGTAAAATAACCAAAAGATAAATACACTACACGAGTGTTTTTTAACCACTTATGTAACGACAAATAGGTGAAAAATATTAAATAACACACGATGAAAATATTTAATTTTTTTCAGTGATGATGAAAAGAAGTTATTGGTCATTAAATGCGTCGCTAAATATGTAAAATATTTCAATAGTATGTCACCATAAAATAAATTAAATAACAGTTGAACTTGTACAGAATATGTATAAAATTATTTTGACAAATAAATCTATACTAATAAATATTAAAACAAATATAAGTTGTTTTATTTTTTTTTTTTTGAACATACAAAGCTTAAATTATTATCATGTTAGTTAAACTAAAATTTACTTGATAATAATACCTTTTGAATGTAAAAAGCTCAAAGCAATGCAAATTTCGGCTGCATAAAATCTAGCATGAGCTTCAGGCAAACGCAATTGTCTTTGCATATGATACATGAGGTCACCGCCACGAATAAATTCAACGACAAAGAACAATCGACTAGGTGTTTGAAAGCAGGAGTGAAGACTAACCAAAAATGGATGATTTGTAGCCATTTGAAAAACATGTTTTTCGGTATGTACCCAATTAATATCCTAAAAATAAAAAAAATATATCATATAAGAATTTATAAATTAAAAAAAATGACGTGTAGAAATAAAACGTAGAAATAAAAATTTCATACATTTCTCTATTTTTTTTCTTCGATTAAATAACTAAACATAACAAATAACGTTTAAAACTATTGGTTGCACTTTACAGGTAAAACTGACATTGTTGGTTGAAAATGGAAGATAAATACTTAAATACTTTGTTTTACACCTATGATATCATAAAATGCATAAACAAAAATATTATTGGTAATAATTAGTCAATAACAATGTAGGTAATAAAACAATTATTATCTACTGTGTACTTCGATTTCTAAAACTTAATATTAAAGTATAGATAACAAACATTGATTACAAAACAAATTAGTTTTAAGATAATAATATATTAGAGCAATAATTATAATAAATAATGTTAAATACATACTTCTTCAGTTGCAACCAGTGATTTTTTAATCACTTTCATGGCATAAATGCATCTTGTGTGTTTATGTTCCACCATTAGTACTTTGGCATAGCCACCACGACCAATAACCTTGATAAAATCAAAGTCAGCAAGAGAATATTGATTTGAACTTCCAATAATTTCATCTCCTGTTATGAGAACACATAATATAATACAGCATAATATGGCAAAATAATTGTTAAAAATTACCTTCAGATAACCTATCTTCAATAGGTACAAGTTCAGCTGATTGATTGATGGCAGCATCAAAGTTATCTTCCGTATTGGCTATTGAGCCATGTGTAACAAAATAAAAATTACAATAATTTTAAATAAAAATCATAATATTAATTTGTAACAAATATTTTTCAATTACCCAAAGTTTTTTGCGAATCGTCATTAGTATTGTCATTGGTATCATCATTTATTTTTGGATCGTTTATACAAGTAATCATGCCAAGTCTATGACATTTTTTATGAATAAGTAATTTGCATTTAAAACACTTCAATCCTTCCCAGGACGGGAGTCCTAATCTCCAGATACAATCATGACAGTATGCACAATTCGCTTTCTGGTGACAAAAATAAAATACTTTGAGGATAAAAAATAATAATTGTAATTAGATTACAATAGTAGAAAAAAATGTAAAATTTCACAAATGCAGCTTCATATTAAATTATTTCATGCACTTGATAGAAAAACAAAATGTTCCCGTATTTTTACAAAATGTAATAGAATATTTAAAATGTTAATAGAATATAATTGCATGTATCTTATCTTATTGCCCTACTTAAATTTATTTTATTTTATAATAAATATAAACATCAATAACTAATTATTAGATAATTTTAATTTGATTAACGTCAAAACAATAAAACAGATTAAATTGAATTGAAAAAATTTTATTTCAAAGTGATTTCTTGTCGAATATTAGGTGCAAGAGGATAGATTTATAATTGAATAAAACAAATGGTACATAATTATATTTTACATACCTTGTTAAATATTATAGGTTGGAACGTATGTCCATGTACCCTGTATAGTTTTTTCCAACTTCTTGCCAGGCGTCTATAAATATTCTCTGAAATTAACAATTAATTTTTTTTAAATACACACATCTCGGGGATTTTATAATTTTAATTTAATTAATTTACGTTTTTCTCCTATACACCGCATTCCTGGTGCTGGGGGTAATCCGAGATAGACTGGAAAAACCAATGGAAATAATTAGCTATTACAAGATATTAACAGACATTAAATATTAAAACTAAGTATCAAAGTACAAACATTAAATCAATTTTTCTATTAGAATATCATATTCTGTGTAATATTTTATGCAACGTAAATGTTATTTATAATTATTACATATTTTTGTCTTAAATTTGTATCAAATACAACTGAGTAGTAATGATAAAAGTTGTCAGACGGTGTGTTATGATTGACGTAACCATGCGTCCCACTTTCGAGCAATGTGTCCCACTGTCCCCAAAGAAGTCCCGCTTTGAAAATATACAGGTGTCCCTAACGGGCGCCCATGGGCAAAATTTTAGGTTAGGGCAAAATAAAATAATTCACAAAGGCAAAAAAGATTTAATGTTTTTTTTTTCACATAAAAATGTAAATATTATGCATATTTATGCAAAATTATGCCCCCCCCCCCCACCCCAATGGTCGCCCATTGGTATCCCGCTTCGAGGAAAAAAAATTATGGTCACGTTAGTTATGATTCACTTACCGTGTATTTCCAATTTCGATTCATTATTTATCTTGTATAGCCTGGCGGCTTCGTCCAGTTCCATTTGTGAGGACAGCATACACTGATCGCCTACATTTACAATCATATTTATAAAAATATACAGTACCTAATCACTATAAATAAACTGTTTTCAAATTAATAACCAAATTAAATATTTAAATAATATTTAGCACCATTGAATGTGACTAATATTACAAATATTTATGACTCGACAGATCGATTGAGAGAACTCAAATAAAAATCTATATCCTAGATTGGCAATGAAGGTTATTTGTTTTGACTTATCTACCATTTCGAATGATAATAAATTCACTTATTTCCAGAAAATTATTTAATATTTGAAAATAAAACAAGTGATAATATTCTATATCGTTAAAGGTAGAAATATGTATGAAAAAAAGAATATTTAACAACTATACCTATTTCTGGTTAACTCAATTTAAAAATAATTTAGTTATCATGGTATACAATTTTGTTTTAAGTTCTACTGATGAAGTTGTTTTTTTTTACCACGAAAAGAAATTTATTCAAAATAAATTCACGGTTTTGAGTGTAAAATAAAATAATAATAAATGAATAATATTTAAAAGAAATTTATTCAAAATAAATTCACGGTAATGAGTGTAAAATAAAATAATAAAACATGAATAATATTTAAAAAAAACTATCACTACAACATATACAATAATTATCAATGTCAACAGTTTTTAATTAACCAGTCAACAAAAATTATAATATAATATGTATTTCTCTAAATTAAATAATTGTATTACCTTCTTCATCAAGCCATTTCAAAGTGAATTCTTGATCCGGAGAAAATTGACAAATTGCCCTCATTTCAGATCGTAAATCGTCTATAGTTATTTGAGGATCGATATATGATATCATGACTTTGCTGTACAAAATATTTAAAATGTTTCTCACTATTTTTTTCATTAAAATTAATAGTTTGTTCATTTACCTGTTGAATATTGTTTTAACACAAATTTCAGGTAGACCCACAGACATCCTAAAACATCAAATTTCAAACAGTTTAAAAAATATCTATCACACTCATAGCCTATGAAATACCTAAATTATGATGTAAACATTAAAAACTATTAAATATAAAGTGTGTTATTTACACGCGATAATGAATTGGTTGTAATAATATTAGCACTATTTTATTATGATACTCTAGACAAGACACATTTATTTATACTATATTATTATTATTACATGATTATAATCCACTAAACATTATTTTTATTTTTTTTTTATTAAATCAATTTTTTTTTTAAAATCCTAAAATGATGTAAAATATTTTCTAAAGAATAATTTAGTTGACCTCTGAGATGATTTAAATGCATGAAATGAATATTTTTGCTGAGTAATAATATGATGATTGTACAGTGAGACCTCTCTGACAGATAATCTCCAAACAGTAGAATTTTGAATTGAAAAATGAAAACATATTTTTAAATATTTAGTAGTTCTTTAATAAATGTTTAAAGTCGATGTCTAGAATTAAAAAATTAAGTTTTTCAACAATGTTGAATTATTATTTATGGAAGAAATTAAAAAAAATAATATTAAAATGCATATATTTTGGGTATAAGAGCATATTTTTGCATATTATGAAAAAAAATTAAGAGCATATCAAGTGCATATTTTGAAGGTTTTTTGGTGCATGAATGCATATTATTTTGGCCTCTTTGAGTGCATACAAATCCGGACTTTATACATAACAAACACTTATTAATGCTTTGATTTTTGATTTTGACAGATCATTTCAGTGAATAAATAAAATAATTGTGGCATTTGAAGATAAATACTATTAGTGAAATAAAGCGAATAAACCGTTATTATTTTATATTGTCTAGCTCGCGTCAAGTGTCATACACGGTTAAACTAAACATGCTCTGACCCGTGAAACTATCCAGCGTTTATCGATGAATATTCAAACGGTCAATGTACAATAGGTACACAATCAATTAGTCCTGAATAATTATCTACATAATAATAATGTATGATTGTGTGTCGGCTAACCGACCGGTTGTCGTTAGCCTCGGCAACAGGTTGAACGTTTTGTCCAACGCGAATTACAACCCCGGATAATTTGAAAACCTAGGAAATATAATATAGAAACAACGAAACGGTCTGTACGTATGTTGTGGACGTGAACGATAGATTTCGATAGCGAAAAATGTATCTGATAAAAACACGGGCGCGAGCGCGTTCGAAAACGCAGTGCCGATCGCCGTCTATTATACACGGTCGTTGGTAAATCTAATTTTTCGTCGTCGACGATTATATTATACGGTAATGGCGGCAATGGGTAGCCCCGCGGGAGCGTATCGAATGTATAGTGAACAATGGCGCGATATTATTCGGACAGGACGACTTTTCTCGGGGAGAGAACGAAACGTCGCGAAATCGCGGCGGGAAAAAAAAAATCCCAATGGCTTACCTTGATGGCGGGATTCGGCGATTCGATTCTCGAGCACTCGTACGCGACGATTCCGACGATGATTGTCTCGGCGGTGACGGCGGCGGCGAGCGACGGTCAACGGGACGGCGGCGGTGGCGGCGGCGGACGGGACGGCGTCGTTTTCGTTGTTCACTGTCGATTCGAGCGCGAAGGTAGGGAAAAACAACGCTGCTCGTGATAACGATCTCGAACGGCCGTTGTTACGTCGCGGCGTCACCGCGTTATCATCGACGGCGGCAAGGTCGGAGTGGTAACAGTGTTCCACGAAACGAGTTCCGCCGCCGCCGCCGCCGCCGTTTCGATTGTTGTCGTGATGATAACGCCGACGACGTGATAACGCGAGACGTCTGTTATAATAAATTTCCATCATGATCCATAGTGCAGCGTTTCTCAAACTTTCGTTCGGGCCGGCCCGGTAATTTATATTTTTCACCTTCGTGACCCACCGAAATATTTTACGTTTATAATGCCGGTTTTCCACTAAACGGACAAAACAAAAACAAAACTCAAACTCGTGTCGAATGAAACAAATTTTGAACTTTTCGCAAACATTTTGAAGACCTTATTATTATTAAGACCCTATTAAGAAGGTTTCGACGTGTTTTGAAACTCGAGTCTGTTTAGTGGAAACACGGTCGTGTTGTGTTGTCGTGAACAAAATCAAATCTCAACGAATTCTATACCTAAATACTAGCCAAGTAAGTAAACGAAAGTATAAAAGTATAATTATATAATAATATAATAGTAATATAATTGATTTAAGTAATTTGGTGTATAAGTATGACCAGTGTTGTAAAGTATTTAAATAAAAGTATTTGAATTTAAGTATTGAATACTTTATTCAAAAAATGTTACAAAATAATTTTAGTTAACAACTGTAATCGTTGTTTATTACTATTATGTAATTAATTAATTACTAAATAATAAATTATTTCGATTATTATTATTACTATTTATACATCATTATATTAAACTCGTGACAACCAGTGGAAAAGGACCGAGAACAAAAACTAAACTGGAACAAAATGTAGCCCGCTTGATGGAAACAAGAGTTTTGGTTTTATTTCAGTTTTGTTTTTGTTTTTCACGTTGTAGAAAACACAGACACAACTGTCCGTTTAGTGGAAAACCGGCATAATAATTGTTTAATGTAATAAAAGGCAAAATAACACACATTTGAATATCTACATAGAATTTTATAATAAAATTAAAGCGTTATTAATTAATTTAATAATTATAATATAATTACTAATTGTAAACAGTTGACTACTATCAGTGCGAAGTGTGAAGCTGTTTACTTTTAATTAGGAGCTCCAAATTTTGCTGGAAAGGACGTTAATTTTATTCTTAAGTCCGGTTCAACTTCCAACCGATTCCTGTATTTGTTCTTCAGGAACACGAGTGTTGAAAATCCTGCTTCACGCTTATAGGTCGTGACAAAAGGCATTTATAGATTCGGCGGCGAATGTCATACTATTCGGGCTTTTCATGAAGCCTAGTAACTAGGCTCAATAATTATTATTCATGTTGTAAATAATAGTTATTCGTATTAATGAATTTATTTTTACTTAAAAGTTTAAATTATCAAACGAAAATGATAAATAGCAAATTTAATATGAGAATTTCATTAAATTTTGCGACCCGGTATTAAATTTTTTATGGCCCGGTAGTGGGTCGCGACCCGGTATTTGGGAAACGCTCATCTAGTGGTATAGGTGGCCTTGGGACGGACGGTATAATTTTTTTTGGTCCCACGGTTTTCCTACTAGAAAATTGACCTCATCGGCCTACATAGAACTAAACCGTAATCGAGTCATATTATGTCTTATTCTATTTGAATTCGATCCAACAATTGTATTATACATAACGTAAGCACATTTGCAATTTGGAACCGATATCAATATTAGAAAAAAAAAGCTATCAAAAAAATACACAAAACCCGTTGTTTTGATAATAATTATACTATAATCGTTTCAAGAACAGTTTTATCACATGGAGTTACTTTTTCATTTGATTCTTTCTTTCTCTTTAGACCGATGACAACCAAAAAATTACCTTCATAAGCAGATGGAAAAAAATCCCAAACAATCATTACAAGCATGTAATGAACTTTCATACAGTAAAGAGTAACACATTTTCATCTAGACGGTAAAAATCCATTAAAAGTGATATATGCAAATTAAATTGTTAGAGCATAAAAGAATAAGATAGGTATGAAATAATTAAATAAAATACATCAAGTATAATTATGAAACACTTATAATATAAATATATTAAAAAATAAATAAATAATATGGAACATGATATAAAAAGTACGGTAAAATTAATTTAAGTGCATCCAATAAACATGTTTAAAGTTTTTACAATTTTAAAATGTTTGTTTTCAACAATCATATTTTTGGTATTTATGCTTGAACAGTGACTAATTTTTTTTTTGAACTATTGGAACTAATTCAATTCCATCGTCTATTGAATCACCTTGTAATTGTAAATACCGTATTTTTTTATCAAAATTTACCACATCAAAACAACTACTGGCGAATTGAAAAAGTTCGTGCATAAAATGTGAAGAATACTCTCCAATATATGTCTGTAACATGGAGGTAATAAATGGATTTCTAAATTTAAAAAATAAAAGTGCTTGTAAGATAGTGTCTGTAATTTCACTGTGGCTGACAATTCCATGGTGACGTGTAATTCCTTTGTATCTGTCAAGTGTTCTAATAGCAACGATATCTCTGAGAATAAAATCTCTTAGTTTTTGTAGATTTTCTGGACATAGTCTAAAAGTAAATACTTGTTTTAGAAGATATGGTAAAACAATTAATATAATTTAATTGTATAGTAACTATAAAACATGTTATACAACTAAAAGAATAGTTCAATTTAATTTACTCCGACAATATGCTTAGAGCTTATTGAAAAATATTTTTACTCATAGTATATTTTATAATAAAAGTTAAAAAAATAAAAAAATTACCTGTAATATGGCTTATGGCAAAAATCGTCTAATCCATCAAATAATGGATGAGCCCATAATTTGTAGGCATAAATTCGCACTCGCCATGCGCCTACAATTAAAATAAATAATAAGAATTATAAACAAATAAACAAGACACTTAAATACACAGGTCAGGTATACGGTAAGAGTATAAGTATTGAGTATTACCTGCATTATTCGGACTATATAATTGTACAGTTGATTGATTATTGCCTTCAGAATTTTTTGGTTTTCGAGCGAATTCAATAAAATCATTCACTGTGATTGAACTAGAAAAAAAAAATGCGAAAGATATAATTTTTTCATAGTAACTGATATTGTTAAATTTTATAGAAGTAAACAAGATGAACAATATTTTTCTAGTACTTTACCTATTTAATTCACCAAATTCTTCAGCAGTGAGTGATTCAAATTTAATTCTAGAAAATAAAACAATTAATTAATCATGTAAATATTTATATCTATATTGACAAATATTGTTCTTACGGTTTTATCTTTAGAGGAAGATCATTAGTTGTATTTCTAACTGATTCATATACATTCGGATCATTAAATGTATAATATATTCCATTGAACTGAGTTCTACATAATGGACAATATTTATTGAGCTGAAAAAATAATTAGAATATTTATATATTTGATTTGTGTATTTTAATAAATGTTGTTATTTTTTTGTTAGCCAAACATGTTTAAGGCTATAAAATTTGATCAATTTAACTGGCATAATATTTTCTTTTTTGTTAAAATCAAATATAATATTTAATACCGAAAACAACTATGTTTCTCTTTCAATTCTTTGTAGACTAAACAAAAAAATAAAATAAAAAAACTAATTTTTTATAAATGATTTGTAAAAAAAAATTTAAAACTCTATTATAAAAATAATTTGAATAAAATATATCAGGTTGCTTGACAGATAGAATGGATCGATATATTGATTAGTTTATTGATACTACAGTATAATATGTTAAAATTAATTAGTTTAAGGGAAATTATTTTAATTAATAATAATTATAAATTATTACTATATTTACATATAGTTTTAATAAAAGCAAGAATTTTAGTAACTAATGAAAATTCATACATTTAATTAATCATATTTGATAAGTGGATATTGTTATAAAAAAGATTACAATATAGAAGTGAAAATAATTGTGATCATTTTACATTATGATATGAAATTATGATTATGAATAACACTTTAAATTTGCTTTGTATTTTATGTTAAGCAATTGTTAATGAATTACTTTTTTTATGAAAATATTGACTTACCTTAGACCATGATTTTAAACATTTAAAACAGAACTCATGCGAACATGAATCTGGTCGGGATATGTCCACGAGTTCTAAAAGACAAACTGAGCAGACTGGTTCTTTCGATGTTTTAAGATGTTCGTCTTGAACATCTTGTTCGGGTGACTCGATAGAATCATTATGTGGTTTTTCTGTATTCGACAACATAATGAATAGGGCAAGGAACCTGACGACCAAAATTCTTTGAAAAATTTACCTAAAATATGTTAAAATAATTTAATATTATCAAATAATGACATGAATTAATTGAAATCTTTACTTTTAAATTAACACATTTAATTGACTTTTTCCAGATATCCCCATACAATTATTTTATATTCATGAAATTATACATAGAGACCACCTATGCTTTTGTTTAGAAAAATATTCTTGGTTTTTTTTTATTCTTTTTTGTTTTTTTTTTTTATAGATTTGAGTTATATTAGATACGTAGGTAATTAAATATAATCTATGTAAATATTTTCATACTATTAAAAATGTGTAATACCAGACATTTAAAATACCTCAAATATTAATTAAATATTTAGCGGATTTTGTATTTATTCTAAAATCTAATCGTTCTAGTCGATAGGAGCAATTTAAAGAGTTATCTAATAGTATTACACGTATTTCTACCAAACTACCAAGCAAAATATTTCTTTAATCTAGAACTATGAAAGCAAATAAGATTCAATTATGTGATTTTTTTTGTTTTTCTATTGTATCTTAATATATAGATTGTTATGATATATGATCAAAATGCAACGACATATTATGTGACATTATATTTATATATTTCTTTGTAAATCGTATATTTTATAAATATATTCGAATGTTTGAACTTACAATTAACAAGTGTAAGTGAAAAAAAACCAAAAAAAACTATCTTAAATTATTTTCAAAATGTTATCGGTCCTGTGTCAGGATGATGTATGATCGATAATAGTTATCGATTAAACGAAATAGAAATGACAATAAAACAATACCTATGACGAAATTTAATTCCAAATCTGGCTTACCGTGCGGCTGTCGCGATACTAATCTTCAACTCAATTGTCTGTAGTTGAAGTCGTAGGACGAGATGGTGTTTGTATTTGCTGCACTATACAGTCGAAATGAAATGTAAAACTCACTATTCCGTCACTTAAAACACTATACGACAAATAATTGTAGCGTTCGTGAAAAATGTAATCGAATATCGAATCGTTTACACAATAAACATTATGATTTCTAAAACGTAGTTATGAATGCATGAGGAACTGTATAAAATTTCATATATATAGATATTTGTGGCGTGTGCACTGTGCACTCCGCTTATCAATCGATTGGAACACATACACCTGTATACGCGGCTAAAGATTAGAGTAATATAATATTGTTATCGTGCTTTGTATGGGAAGATACGCGTCGTACAATGCATTTTATATCAAAAAAATTAATTACGAGACTCTGAAATTAAATAAAAATACCCAATTTTAAATTATCTACAAAGATTATTATTGTAAATCGGTCGCTTTGATTTAGGAAACGGAATTATTCGAGTATGAGACTCGAGCGTCCGAGTACGTGAGCGTTCGAGTACGCGAGCGGTTCTTCGAAACTAATAGAAAACAACCGTGGTACATTATTATCATGGCTAACTTTTTCTTTATGATTCTAATTTTTTCATGCCAAAACAACTCGGCTATTTTGAATTTTAATTATATTGAATTTATATTTGAATTAATATATGATAACTTTTTTTTATAATAGGTCCACTATAGTAAAACATTATCGGCAACCGTGGTCTTTATCACCACGGCGGTAGCTGATTATCAACAGTGGCATAGTAGTTTGGCTCGAGAACGCCCTCATTGGCTGCCGACATTTTGCGTTGTGTTACAGGTATGTGTTATTGATATATATATTATATATTATATTCGTCGTGTGGTGTTGTTCACGAGCGCGTGTGTAGAAGCGTAATGAAATTGTAATAATCAATTATTTCAGTAAGTTTTAAAATCGTTTCTCGCCAATCTCGCGCAATTCGTCGATTCGTTCCGAGTGTTATCCGCTGTACCGCGCGGTTTCGACAGTCTACGGCCATCGAAATCAAGTGTCGTCAAAGTGTACGCCGACCACACGCTCCGGAGTGAATTCGCTAATAACTTCTCATTGTCATCGTTACAAGTGTTAATATAATTTCATTTTCTCACGCTTAACATTCGATTCGATCGCGACAAACGTCCACGTTACCGTGGTAATCTACGCTACAACCGTCTTCTTTCTCCAAAGTCATTCGCCTTACGGTATTATCGTTCCGATATATCGGCAACATCGCCTACTCTACTGTTGCTTCTCAATTGTTGTACAAATCTACAGCAATACATACAATATCGTTTAACCGTGGGTGAGTACTTATTGATATAATACTTTGGTATCAAATTCATTTGAATTTTATTGAAAAACTGTATTAAATCTAATCGGTTTAAAAAAAAATACATATACGTATGGTTAATAATCGACGGTGTATCACATAAGCATACTTAAACCAGAACTTTAAATATATATTACAAAATCCAATGGGATAAATTTGTATATACATGAATATAAAACCCATAATAAACATATTTATATAATAAATTTATAAATATGTGTTAAGAGTCGTCTGTAAAATAAATGTTTGACAGTTATACCGTAAAACGCCTAGTTTTATTTAACTTACAGAAACTTATTAGTTGAACCTAACTCAACTATATGTCCAATGTTATATTACAATTACAGTCATTACAATTAAATGCATTTTTTTTGTTTTTTACTAGATGTAGGTTGAACTAATCTCGTTATGTCGAGGCAAACTAAATTGTTTTTCGGCAAATATAATTCAAACTGATTTGTTTTATAAATTTTAAACTTGATCATTATTTTTTGTCAATATTTATCTATTGATGCAAAATGTATATGCCAAGATATCTAATTTAATATCGATTTGTACTGAATTAAACTTTTTCCATTAGAAAATAAATTGAAACTCAAATTAACCACATTAAATACATCAGATAAACAAAACAAGATTTTTATAATAATAACATCATTTTGCAGAAAAATAACTAAACTATTAATTTTTATTTAAATACAGTTTTTAACATATTAGATAATAATCTTTATTTATTATCTTTGTGAAACATATAATTTATAACATTTTAAATGAAAATATATAGTAATTGAATAATGGAGTTCAATAAAAGGAACACATTTGTTTTGCAATGTTGAATAAAATACTGTATTTCAGTCAAAATGTATTTATGTTAATAATTATACATTTAATAATATTTAACAATTATTATACATTTTATTACAAAAACTATAGAAAGAACAGGAATTGATCATTTAAACCATTATGTGTTATTTGTATTGTTGAAATACTAAGTAAAAATATGGAATTAAGACTATGTAAAATATTAATTTAAAATTATACTCTATAAATTGTTGATAAAAAATTAAACTATTTATGGTATTTGTCAAACTTGATATAATTTTTCTAACTTTAGTTATAGTTTGACAAGAGAATGAACGATTCAGTGGAAAATCATTCAACTGTTCCTGATGTTGAACCTAATGTTCCATGTACTAGTTTAGAACGAGACAATGTGGTTATGGAGTATCACAAAGAAATTCCAATACAAAATGATGACGATTCTGAACAGATCAACATTGATGTATGTTTACGTATGAAACCCAGAGAAAATAATTCTGCTTCTAGTGGGGTAAGTTAATAAAATCAGTTAATTATTTCATTGAAACCTAGCCATTGGTTGAAGCATAACATTTCTAAAAATTCTTTTAAAATTAGAAATGCTATAAAAATATTTGGCAACTAAAATTGTGTACAACTACAATGCCTTTAACAATGATGGTTTCTCATCATATTGTCATTGTTGGGCTACTACAGCAAGAATGATCTAATTTATTTATTTTTCATCATATGATGAGGTTTCATACTGTTTAAAATTGTCAAATATTCTTATTTGATGACTCCTCTGTCTATTATGAAACCGTTATTACAAAAATTGTAATTAACAATAATTTTTTTGCAGCCTGATACATTAAAAGTATTAAATGATACCACAGTTGCTCGCGTCAAGGGAGCTCGGCAAAAAGTCAAAACTGAGTAAGAAATATACTTAAACCAACAACAGTAATAACATAGGTATCTACCATATGGTTTTAATATTTTTATTTTGTTTTCAGGTATACATTTTCTAGTGTATTTGGACCTAATGTTGATCAAAAAGAATTTTTTGACAAATGGGTTTATAATAAAGTATCGCGGTTCTTAAAGGGAACTAATGAATTATTGTACACATATGGCACGAAAAATGCAGGAAAAACATATACTATGCATGGTAGATTATCAGTAATGTGTCTTAAAATATACGTGGATTGACTTAATGCTTGTTTTAGGAAATGTAAATGATCCCGGAATAATTCCCAGAACTTTGGTGCTTGTTTTTAACACAATAAAAAATAAATTAGTGTCTCCGTTCGGATATGAGGCTACTAAACTTATTGCAGAACGATCATTCGATTATTCCAAACGCATGCAATCAGAAGCTAAGATTCGAAATGATATTTTAAATAATTGGGATATAAAGCAGGTAATCATTTATTTATACATTTATATTAACATTATTTGCTTATATTTTAATGATTTCAGGAAAATATGGAGTTATATTCAGAAAAGTTCGGCGAAGATATTGTAAACCGTATTGTAGTTCAACCTTTTAATAATGATATTAAGAAAATGTTTGATTTGCTGGAAAATGATACACGAGTATCCTTAGATGATGTTAATATTTCTTACTCGGTTTGGGTTTCATATGTTGAGATATATAAAGAATCTAAGATCTATGATCTATTGGGAAATTACCAGCCTCTTAAGAAACAAAGACCTCTTAATATCTTAACTAACCATGCCATGAATATAATACTTGAAGGTAAGTCAATAATATTGCATACTCACGTGTAAAAATAAAAAAAAAGGTTTGTTATAGAAATATGATATCTAATATTATTTTTGTTTTCATATTTTAGATCTTACTTATATAAATGTTGGGTCAGCAGAAGAAGCATTTAAAGTGTTGTGTTTTGGTAGACATAATTTTGAAATTGCCAGTAAAAATCCTAAAAAAAAATCAGGCTGTTCACATTGCATTTTCACATTAAAGCTTATGAGAATAAAAAATGATGAAAATCCAACAACAGCAGATATAACCAGGTATAATACTTGTTTAACTCTTAATACACATTGTATATGTACGATATTTTAATTTTTTTTTTAGCATTTCGTTTTGTGATTTGGCCGATTTTGTACATCTTAGAAAAACAATGGGTGTAAAAAACGTTAAAAATTCTTTAGTAATACTAAACAAATGCTTCTATGCTCTACGGTATGTAAAAATATGAAAATATATTGAATTTATTAATTGATGAAATAATAATTATGATTTTTAATTATCTATTTCAAGTGCAAATCTAAAGATGGATGAATGTGACACGGTTCCGGTTCCGTTTAGGAATACCAAGTTAACAAGGATGCTCAAATCTGCCATGACAGTCGGGAAAAAAACGGGCATATCAATGGCAGTCAATGTTGACATGTCTCCTCCTTTAAAAGGAGAAACGAAACAAGTTTTGTTTTTTTCTACCATACTGCGCTCTGCATTTGAAAGACTTGAAAAATATTTACGGTAACGTGTAATTTTATTAAAAATGTCACCCTTATAAAACAACCTTTTTTATAATTTTGTTTTATTTCAAATTTGTTTCAGAAAAAGGACTACTCCAAATACTGGTAATTGTAAAACAAATACTTTCTATTATTACGTATTTAAAATTTTTTTTATTAATTTTATCAAGTCGTTAATTTTCAATGACTTAGAACTTTTCTATCGTTTTTGATCAATGCATTTTCATCTTACCTACCGAGAATTAGAGGCTCGGAGGATTGAACTTTAATTACCTTAAGTGTTATAATGCACACAGTGCATTCTAATACTCGCATACTAAGCTCAACAATTTTAATAAAACCCAAAACAATATAAAATCGTTAAAGTTTTAATAATTCAGATCGTTCAATTGACTTTTTTCAAATTATTTAACATTGTTGGTTTATAATTGATTATTTTCCAGATGGTAATCGGGAGATGGCTATTCCGTCAAGAAAACGGAAGGTTAGAAGGGCCGGAACTTGAAGTATTGTCGCTCTTTTATCTTCAATAAACTACTTGAAGTTATTTCGTTATTTTTACAATAGTTTCATTGTCTAATTATAATTCAGAAGAATTAAAAAAATTACAATATAATGTAATCATGTATAATGTTATAAATACAGTAGAACATCGTTAAACATTGTTAAAAATATTACTCGTACAATGTATTTAGACACTATAAGATGATCTTAATAAAATATGAATTTTAGTTTTTTCATAGAATATCTAATAATTCTATACATTTTTAGTTTGATTTGAGTATAGAATGCGCTTCAATTTTAAATATAATCGAAATATTTAATTTATTTTAAACTCAATCAATTATAATTACATATTATTTATTTGAGCACATTACACGTAACCGGTGTGAGCAGCAGAAATGTCAAAAGACTAGGAAACTAGTTCAAGTATAAATTATTATAAACATTACTTATACGATTTTAGTTGTTTCATAAAACGCGTTTTCTACTAATCGTTAAACTCACCATAGTTTCGGGTACATGTATCGAGTAAATCGAAACGCATCCGAATAATATCGCCCAAGTATTGAAATCCAATCCAGATCTCCGAAACAACACCGATAAGAGGTGAATAAAATCGTACTCTATATCACCCGGCTCGTAGTTTATTTCTGAGTTCCAGTCCACAACCGTGTTATTAAATTCATGTAATAACCCGAATAAAAGCGCATTCTCAGTTAAGTTGTCCGAAACTTATTCGTTCGATGTTTCTTCATCAGATGAACCAACTTCGGATGATAAACTTTTATCTAAACTCGAACTGTCGTCTATTGTTGATAATTCGTCAACACTTGATGCTTTGTCTCTTTCGTTTTCATTTCTATAATAAACTTGAAGTATTGTCGCCCTTTTTTCCTTAAAATAAATTACTTGAAAATATTTTGTTGATTTTATAATATTTTTATTGTATAATTATCGTGGACAAAAAAAAAAAAATAAAAATAATTCATGTTCAATTATGGAAAATAAAAAAAAAAATTACATTTAAATCCGTTAAGGTACAATGTTACAAATATTTTGTTGTATAATTATCGTGGACAAAAAAAAAAAAATAAAAATAATTCATGTACAATTATGGAAAATAATAAAAAAAATTACATTTAAATCCGTTAAGGTACAATGTAACAAATATTTTGCCGTCGTGTCCACCTCTACTTGCTCCTCTTTTTCATTCCTTGGATACACAACGGACAATACCAATCGCCTTGCGGAGTGATTTCGATCCCAACACATCCGTAATGGAACCATTCTCTCAGACACTAGAAAAATGCAAAAAAAATGTCCTTTATATTTGAAAATTGAAAAATTATCACGCTCGATATAATATTTTATAGAAATATTAATTAGAAACGATTGTAACTAATATCAAAAACGATTTCAATGTGGGGTTACCCAATGAGCATTTGAAAACGATACGTGATATGATAATGTGTTAAATTAAAATTGCTTCTAGGAAGACCACGGTCTATGTATAGGAAGACCGCTTTAAAAGAGTCGATGAAGCCGAACAATGTTAACGAAGGGCAATAGTAATTAATTAGTCAATGAACAGATGGGTGGCGGCAACTTGTAGTTTAAAGCCTGAATTGGCTGAAACCAACAAACAAAAAACAATGGTTTTTTGCATAAGTCTTACTATCCGTTAAATTTTTCAAAATAAATAAATAAATATCAATATGAGGCACGGTTTTATAATTTGTAACCGTCACAAATTCAACTAAGCGTTCGATATATATTAAAAAATAACTAGAAAGTTCTAGTTAAATTTAGACGTTAAACTGAGTAACTAAAAACATATATTATGTAAAGTAACTATAAAAATTAATGAATTTCATAATATTTATTTTTTTATTGGTAGTTTTTCTTCCAGACATTCTTTTTAAAAAATCTCTTTTAATAAATATAAAACCAAGTCATATATATATATAATTTTTTTCGTAGACATTTTGGGAGTTTTCTTTTAGTTAAAAATGTTTATTTTTTATTATATTAGGCAATTTATTAGTGCATAAACATCAAAGTCCAAGCACAATATATTATGAAAATAAACTATAATCACCTTTTTGTTATCACATGCGATCATCTCACCGTAAGAGACTTCATCACATAAACAGAAACGAGGTGCCGGTTCCGCCGTTGAATCTGCTACTACTTTAACCTCTCTACGACAAGCTCTCGCTCTCCGCCTAAAATCGATTAAATTCAACTATAAAATCGTGATGGAATTTCAGGCTCTTTCGTTCGATACTTATTACCTTTTCGGATTAAGTTTGGCCCTTTTTTTTTTGGGAATGGATGCAGCGACCGTTGGATTGTTGTCGGCACTGGTGATCGTTGCCACTGGCCCCCCAGACGCCTGGAAAAAATATCACAATTCAACAATACCGTTTAAAAGTTCTAAAAATCACTTTTAAAATTATACAACGAAAACGCATGACATGACAGAACGAGACTGAAAATCGGGCGATTCAAAGTTTATCTACTACATCGTCGACTTTAATATTATGTTTATTTTTCATTTTTCTAAAATATTTTCAACAATAATTACCTTCGGAATACCGAAGCTGGCCTGTAATTCGGGCAGTGCTATTGCTTGATCCGCATGAGACGCATCCCACGAAACAGAGACGTCGCTGTCGCTGTCATATAATTCGCTGCTTATCATGCTTAAGACATTATTCAGTTCTATAATACCAGAATAAGATATTTTATTATTTCAATTTTTAATGGTTTTTTTTTTTTTTCCAATATTGAAGCGGTTTTGCAATACTGCCGTGTACAATACTTACATCGAAAATATATTATATATTTAATCCTCCGAAAACGAGGTAAAGTTTGTATTTGAAAAAAAAAAACCGTCGACTAATATAAATCTCGAGCTATACACGGTTTTTTAAAAATTGTATTGAAATGCATTTTTTTTCCACACTTGTAAACTATAAGGAAAACGCAAAGGGCCGTGAGAAATTGGAAAAAAATCTACTAAGGTGTTATTCGGTAGCATTTTAAGTTTAGTTAATATCTTAGCTGTAATCTGTCTGCGTGGATATCTCACAAATGTTACTAAGAGTGAAAGTGTTCTCCGTAAGGCTTAAAATCTGTCGGTCAAAAAACTGTAGAAAAAATATAGATTTATCGACTCTACCGCGCACAAGCAGGGAACAACAATTGCCCATGAACAAATACAATTAATATATAATAATAAAATCCTTTCTGTAAGAAAAATATATATGTATTTTTCTTTCACCTATGAAAAAGCTGTTTGATACATATTTATTAAAAATTATTTGCTGAAATGTTTTTTTTTTTTTTTTTTTGTATATAAAATCATAGTTGAAATAGTTTAATTGGAAATGTTGTTAAAATAACAAATAACTCATCTGTTTTTAAGTTTTCATTATATTTTATTTACAACTTAATAACAATAGAAAAAATAACCAACTTATTTTTATTCACAACTAAATAAGCGGAAAAGCAAAAAAAGAAATTAACAATCGGGTCGCAAGCTAAATCCGTAAGCAAAAGCAACTTACACCTACAGCATTTGCATAAAGCCCATGTCTTCGGCCCTATAATTTATTATAAATAAGCATGTTTAATTAATTTTTAATTAGTTATAAGTAATTTTTTCAGAGTACATTTATTTATAAAAAAATCGCATACACTTTATCGTCAAGTTAGAAAATGATGGGCAAAATAAGTATTTAATAAACACAAAAAAATTAATTTTTTTCAGACAAAAGGTCTTACGACTTACCTAACCACCAGAGATCCACGACTCAAAAGAGTAAATAATTTATAAGGAAAAATATGTGTAGAGTACATTATTATTTAAGCGTTGGAAATGTATGGTGAGCATTTATTGTTAATCTTTAAAATGAGATTTATTTTGTTTAACAATAGTGACTGGTAAAAAAAAACTCTAATGTTTATCAAAAATAGGTATAATTCTACATGGTTCACTATATATAATTATAAATCTAATGTAAATAAAATAATTCAAAAGCATCTATAATTAATAAAGCAAAATAATATAAATAAATTGAATTCATCTTAAATAAAACGATATCAATAAGTATTGTTACCTTTAAAAACCAAAATGAACTACACGATAATTAATAAAAATAATAAAATATGTTATATCATTAAGTCCAGGAACCAGCAGAAACGTGCGAGGCTGAAACGAACCATGCCTAGTCAAATTCAATAATAATTACATACCTCCCATATCCAAATTGTTCGATCGACACTCATTCTCTTTTTGATTGGCAATATTGCTATTATCGAAAATCTCTGAAACTCCTGAAAATTAAAATACGATCAACAATAATTTACGTACAACATAAAAATTAACGTTTTTACTTTGTTCGATAATTTCAGAAGCACCGCTAATATTACAATCCAAATTGTTTTTAAACGAAAGTATGTCGACATCCAACTGAGATATATATTTGGTCAAAAGAGATTGCACTTCACCGGCTATTTTAACTTTTTCAGCTAGAAACGACGACATGAAAAAATAAAAATCATTCAAAATATATATATTTAATTAGAAACGAATCTTACCGGATTTTTCTAATGCAATATCTCCGTCTTTCATTATTTCCGCAAAACCAGCGTTAAATTCTTCAACACTAGTGTCTTTGGCATTTGAAAATAAGTCATCGATATTATTTTGTACCCGATTCATAGAGACTGAAAACAAATTCATATTTAAAAATATATAATGCGCTATTTTCTACATATGATGGCAATTCAATAGTTTGCCTAAAATATTATAATATATCATTTTAGTAACTACTAATCAACGAGCAAATCCATTCATGTTTAAAAAAAAAATTATGGCAAGTTCTCTGTCTGATTTTAATACGTACACTGCCAAATACGGTACGATTGTTTTTCGCTGTAAATTTTGACCGAGTATAATATTCTATACATAGTTGAAATAACTAATATAAGTATATAAATATTAGTAAATAACCAACCGTAAACAATTTAATTGTTATTTTAAATGCAAATAGAATTTTTTTAATGCCAAAAGGAGAAGTGTGTTAACTTAGATTGGTAAAAAATATTACAATTCAAATGTCTACAAGTCATTCGAATTGTCCAAGTAAATGAACGCGTTTTCAATAAATTATATTTAATTTAAAACATGTAGAAAAAAAAGTTGATTTATAAATCGTGTAAGTGTAATTGTCAAATTTGAAATAATATTTTACCGAAAACAATAAGAACATTTTCGTTGTGTTTTATGTATTCATACGCCGTGTTATATGTACCACTAAATATCTTATCCCAATGACAATAAATTAAAATACAGTTTGCAGTGATAGCTAGAATGAATTAAATTACACATTTTGAGAAAATTTCAAATTTTTAACTCTTTTTAGTTTGTGTATGGACAAAACTATTTGACATTTTATGAAAAGAAAACCATTTTTTTTTTTTTAATCATTTTAATCCTCTTGACCGTAGTCCTAAACCTAAAATTGACTAAATCACAGTATAACGGGCTATTTGAAATTTGAAATAATTAAGATTTATAAGAGAAAAATATCCAATTACAGTTTGTTGACTGCTTTCATCATAGGTCTAAATTATATTACTAAAAGCTGAACAAAAAAACATACATGTACCTAATTAACATGTAAATAAATATTTATTTATCATTAATACGAATCAAAAATGTAATAAGCGCTAAACGAGAGCCTTATGAAACACAGAAAGGACTAAAGTTCATTGTAACTAACTCTTTGAGTATGTTCAGAAATAAAAGAAAGAAGAGGCTCATATAACTAATGAATTGCCAAATTCTCTATTTGACTCGTTAAACAATATCGAACCGACTAACATAATCATAAGTCTACGATGATAACATTTACAATAGACCTTATTGGCAATACTGAAATTCGACCGACCGAATACCTATTGTACGTAGCAGCGTACAAGGAACGGATATTAGAGAGGAATAAAAGTATCACTACGCCGAATGTTTAAACGGCGCTGTCGATATCACACGAAACATATTGAAATCCCCGTTGACTTTTTTCAATCTACCGCTTTTCCTTAATGTTAACAAGACTCACCTTGGACCTGCTCGTCCAACTCTTTGACTCTGGACATTGAGTTGACCACTTTGCTCGGCAACGGTTCGATTTCTGAAACACGAATAAATGCGCGTTAGTAGTGGGGCGCGCGACGGCCGCCGAGCGTCTACTCACTTTCCATGAAGTCTTCTAGGAAATACATGGCGAAATCGGGTGGTTTTTTTCTACAGCTCGGTCGATCGATTTACAATGACGGACGAACGAACGTACGTGGTCGTGTGCGCGACGAGTTTCGTTCCGCGGTTGCTAGGCGAACGCCGGAGACGACTCTGGGATACGCAATCGGCGGCGGGGAGCGACACGAGAAACGCGCGGCGTTTTCGACGACGTGTCGCGCGCACAACAAAGGACAAAGGACGGCAACGGGATTACGGTCGGACTGTCGCGATACGGTTACTACGTCGTCGGCTGACCTACGTTAACAGTCGTAATGGCCGTCGTATTTATTTAATCACAATAAATAATATCGAACTGGTCGTGATAAAAAAATAAAAATCCACGGACGGACGCGTCGCACAAACAAACTCTCTTCACTATATAAAGTGAAGACAAAGTAAAGACATAAACTAACCTGACTTTGTGTCGGTGGAGGATATTTTATAATAATTGTAAACGTGACACGGTCATGTTTGGACGCCGAACGTACCGAAGTCTCCTCCTCCTCCTCCGACTGATAATTTCGGACCCAAAATGGCGGGCGTTTTCGACGTGAATATAGTGATGGTGGGGACCGTGGGCAAGGTCGCGTTCCGAAAAAACGTACTACCAACCCTAAATAGGGCACGATTGTTTTTTTTTGAAAATCCCGGCCCTAGTTATGTTGTGCGATGGAAAAAAAAAAAGAGTGGAAAAAAAGAGAGAATTCTCGCACGTTACGTTCGATGTTTTTTTAATTATTTTGCGGACGATCGGAACGAAAATCAAACGACAGAATTAAATCGCGTGCGTGGCCATGTTCAATACAATATTATTATTATTATTATTATTTTCATAATCACCAAATATTAGACGCACGAAAACCTGTGATATTGTGATAACATTTCATACGACGCCGAAACAACGAATGTCATTGTCATTACGACAAGTAGAATCGAATAGCGCCGTGAATTTTTTATTATTACTAAAATAGTAATTTACTATAATAGTACTCACGCCGGAGAGTGTTTAACGTTTTAAATATTCCGTTTGTATTTTCGTTTTGCAATCGACAGAAAACGACCTTATTTCACGAAATCGAAGAGAACAGTCCATCCGCCATCTCGCAACAGGTATGTGTACAACAAAACTATGCATAGACTATTTTCCCCGTAGACTACGAACTAATAGCGACGCCGTTATCGATCCTTTTCAACTGTCGGACCGACTATTTTTTCGTTTAAACGTTGTCGCCGCACCACGTCAGGGTAGCAAACCGATTGTGTCGTTACTTGATCCGAGTGCCAAAGTAATTGGTAAATATGATCTGCATTCATAATCAATCTATAACGAGCACTACAATTATATGAAGAGCATTGTGAGGTTATTTTGTTGCTTTAATTTTCTTTGCAAAAAAATCATTGCAACAGACGACGGCCGATATTAGTAAGACGTCAAAGAGAGAGGATATTATGTAGACACTATTATAAATACACTCAATTAAACATATTTCATAATTTTATCATTGATATTGAATAATTTATTAACGATATTATTCAAACAAAATAACAAAATAGGTATTCATTTTCAACAGACTTAATACGTTTGTATTATATAAAACTTGATATAAATAAATCTGCCAATTTTTATTTAGACTACAATACAATACATACTATGTTGAATATAGTATATTCTATATCGCAAAGTCGGTAGTTTATGACAAGTTAGATATTTGTTTCATAATTAATAATTTATTCAGCCTTATGTTTGTTTATCTTATGTGTTCACACTTGAGACTTTTTAAATATTATTTAAACTTATTTATTACTTATATTATTTGAAGTTATCAATAAAATTAAATAAGTAATAAATATGTTTAAATAATATTTAAAAAGTCTCAAGTGTGAACACATAAGATAAACAAACTAACTAATGAATTTTATACATCACTTTTGACAAAAATTTATTAATAATAATACATTTATGTTACTCAAAAGAGTAGTGTTTTGATGATAAATGTAATGGAAATGGAAGCAATACCATTAACATTTTAGAATAATACGGTGAATTCATTTCAATAGTTTTAGTTGAGAGTTTATCTCATGTGTTTACACATAAAACATTTTAAATATGGTTATTACTTGTTTAATTAAATTGATAACTTTAAATATAACTAACGCATTTTATACATCACTTTCTACATCACACATTTTCATCATAAATATAATATTATTAGTCATACATTTATGTTACTTAAAAGAGTATTCTTATGGAGATAAATGTAATTGAAATGCATTACCGTTAACATTTTAGAATAATACGGTGACTTAATATCAATATTTTTTGCAGTGAGTTTTTTGACATTTTCTAAACATCACGCAGAGCGAAATGCCGAAGAATACCCTAAAACGTAAAAGACCTGCTGAACCTGCTAGCCAAAAGAAACGTTTTGTCCAGGGCCGTACACCACGTATACCATCGACTACGATGCTTGCTCCAACAACACATCCACCGCCGCCACCTTTACCGGAGATTGATATTTGCTTGCGAAGGTACACACAGGAGGGTAATGGGAACAATGCTATTGACTTTTACGTGGGTAGAATCCCTTCTAAAGAGCCAACAACTAACCAATCGCGGATTAATGCCCCGGAGTGCGAGGTATGTGACGTCCAAGAGGTTATTGACAGATCAAATTGGGTCTGTCCGAATATACTTTCTGATATTGTTTCACCGGATTTGGTCCCAACTCTTCCATACACTGTAAGTGATCAAACCTTTTGTAACGTTATTCTGTTTTGTATTTCTTACTTATTCCCAGTCGATGGGCTAACAAATCTAGTGTTTATAAATGGTCAGTTAAAACCGGTCATTTATTAAGAATTTTTTAATAGAAAAAATTATGCTGGTACGCATTTCTTTTTGTAGAAAAAAAATACTCATTAATGTGAAATATTTAGAATATTTAATAAATAAGTCTTGCCTGGAGTATTAATTTGGAGTGCAAACATTTAAATAAAAATTGTTTTCTAATCAACATCTTCCCCTCCTTCACTTTACAATATATGATAACTGACTTTTTAAACGTTGATAAATTTAACCTTCATCATCAACTTGAAATAAAAATTTGTAATTGTTTTTAACTATGAATTTGATGTTTTATCAGGCTGGTCGACCAATTGAACCTCTTGGAACTGCTAATAATAATCCGGAGGACAACAATATATTGCAACCAAAACCAATTATATCTTATGGTGTAAGCTTATAGTATAGTTATAAATCTGTTGTATCACTATCGCAATTCTAATATTAATTTTTATATTTTATTAGTATTGGCATATGAGCCAAGAAAATTGTGAGATGAGTCATGAAGCATTTGCTGACATTTGTCCCAATAAAACTTCAGCAATGGCCGTAAGATAATTGCATATTCAAAGTCTTTATTTTTTTTTCATGACAACTTGTGATTATATTACATTATTTTAGAATCCCTCAGTAAACATCGAAAATAACAGAAGTCCGGAAGATACTGAAACTGTTCAAAATATCACTGGTCTTAACGGAACTTCATCATCGGTAAGTTAATTTCATGGTCGAACTCTTTGAATTTTTTGCATGATAACTAATGATTTTATTACATTATGTTAGAAACCCGCAGTAAACACTGTAAATACCAGAAGACCTGAAGATATTGAAACGGTTGAAAATATCGCTGGTCTTAATGGAACTTCATCATCGGTAAGTTAATTTCATGGTCAATCTCTTTGTATTTATTGCATGATAACTAATGATTATATTACACTATGTTAGAGACCTGCAGTGAACATGGAAAATAACAGAAATCTTGAAAATACTACAACTGTTCAAAATGTCGCTGGTCCTAATGGAACTACCAGAGCAACTGTTCGACATACCCCTTGTCCTAGTGGAACTTCATCGACAGTAAGATAATTGCATATTCAAAGTTAAACTGTTTTTCCACTATTTTAATTAATTATGTTATATTACATTTGACTTGTGCATCAAAGACCGGTCATAACACACGGTTTCAAGCAGCGTTTAGAATGTCAAGAGCAACTGTTCAACATGTTGCTCGTCCTAGTGGAACTTCCTCAACTGTAAGATAATTGCATATTCAAAGTTTACCTGTTTTTCCACTATTTTAATTATTTATGTTATATTAAATTTGAATTGTACATCAAAGACACGAAGAAACTCACATCTTCAATCAGCTGTTCGAACTACTAGAACAACTGTTCAACATATCCCTTGTGCTAATGAAACTTCATCATCGGTAAGATAATTGCATATTCAAAGTTTACCTGTTTTCCCACTATATTAATTAATTATGTTATATTACATTTGACTTGTGCATCAAAGACCGGACATAACACACGGTTTCAAGCAGCGTTTAGAATGTCAAGAGCAACTGTTCAACATGTCGCTCGTCCTAGTGGAACCTCATCAACTGTAAGATAATTGCATATTCAAAGTTAACCTGTTTTTCCACTATTTTAATTAATTATGTTATATTAAATTTGAATTGTGCATCAAAGACACGAAAACACTCACGTCTTCAATCAGCTGTTCAACATATCCCTTGTGCTAATGGAACTTCATCATCGGTAAGATAATTGCATATTCAAAGTTTACCTGTTTTCCCACTATATTAATTAATTATGTTATATTACATTTGAATTGTGCATCAAAGACCGGACATAACACACGGTATCAAGCGGCGTTTAGCATGTCTAGAGCAACTGTTCAACATGTCGCTCGTCCTAGTGGAACTTCATCAACTGTAAGATAATTGCATATTCAAAGTTTACCTGTTTTTCTACTATTTTAATTAATTATGTTATATTACATTTGACTTGTGCATCAAAGACCGGTCATAACACACGGTTTCAAGCAGCGTTTAGAATGTCAAGAGCAACTGTTCAACATGTTGCTCGTCCTAGTGGAACTTCCTCAACTGTAAGATAATTGCATATTCAAAGTGTACCTGTTTTTCCACTATTTTAATTATTTATGTTATATTAAATTTGAATTGTACATCAAAGACACGAAGAAACTCACATCTTCAATCAGCTGTTCGAACTACTAGAACAACTGTTCAACATATCCCTTGTGCTAATGAAACTTCATCATCGGTAAGATAATTGCATATTCAAAGTTTACCTGTTTTCCCACTATATTAATTAATTATGTTATATTACATTTGACTTGTGCATCAAAGACCGGACATAACACACGGTTTCAAGCAGCGTTTAGAATGTCAAGAGCAACTGTTCAACATGTCGCTCGTCCTAGTGGAACCTCATCAACTGTAAGATAATTGCATATTCAAAGTTAACCTGTTTTTCCACTATTTTAATTAATTATGTTATATTAAATTTGAATTGTGCATCAAAGACACGAAAACACTCACGTCTTCAATCAGCTGTTCAACATATCCCTTGTGCTAATGGAACTTCATCATCGGTAAGATAATTGCATATTCAAAGTTTACCTGTTTTCCCACTATATTAATTAATTATGTTATATTACATTTGAATTGTGCATCAAAGACCGGACATAACACACGGTATCAAGCGGCGTTTAGCATGTCTAGAGCAACTGTTCAACATGTCGCTCGTCCTAGTGGAACTTCATCAACTGTAAGATAATTGCATATTCAAAGTTTACCTGTTTTTCTACTATTTTAATTAATTATGTTATATTACATTTGACTTGTGCATCAAAGACCGGTCATAACACACGGTTTCAAGCAGCGTTTAGAATGTCAAGAGCAACTGTTCAACATGTTGCTCGTCCTAGTGGAACTTCCTCAACTGTAAGATAATTGCATATTCAAAGTGTACCTGTTTTTCCACTATTTTAATTATTTATGTTATATTAAATTTGAATTGTACATCAAAGACACGAAGAAACTCACATCTTCAATCAGCTGTTCGAACTACTAGAACAACTGTTCAACATATCCCTTGTGCTAATGAAACTTCATCATCGGTAAGATAATTGCATATTCAAAGTTTACCTGTTTTCCCACTATATTAATTAATTATGTTATATTACATTTGACTTGTGCATCAAAGACCGGACATAACACACGGTTTCAAGCAGCGTTTAGAATGTCAAGAGCAACTGTTCAACATGTCGCTCGTCCTAGTGGAACCTCATCAACTGTAAGATAATTGCATATTCAAAGTTAACCTGTTTTTCCACTATTTTAATTAATTATGTTATATTAAATTTGAATTGTGCATCAAAGACACGAAAACACTCACGTCTTCAATCAGCTGTTCAACATATCCCTTGTGCTAATGGAACTTCATCATCGGTAAGATAAATGCATATTCAAAGTTTACCTGTTTTCCCACTATATTAATTAATTATGTTATATTACATTTGAATTGTGCATCAAAGACCGGACATAACACACGTTTTCAAGCGGCGTTTAGAATGTCTAGAGCAACTTACTGTTCAACATGTCGCTCGTCCTAGTGGAACTTCATCAACTGTAAGATAATTGCATATTCAAAGTCTGTTTCGTTTAACTATTTCAAACATTCATGTAATATTGTTTTTAATTTTAGGAAACAGTAAATATATCCAGTCGTCTTCGTCAAAGAGCAATAGCGGAGCTCGTAGTCAGTGAGAATTGATGATGATTTTGAAACATAGTGGTAGGCGCTTAAAATTAAATTAAATTAACTATAAAAATAACGAACACGTATTACATTTGATTATGATTTCATGTGTCTTGATACTTATTATTAATATTTTTCATTTTCTGTTTCAGCTTTCCATCTGTCCTATGGTGTCCTTTGTTTGTGAGAATCTCACGAACCCAAATCGTGCTCGACGTTGTAGTATTAGGCAAAATATGTTTGATTTTTATTCTTAGCAAGTAAATTTAAGTCATTTTATTCTGTCTAAAACAAATTCATGCTTATGCACACATAAGGTGTCAATCAATCATAAAGTTTCAATCTATTAAGCTATGTAAAAACAATGGGAAACATGACTATTATTTTAGTCTAGTCAGTAATTTTAAGTAAAACCCATTGTTAATATCTTGTAGGGAAATTATGCCAAAGAAAGAAGAAGAAAAATATTAACAAGGGCTCTTTGACAGCGGTCGTGCGCCTCGACTAACGATAAGAAAAGATCATCTTTTCATTTTCGATACATGAATTCTCATCGGGTTTAATCATATAGTTTTTCTTCTCCTATAATTAAGTAAATAATATTATTATAATATAGTTATTCATTAATTATGATTACTGTTGTTGTTTTTTTTTTTTTCATTATTTTTTTAAGGTATACGCGCGCCTGTATTGAAATATTTAGTAAAATATTTCACCGCCTTTTTTCTTATTATTATGTTTAAACATGTGAGTTATTTTGATTTTGTTTAAAATATTTTACTAAATATTATAATATAATATATTTACTATATTTTGATTATACATTTTTCATTGTAATTAACGATGATTTCAAATAAATATATATTAAATATATTTAAACAACGCAAATGAAATAAAATAAAGGTCTTGCGCGTCGTGTATTACACCATCGGGCGTACTTGAAAATATACTCGAGGCAAGACCTTTATTTTATTATTGTCGTACGGGCCGGCCGGGCGCCTAAAATGTTATTACGCGTCGCCCGGCCACACCTACTCGTGCGTGTGTAATGCGGTGTTTATAGCTCAACAGATAGTCACTTACGGTTGACGTGGAGACTGGCCAGAGTTGCACACACCCAACCTTAATAGATTCACATATACAATTCACAATTTTACAATATAATAATAATTTCACGCGCCGATGGGCGAACGCACAATACATTATGCCGGTTTTCCACTACACCGGACAGGTGTGTTTCTGATAAACCTGATAAACAAAACCGAAACCAAATCAAAACTCTTGTTTCCATCGAGCGGCCTACATTATTTTGTCACGAGTTTTTATTTATATTATTCAATCGCAATAGCTGTCTGTAACTAACATAATAAGTCCAGGGCTCGGTACTTTATGCGCTAAAAAAACAATGAAATATGTTGTGCATACGTGTGCACTTGAAAAAACTTGCTCGTTGTTCGTTTCTAATACGTTTTTCACATAAAAGGCATTTATATACTCGGAGAATAATTTAAATATGCCAAATCATTTAGAATTTAGTAAAATATGCGACCGAGGGGCCGTTCTTAAGTAGTAACGTTGTAACGTTAAACGTTTCAATCGTATTATGGTCCGTGAAACCGATTTGTATCAAATCGGATGATATAAACTAGCCGAGAAAACACTCTAACCGCCGTACACAAATATATATTTATTTATCATTAAAATAGTGTTATTTTTCAGAAGAAGAAAACGTCAACACATCGGGTTCGATCGCTTTTGTCCAGAAGAGTAAACAGAAGATACACAACACACGACGACCGTTTCAAAACACGTCGAAACCTTTCGATGTCATCCGCTGCCGAGCAAAACTCCGACACTGTCGCAAAACACGCCAATTGTTTTATTCCACACGAGTTGGTGTCCGTTTAGTGAAAACCCGGCGTTAGAACAATAATAATAATGACGACTTCACGCGACGCGTTATAACTATGAGTATAACCTTCGACGATTTGCGCCGCAAAAAACAATAGAAATCCGAAACAATAATAAAAATCACAAAATAGCCGACTCGCGTTCGCCAACAGTTTTCACACGACTTGCGCTCGTCGCCCACTTTGTCCGCGATAATCATCAAGATAATCCTATATAATAAAACTATAGATTGTGCGTAATTGTGTGCGGCCGGCCTTTCCCGAAATAATCGTAATCGACTTTTGTCGTCGCTATCGGGCCGGCAACAATAATTGTTTAAACCAATTACTTTTAATAGAAAAAAAAAAAGTTTCAAACTATAATATTATTTTAAGGCGTAGAAACTAAGCAAAAAAAAAATAATAAAAAAACTTTTACTATAATCGATTAACAAAATCTATGGAAAAAATGATTGATTAGTTTGCTCATAACCTCATAGACGGCGCCACATATTCCATATCGATAAATAATATAATATTTTATCATTTATAAAACTTGTTGCAATGTATAGTTATAATTAGAGTTAGGATGTTGATGACTTTTGCATTTTTTTTCCTTTTATTCTGTATAATGCTATCCTAGCTAAAAATTTGTTTCATGCTCCCTTGATGCAGAATATTCTAATTTTATTTTGCATTTTTTTTGTTTTTTAACGTCATTTTTCAACATTTTTAAGTCATTTTTTCATCTTTCAGGGCATTTTTTGTACTTTTTATACAATGTGGGACATTTTTCACAAATTATAGATTTTAGGGCAAATGTTACACCCAAATATTTTTAATATAATTTTATTTTATTTATATTTTACTTTTTAATTTATTTTTAATATTGAAATTTATCTATAAATTATTTAAATGCATCTACTATTACACCCATTATATAATCCTAATAAAAATTATTATTTATAAATAAGTTTTTTCACTTACTTAATTAGTATTTTAGATAATTTTAAAGGTCATTTTTTGAAGTTTTTAGGGCATTTTCGCACTTTTTGTAGGGCATTATTGTGTGTTTTTTAGGTCATCAACATCCTAACTCTAGTTATAATTAAAGTCCGGATTTGTATGCATTTTCATATTTGTAACGAGTGTATGCATTTCGATGGGAGTAAGAAATGTGGACGATTTGTGTCACAGATAATGCATAGAAAAAAGTTTATTTTGCATATAAATGCATATTTGAAGCCTATTATTATATTAAGCCTATTATTTTGTTTCAATTTCATCGTAGAAATTGTTAGTTCATTACGTATTGTTGGGAAATAAATGTTATTCTCCGTATGTTATATTTTTGGACAGTTTATGTTAAAATTATATCTCAAGTCGCAACACGGTCATCGGCAACAATGCTGACTGGTTTTGTTATTAGATTTATATTTTGTAAAGTATTTGTTGAATATATTTTTAAATATTTAGTAGTTCTTTAATAAATGTTTAAAGTCGATGTCTAGAATTAAAAAATTAAGTTTTTCAACAATGTTGAATTATGATTTACGGAAGAAAAAAAAAATAAATAATATTAAAATGCATATATTTTTGGTATAAGAGCATATTTTTGCATATTATGAAAAAAAAATAAGAGTATATCAAGTGCATGTTTTGAAGTTTTTTGATGCATAAATGCATATTATTTTGGCCTTTTTGAGTGCATACAAATCCGGACTTTAGTTGTAATAATATTTTAATGTCATTTATATTTGAATACTTACCTAAATCGATGTAGAATATTATACAATATTCGAGTCGCCATTGATACTTTGTAGAGAACTATTGGTAAACGACGTGAATATCGACGAGACTTTTACCAAAAAAACAATAATTTTTTCACACACGTCGCACAGTGGTCGAAAAACTAAAATAGGTGGCCAAAAATCATTATTTTAAATTTTAGAAAACTTTAATTTTCAAAAAATAAAATGTTTGTACACATCCTATCGTATTTAAAAATGTTTTTTTCCTTGACCAAACACTAATTTAAGTGCATAAAATGCCATATAAAGCATAACACTATAATGTTGATAAAACGTCGATTGTGAATAGTCGAAATATAAGTTCTCTGTTAAATATGGTATTAAATTGAGTAATTATCGTCGGTACTTATAAAATGCGATATATGAGTACATTATGAGATATATATGTGTATATATAATATATAATATATATTATAAAAGGTATATGTGTACCATATATTTGATAAAATATTATTGATAAATCTAAATTAAAATTATATGTCATTAGAAACGTGGATATTTAGTAAGGTTATTCATCGAGTTACACGATGAAAATTATATCAGTTGGTTGGGGAAAGTCCAGTGAACAATATTAAATAAAAATTAGCTGCGCATATTTGCGCCATTTTTTTTAACCGGTGATTTAAATTGCGTGTATACCATTTTTGGTATTATCTTTCTTTTTAGTGAAATAATATATATATTTTTAATCATGGCTTTATTAAATAAAATTACACGTGGAAATCTTCATGAATGTATACTCACAAATAGTACTATCCAGGAGAAAAACAATATTGCCTTGAATTATATTTTAAATGCTTTAAAAATCAACAAAGATGATAATGACATACAAAATGTTATTGAAGAGATTACGAGATGTTTGGCTATATAGCTATGCTATATATGGCATTTTATGTACTTAAATTAGTGTTTGGACAAAAAAAAAAAAACATTTTTAAATACGATAGGATGTGTACAAACATTTTATTTTTTGAAAATTAAAGTTTTCTAATATTTAAAATAATGATTTTTGGCCACCTATTTTAGTTTTTCGACCACTGTGCGTCGTCGCGGTCTTTATAATATTATACGAGTACGACGGGCGAGAGACTGTCGTGTGTCGGCGAAACAAATCCGACTGTTTTCGACGATTCGCGAGATTGTTGTTATCGGCTACACAATGTCGCAATAAATTCTACTCGTTTACCGTAAGTAAACGTACTCCGACGATAAAAACGTTCCAAAAGATAAACTCGGTTACTTCAGTTTCCAATATATTGTAATTACGATTGTGCGGCCGGCCTTTCCCGAAATAATCGTAATCGACTTTTGTCGTCGCTATCGGGCCGGCAACAATAATTGTTTAAACCAATTACTTTTAATGGGAAAAAAAAAAGTTTTCAAACTAATTATATTAAGGCGGTAGAAACTAGGCAAAAAAAAAATAATAAAAAAACTTTTACTATAATCGATTAACAAAATCTATGGAAAAAATGATCGATTAGTTTGCTCATAACCTCATAGACGGCGCCACATATTCCATATCGATAAATAATATAATATTTTATCATTTATAAAACTTGTTGCAATATAGTTATAAATAATATTTTTATGTCATTTATATTTGAATACTTACCTCAATCGATGTAGAATATTATACAATATTCGAGTCGCCATTGATACTTTGTGGAGAACTATTGGTAAACGACGTGAATATCGACGAGACTTTTACCAAAAAAACAATAATTTTTTCACACACGTCGTCGCGGTCTTTAAAATATTATACGAGTACGACGGACGAGAGACTGTCGTGTGTCGGCGAAACGAATCCGACTGTTTTCGACGATTCGCGAGATTGTTGTTATCGGCTACACAATGTCGCAATAAAAATTCTACTCGTTTACCGTTATCGGTGTGTGTTTAGTTTTGGTCGTAGACCAAATAAAAATCCGATAAACTCGGTCACTTTAGTTTTGCAATATGTAATTACTACGCGAATCGTGGCCACACGCACACTGCAGCCGCGCGCATGTGTCGTGTTTACGTTATCTTCGAAAAACGGTCCGCTTTTCGGTTCAGACAAACAAATATGCTAGTGTGCGTCGTTTGTAAAATTAAAAACTCGCCTTTCCGAAAACATCAGTAAGTATATAAAACGATAATAATAAATATCGTTTGCGCCGAGTGCGCGTCGCACGTCCCGTGTTGTAACGGCTCACGGCTTTTGTTTAGATTTCCGTGCGAACCGAATATCCGTAAAATATGGCTGGACAAGTGTGGGCTACAGGAGCACCAAATTTCCAGGCACACTAAAATCTGTTCGGTGCACTTCAACGCCAACAGCTACAAAGGAACGAAAAAAAAGGTTTTGAAATCCAACGCGTATCCGACACGATTTCCGAAACAGAAAGGTAAAGTCGAAAATATTCGATATTCGTTCGATTTTAATTAATAATTATTAGACACGCGACTGTAGGTCAGCTGTCGGGTCTCGTTTTGAAAAAACAAAGTATTTTTCGAATTTGATTTTTCGAATTTCTTCTAAAATCGCGTATTTTTCACTTTTTATCATTTCGTAATGCCATTTTGTACTTTCACGTACATTTGTATACTTTTTGTCGAGTTTTATATAATACGTGGAGGTAATTATTAAATTTATTATTTTATCTCGTTACCGTTATCCGTAACACGATTGTGTCGAATAGTGGTTAGAAATCCGGTCACCGCGATTACGGAGCCCACGTCGCATCGTAAAAATACCGATTGACAACGAAATTAACTCTGTTTGGGGCGTTTAAAACTCACATCGTTTACATGCGATTTATTATGGTTTTTTTTTTTTATTGTTCTATTCATTATTAGGGCTCGGAAGTTGTAGGAGCTAAAAGAGGTAAAATATGCACGAAAAAATTGCAAAATATGCATTAAAAATGTTAAATATGCAACAAATGTAATAAATATGCAAAAAATTATAACTGGTTGGCATTTTGACATGTTATCGAGCTGAAAATAAAATCAAAAATATTTTCTCAATATTTTTTAAATATTTTTTTGAGTTTTATATTCAATATTAGTTGAAATATACAGGTTAAAATATGAAATATGCACTTTTTTTTAGCTAAAATTGGCAAAATATTCAATTTCAATTTTTTAACTCGCAATTGTATACTTCAAATTTCCACCTAGTTCTGCTATAAATTGAGATCATACAGAACAATATGCGATTCCTACAACTTCCGAGCCCAATTCATTACGTTTATCGTGTAGTTCGTACTATTAGACGATTATTTTATTTTATAATTTTATATAATATTATGTGTTAAAAATATCGTTTGTTTTGCTTTTTTCTTTCACCGCAGTATTTACGCCTCCGGTTACAATTGAAAAATACGTAACCAAATGCGGCGACGGCGTTTTCAAAGTGTACCATTGTACGCTGTGCTTTAAATACGTCGAGAGAAAGAGATACGTATGGAAGCATTTGGCCCGTTGCGAGGGCATGGAGGCGCACACATTTCAAACGCGGTTCTTCAAACTGGAAAACGAAACCGAAGGTAACGAATTCAATGCATACGGATGGTCAATTGAAAATTAAATTAATACGCGTAATCGAGCCACCGAGATTTTCATAAATAATTATTTCAACGTTTACTTTCTACGCGCGGAAGATGTATATCTAATATCGTCTTATGATACATAGTCGAGAACTTTGGACGCTAATCGCCGAAGATGTTCAACAAATTCGAATATTCTTTCTAACCAAACAAACGGTATATTTTCCAGGTCAGTTACAAAAATGTCACAAAAACTATATAGGTATATCAAATTATTATTGTAAATATTATTATATTTATTATACTACTGTTGTGATCTAATTTAAAATCGGTAGGCATGTTGTGTGACAAATTATCGACGATCCGTTATTTCTCATAGTTCAACGATGCACTCTTGCGAATATATTTTATGAGATTGCTTATGGAACGGCCGTGTTTGATTTCAGAAGGTACGTTCAAGAATGGAATCGAAACGAAAAAGGTGCAAATAGCCTTGAAAAAGGTCGACGTGAAGAAGCGTTAATCCGTTCGAAACACTCCGTTAGAATTATTTGTTATTATTATTTATAATATTATTTAAATTGTTGAATTTTTTTATTTATACAATATTGTTCTCGTTATTTAATCGTCCGGTATCGGAATATTTTAATGTATTATTTTATAATTATTTTTACTCGTATCGTAATTATCGTTATTGTTACTCTCCCGACACGGCTCGTCTGAGATTGTAATATTTCGGCAGAAAATATGGATTTTTCTAAATATTATGGTAATGTTTATCGGCAACGCGACCTTTAAAATCTTATCAATTAGTATACAAACGTGTGCGTTTGTTCGTTAAGCAAATTTGTCGTTCGCTAAAACCACATCGACTGTCTCATGTACAAACTTTTATGTATACCTACAACAACACCCGTATGGTCAAGTAGGTATTTATTATCAATAAATATATTATAATTTTAATACTATTTTTCTTTCCATCTCGGGGCAAATCGCTCGAGATTTTTTTTCAAATTAACAATTTATAATTAATTAATGCGTATTGGTTATCGTTATAATAATATGTACGTATATCATCTTTTTAGACGCTTAAAATCGATGACACAGACACAACAATTTGGCGACCAATATCGTGAATTAGACGTTAGCAAAAGGCGATATCCGGGACGAAAAAATCTGTACAGTTCGTTTTCTAACATTTTTCATTGCGATTTTTACCGTGGAAATCACTCGATAATTCAACGTTCTACGTATACGATTATTCGAAAAAACCAAATTTCCTCATTATTTACAAAATAATACGTAAGGGCATTTTTTTCATTATCAATTCGAACGATTGATATCGCTATATGGTTGCGATATCGCGTGGCGATGTACAACACGATATTATTACTATTATTTTTTTTTCATAACCATCAAATGTTACACGACGCATGCACGAAAACCTGTGATAACGACGTCACACTCACACACGACGCCGAAACAACGAATGTCATTGCCATCACGACAAGTGGAATCGAATAGTGCTATGACTTTTTTATTATTACTAATAGTAATTTACTATAATAGTACTCACGACGGAGAGTGTTTAACGTTTTAAATATTCCGTTTGTATTTTCGTTTTGCAATCGACAGAAAACGACCGTATTTCACGAAATCGAAGAGAACAGTCCATCCGTCATCTCGCAACAGGTATGTGTACAACAAAACTATGCATAGACTATTTTCCCCGTAGACTACGAACTAATAGCGACGCCGTTATCGATCCTTTTCAACTGTCGGACCGACTATTTTTTCGTTTAAACGTTGTCGCCGCACCACGTCAGGGTAGCAAACCGATTGTGTCGTTACTTGATCCGAGTGCCAAAGTAATTGGTAAATATGATCTGCATTCATAATCAATCTATAACGAGCACAACAATTATATGAAGAGCATTGTGAGGTTATTTTGTTGCTTTAATTTTCTTTGCAAAAAAATCATTGCAACAGACGACGGCCGATATTAGTAAGACGTCAAAGAGAGAGGATATTATGTAGACTATTATAAATACACTCAATTAAACATATTTCATAATTTTATCATTGATATTGAATAATTTATTAACGATATTATTCAAACAAAATAACAAAATAGGTATTCATTTTCAACAGACTTAATACGTTTGTATTATATAAAACTTGATATAAATAAATCTGCCAATTTTTATTTAAACTACAATACTAGATACAATACATACTATGTTGAATATAGTATATTCTATATCGCAAAGTCGGTAGTTTATGACAAGTTAGATATTTGTTTCATAATTAATAATTTATTCAGCCTTATGTTTGTTTATCTTATGTGTTTACACTTGAGACTTTTTAAATATTATTTAAACATATTTATTACTTATTTAATTTTATTGATAACTTCAAATCATATAACTAATGAATTTTATACATCACTTTTGACAAAAATTTATTAATAATAATACATTTATGTTACTCAAAAGAGTAGTGTTTTGATGATAAATGTAATAGAAATGGAAGCAATACCATTAACATTTTAGAATAATACGGTGAATTCATTTCAATAGTTTTAGTTGAGAGTTTATCTCATGTGTTTACACATAAAACATTTTAAATATGGTTATTACTTGTTTAATTAAATAGATAACTTTAAATATAACTAACGCATTTTATACATCACTTTCAACATCATACATTTTCATCATAAATATAATATTATTAGTCATACATTTATGTTACTTAATAGAGTATTATTATGAAGATAAATGTAATTGAAATGCATTACCGTTAACGTTTTAGAATAATACGGTGACTTAATATCAATATTTTTTGCAGTGAGTTTTTTGACATTTTCTTAACATCACGCAGAGCGAAATGCCGAAGAATACCCTAAAACGTAAAAGACCTGCTGAACCTGCTAGCCAAAAGAAACGTTTTGTCCAGGGCCGTACACCACGTATACCATCGACTACGATGCTTCCTCCAACAACACAACCACCGCCGCCACCTTTACCGGAGATTGATATTTGCTTGCGAAGGTACACACAGGAGGGTAATGGGAACAATGCTATTGACTTTTACGTGGGTAGAATCCCTTCTAAAGAGCCAACAACTAACCAATCGCGGATTAATGCCCCGGAGTGCGAGGTATGTGACGTCCAAGAGGTTATTGACAGATCAAATTGGGTCTGTCCGAATATACTTTCTGATATTGTTTCACCGGATTTGGTCCCAACTCTTCCATACACTGTAAGTGATCAAACCTTTTGTAACGTTATTCTGTTTTGTATTTCTTACTTATTCCCAGTCGATGGGCTAACAAATCTAGTGTTTATAAATGGTCAGTTAAAACCGGTCATTTATTAAGAATTTTTTAATAGAAAAAATTATGCTGGTACGCATTTCTTTTTGTAGAAAAAAAATACTCATTAATGTGAAATATTTAGAATATTTAATAAATAAGTCTTGCCTGGAGTATTAATTTGGAGTGCAAACATTTAAATAAAAATTGTTTTCTAATCAACATCTTCCCCTCCTTCACTTTACAATATATGATAACTGACTTTTTAAACGTTGATAAATTTAACCTTCATCATCAACTTGAAATAAAAATTTGTAATTGTTTTTAACTATGAATTTGATGTTTTATCAGGCTGGTCGACCAATTGAACCTCTTGGAACAGCTAATAATAATCCGGAGGACAACAATATATTCCAACCAAAACCAATTATATCTTATGGTGTAAGCTTATAATATAGTTATAAATCTGTTGTATCACTATCGCAATTCTAATATTAATTTTTATATTTTATTAGTATTGGCATATGAGTCAAGAAAATTGTGAGATGAGTCATGAAGCATTTGCTGACATTTGTCCCAATAAAACTTCAGCAATGGCCGTAAGATAATTGCATATTCAAAGTCTTTATTTTTTATTCATGACAACTTGTGATTATATTACATTATTTTAGAATCCCTCAGTAAACATCGAAAATAACAGAAGTCCGGAAGATACTGAAACTGTTCAAAATATCGCTGGTCTTAACGGAACTTCATCATCGGTAAGTTAATTTCATGGTCGAACTCTTTGAATTTTTTGCATGATAACTAATGATTTTATTACATTATGTTAGAAACCCGCAGTAAACACTGTAAATACCAGAAGACCTGAAGATATTGAAACGGTTGAAAATATCGCTGGTCTTAATGGAACTTCATCATCGGTAAGTTAATTTCATGGTCAATCTCTTTGTATTTATTGCATGATAACTAATGATTATATTACACTATGTTAGAGACCTGCAGTGAACATGGAAAATAACAGAAATCTTGAAAATACTACAACTGTTCAAAATGTCGCTGGTCCTAATGGAACTACCAGAGCAACTGTTCGACATACCCCTTGTCCTAGTGGAACTTCATCGACAGTAAGATAATTGCATATTCAAAGTTAAACTGTTTTTCCACTATTTTAATTAATTATGTTATATTACATTTGACTTGTGCATCAAAGACCGGTCATAACACACGGTTTCAAGCAGCGTTTAGAATGTCAAGAGCAACTGTTCAAAATGTCGCTGGTCCTAATGGAACTACCAGAGCAACTGTTCGACATACCCCTTGTCCTAGTGGAACTTCATCGACAGTAAGATAATTGCATATTCAAAGTTAAACTGTTTTTCCACTATTTTAATTAATTATGTTATATTACATTTGACTTGTGCATCAAAGACCGGTCATAACACACGGTTTCAAGCAGCGTTTAGAATGTCAAGAGCAACTGTTCAACATGTTGCTCGTCCTAGTGAAACTTCCTCAACTGTAAGATAATTGCATATTCAAAGTTTACCTGTTTTTCCACTATTTTAATTATTTATGTTATATTAAATTTGAATTGTACATCAAAGACACGAAGAAACTCACATCTTCAATCAGCTGTTCGAACTACTAGAACAACTGTTCAACATATCCCTTGTGCTAATGAAACTTCATCATCAGTAAGATAATTGCATATTCAAAGTTTACCTGTTTTCCCACTATATTAATTAATTATGTTATATTACATTTGACTTGTGCATCAAAGACCGGACATAACACACGGTTTCAAGCAGCGTTTAGAATGTCAAGAGCAACTGTTCAACATGTCGCTTGTCCTAGTGGAACCTCATCAACTGTAAGATAATTGCATATTCAAAGTTAACCTGTTTTTCCACTATTTTAATTAATTATGTTATATTAAATTTGAATTGTGCATCAAAGACACGAAAAAACTCACATCTTCAATCAGCTGTTCGAACTACTAGAACAACTGTTCAACATATCCCTTGTGCTAATGAAACTTCATCATCGGTAAGATAATTGCATATTCAAAGTTTACCTGTTTTCCCACTATATTAATTAATTATGTTATATTACATTTGAATTCTGCATCAAAGACCGGACATAACACACGGTTTCAAGCAGCACTTAGAATGTCAAGAGCAACTGTTCAACATGTCGCTCGTCCTAGTGGAACTTCATCAACTGTAAGATAATTGCATATTCAAAGTTAACCTGTTTTTCCACTATTTTAATTAATTATGTTATATTAAATTTGAATTGTGCATCAAAGACACGAAAACACTCACGTCTTCAATCAGCTGTTCAACATATCCCTTGTGCTAATGGAACTTCATCATCGGTAAGATAATTGCATATTCAAAGTTTACCTGTTTTCCCACTATATTAATTAATTATGTTATATTACATTTGAATTCTGCATCAAAGACCGGACATAACACACGGTTTCAAGCGGCGTTAAGAATATCTAGAGCAACTGTTCAACATGTCGCTCGTTCTAGTGGAACTTCATCAACTGTAAGATAATTGCATATTCAAAGTTAACCTGTTTTTCCACTATTTTAATTATTTATGTTATATTAAATTTGAATTGTGCATCAAAGACACGAAAAAACTCACGTCTTCAATCAGCTGTTCGAACTACTAGAACAACTGTTCAACATATCCCTTGTGCTAATGAAACTTCATCATCGGTAAGATAATTGCATATTCAAAGTTTACCTGTTTTCCCACTATATTAATTAATTATGTTATATTACATTTGACTTGTGCATCAAAGACCGGACATAACACACGGTTTCAAGCAGCGTTTAGAATGTCAAGAGCAACTGTTCAACATGTCGCTCGTCCTAGTGGAACTTCATCAACTGTAAGATAATTGCATATTCAAAGTTTACCTGTTTTTCTACTGTTTTAATTATTTATGTTATATTACATTTGAATTGTGCATCAAAGATCGGACATAACAGACGTGTTCAAAAGGTGGTTAGAATTGTTCGACATACTGCAGGTCCTAGTGGAACTTCTTCAACGGTATGATAATTGCTTATTCAAAGTTTACCTATTTTCCCACTATATTAATTAATTATGTTATATTACATTTGAATTGTGCATCAAAGACCGGACATAACACACGTTTTCAAGCGGCGTTTAGAATGTCTAGAGCAACTTACTGTTCAACATGTCGCTCGTCCTAGTGGAACTTCATCAACCGTAAGATAATTGCATATTCAAAGTCTGTTTCGTTTAACCATTTCAAACATTCATGTAATATTGTTTTTAATTTTAGGAAACAGTAAATATATCCAGTCGACTTCGTCAAAGAGCAATAGCGAGCTCGTAGTCAGTGAGAATTGATGATGATTTTGAAACATAGTGGTAGGCGCTTAAAATTAAATTAAATTAACTATAAAAATAACGAACACATATTACATTTGGTTATGATTTTATGTGTCTTGATACTTATTATTAATATTTTTCATTTTCTGTTTCAGCTTTCCATCTGTCCTATGGTGTCCTTTGTTTGTGAGAATCTCACGAACCCAAATCGTGCTCGACGTTGTAGTATTAGGCAATAGTATGTTTGATTTATATTCTTAGCAAGTAAATTTAAGTCATTTTATTCTGTCTAAAACTTGTATAATGGGAAACATGATTATTATTCTAGTGTAGTCAGTAATTTTAAGTAAAACCCATTGTTTATATCTAGTAGGGAAATTATGTCAAAGAAAGGAGAAGAAAAATATTAACAAGGGCTCTTTGACAGCGGTCGTGCTACTCGACTAACGATAAGAAAAGATCAACTTTTCATTTCCTATTCACGAATTCTCATCGGGTATTTTCATATAGTTTTTCTTCTCCTATAATTAAGTAAATATTATAAAATAGTTTGTTTTTCCATACGCTTATATTATGATAGTGAATGTCATGACTAGCAATTTCAAAATTATGATTACTGTTTTTTTTTTTTCCATCACTATTTAATGTATACGCTTTTTTCTTTATTTTATATTTGTACATGCGAGTTATTTTAATTTTAATTATTTCTTTACATACCACGCCTATATATTGTCAACACAATTGAACAACAGTTGTAATTAGGTCGTCGTTCTCATTTATAATTGTATTTAATCGTATTCATTCGGTTTTAACTCTTCGTGACATTGACCATAACTCGAATTTCACATTAATATTATATATATTTTTTTTCTTTTCTTAATACCGTTGTATGTTCCTTTTTATTGCCTTTTTTTTTTTCCCATAATTTTTATTTGAAATATCTAACGCCGTCTGTCATTATTATATATCATTTATTAGAAAAGTGCATAATTTACAACAGTATCGACACACGTCGATGTCATAATATTACACTCGATTTGTTCGTTTTAAAATTTAAGATCACAAATTTTTCAATATGGACATCGAAGGCGTACTTTATATAATATGTGATAATTTTAAGAATTATCGTTTTCGTTTAACAAACGTATTAAAATATCGACTCGAAGGAGAGTCAACAATATCTCGTATAACGAGTATGAAAATGTAAAATACACGACGCCCCCGCCCTTTAGTGAAATCCAGGGCCGGATAATGGTCATAATTTAAGGGGGGCTATTACTTTTATTGAGGCCTTTTCACCTTAACCAATTTCCTTTTTTTCTTCTGATTTATTAATTTGTAATAAATATAAATTAAAATAAATATAGCATTGTTTTTAAATAATAATTGGGTCTTGTGTGTCGGTAATGAAGTATCCAAGTCCATAGTCCATTTTCATATGACATAAATTTAAAATTTATAAGTTATAATAATGTTTTGCAAAAAAATGAGTTGACACACTGTGGCCCCTTTCAACTATAGCCCCCCCCCCCTTGATCCAGCCCTGGTGAAATCGATCGCAAAAATGTGATTTTGTCATCTTTCATCATAGGAGTTATGAATATTTACATTCATAATATGAATGAGAATAATATTACAACAGCGGCGAGAGGAGGGGATTGTGCCGAAAGGAAAAGTAAAGGAAACAAACGGCGACCAACTTTTACGACAAAGAAAACGCGCGTCGTCGTCGTCGTCGGGAAAAACATTTTAACCGGAAATATTTGTATTTCGCGTACGCGAGTGTCGAAAAATGTACTTTTCTAAAAACTCTCTTGGCGGAACGACGATTTCAATCCGACCGGCCGACAGGTGCGATCGCGGCACCCTCCTAAATGCGCGGCCGCGAAGACGTCGTCGTCGCGAGCCGTGTCGTACCGCATTTTTAAAGTAGGTCACCCCCCCGTCCGTAGTGATAGTTTCACACGAATATTTCGCGTGTTCTACTTAATATAATCAATCGCGCGGCGTGCGGGTCTTGCGATTATTATTTAAATAATTTACATCGTGAATTTGTATTTTATCGTACGGTCGGTCGGGTTCCGTTATCAAAGCGCGGCCAAACGAGTGGACGTGGTCGCAAACCGAGTATTTGGTAAATACTGTTTACCAGTGGAAAATTTCGAATTCTAACCAGCGTTAGGAAACGGTTTAGATCGGGTTTGTGGTCTCGAACGCGACCACGATTGTGCAAACACACGTCCGATATAATCGGCTTGTGTCCACGTCATTTCGGTAACGTTTTCGCGAGTGCGTAGACGTCATTGTACAATGTCCGACGCAGAAATCGCTCGACGGAACGGAGAAAAACGAAAAAGCAAGCGGACGACGACAATACAACGGACGAAGGAATAAAACGAAGGTATAATAAATATCGCGAAATTATTTTTGATAAATAATAACCAAAATCCTATAATATTCCGATAATATATTATTTTCTTATCAGATATGCGAGCGTGGTCGCGAGTAGAAAATTATTATACAATGTCGCGGCGCGCACTGCACAGTTATCAAATCGGTTATCAAATCGCGCGTTCCAGTCTCGTAACGCGTCGCGTCGTCGTGACATTCCCGCTTTTGCTCCGCTCCGACATCGGTAAGTACTCGTATTAATAATAAATAATAATTATCGATACGTTTTTATTCTCTCGCGCACTAACTCTGATGGTTCTAATTTACGCGTCGAATCGACCATTTCACTCGTCGCGATACAGTACGGTAGACGTTTCAATAGCGACGGTTTTTAAGTTAACTCGTACGTGCATACCACTCGTATACATATACATGTATACATATATACATGTATACATGTATATATATGTATATAAGTATATATTGTGTGTTAAAATATTTCGAAATATTATTTCGATATTTCTCGAGGTTTTTTTTTTTCAATCAACAACATTGCCTTACAACAATATGATTTCGACGAACGCGATCATAGGTTTTTTCGAAAAACACAATGGAAAAAATATTTTTCACGTCATCAATTTTTCGTTCTTTCTTGTTTTTTTGTTTTTTCATGTTAAATTATTTCGCACGGCCAATAGTTTGTTTGAACGTTTGTTCAACGTTTATTCAAACCTTTTCCTCCAATCGTCGGCGATGACGAGTCATTTGCAACACTCTCGGTGCAATTCTTTCCGTCGCGGCGTTGGAAATTCGCATTTTTAAAACACAACGCACACGGTTTGCGTTCATAATTTTCACTCCGTACCAGTTTTATCTCTAGTGTTATTACGGTTTTTTCATTTATCGTTACGTTCGACGCTCGTTGAAATCATATCGATGTCTCGGTAAACTAATTTCATCTCTGTGTACACTACAACCTATCCTACGACTCTAAGATACTCGAGATATCTTAAACTCGGTGAGTTTAAGAAAAATAATTAATCCTGTTCTCTACAAATTCCTAACCAGTCGATTGTCAACTCGTCATATTATATTATAACATCACTGTGACATTAGTTAAATTTTATTGATTTGAGATTGCTTATTTTATTTGTAATCTGCTCATTTACTCAAAAAGCTTGTACAGCTTATAAGTAAACTTATTTTCAAACAAAAACAACAATTTGCAATAATATTTCATTATTATTAAAACAAATAAATAAATAGTAATCGTACTTGAAATCATTTAGTTCTCTACAATTAAGTTTTTCCGTGTTTAGAAAATGCAATATTCGATAATGGCTGATTGATTACCTTAAATAATTTCTTATTAGTTTTAATTGAGAGAAAATGTTTTGCTGAAACTGCAGCTGTTGGCTTACTTGAAATTATATTTATCGTTTTATACATTCATTTACAATGTCGTTATATACCAAAACAATTATTTTTTTTAAATTTCACATAAGTCCTTTATTGTTTTAATTTTGTATTTTTTTTTAAATAATATCAGTTTCTAAGTAAAATGGTAACTAATAATTCTTGATTAAACTGGACATAATTATATGTGGTTATTAGTTCTGAATTTTCAGATTCTATGATTACTGAAGATTAAATAAACTCAAAATTACTGTTTATCATATTAATTTTTTTTAACTTTTCTTGATACAATTAAACAATTATAATTTTCAATCTCTGTAACATTTTTATTTCATCAATATTCCTTAGTAAATTTTTATCGTTTTTATTTATACATTAATTATTTGATTTTTTTTTTTAATCTACTGAAATAGGTTTTTTGTTGAATAACAATAATATTTTAAAAACACTTACTATTAATCAAGTTACATTTAAACCATCTTACAAATTCAAATTTTGACATGAATTATAAATAAATTTTAACATTTTCTAATAATGATTTTTAAAGTATTTAATACGTATAATACATTTTCTTGTAGTTAGATTGTATAATATTTTCTGGAACGCCAATAGTGAAATAAATTGTTACTGAAATGAAGTAATTATTTTCTTTAATGCGATTAAGCTAATGCAACACTTTTTTGAATTTAACAAATGCATGATGATTTAGTTTACTATTTAATTAAAAGACTGTTGTAGAAAAAAAAAATACTTATTTAACACATAAGAATTCTTAGTGATTGCAGTTTAAATTTAAAGTGTATTATTTTTTGTTAACTTAACTGTCAAAATAGTGTACTATGTTATTTGTGAAGTAGTTGGTACAACATGACCTTTGATTTCTATTTTATTTTCAAATTTACTTATGCTATTATTTTATTTATCATTGAATTGCTATCATATTGTTTACAAAATATTAAGTAAATATTAAATAAAAAAAGGTTTAACATATTTTACATTAGTGAAACATTGTTGCCCTCTTGATACCGATTAGTATGCATGATTTTATAATATAATATATTAAATTACATTTTATTTCATATTATTTTTTAATTCTTTTTTAAGTTAACAATTTACCGTGGCGTAACAACAGTTCCGACAAACAGTTATTAATTTAAACAAAATTTGTCAGCCTTCACACAACATAGGTAAAAATAACAGGCAAAAGAAATTAATTTTTTTAATAATAGTGTTTAGATACAGTAGGCCATTTGTTTGATTCTATACAGCATTTGACTGGAAGCAAACCTATGCACTATAAATAGAATAGTTTCATTGTGCATTATTATTTATATGTTTGGAATATGACATTTGCATTTTTGCGGGCAGTCGACGTGATCCGGTTAGGTGTATCCGGAAGTACAGAGAAAACCCATCTTGTATAATACGATCGTCTTTTAGTGGACGGGGGCGCCGATCTCGGATTGTGTACCTTTTGTTTTATATTTTGATAAAATATGTGTCGCTAATCGGTGGCGAAAAAATGTCGCCTCGCCCGCCCAAAATATATCGCTTATCGCGTATTAAAATTGATAATAAACTCGAATAATTTTCGTTGGCGTGTCAACTATGTATATCAGTATATCACAAAGGGCAGTCCCGATAGCGTTGTAGTACCAACTGCACACCAAACTGCCACCGGAGCGCTCTAAGTTATCCGTTTCTAAAAAGACTATGTAAAATCGACTTGTCATGACGCGTTACTGTTCCATCAGGTGTGTGTGCGTGCATGTGTGTGTGTGTGTGTGTGCGCGTGTACAAATGTCATTTGCTGACGCCGCCGACATGTTTTGACCGTGCATTAGTTTTCTCGTTTTTCAGTGTGTTTTCTTTTCACCGCGTCGAATATAAAGTTTTGATAGTGTCCGTCGTTTATATCGTGCGACATGGTTCCGTTTTTGTATTGTATCGAAGTGGAAGACTTCAAGTCTTACGGCGGCCATCATACGATCGGGCCTATGAAGAAATTCACGGCCATCGTGGGTCCCAACGGTGCGGGTACGTATTCGCCGGCAACGCGTTTTGTCGTTCGCGTTTGGGCCCGGGCCACACTAGAGCGGTCTTGACTCGCGCGTCAAAACCGCTCTAGTGTGGCGAGGGAGGCCCTTATTATATCGTCGGGCTCATTGTTTTTTTTTTTCAGGCAAATCAAATTTTATGGACGCCATTAGCTTCGTGATGGGCGAGAACGCTTCCGCTCTTCGAGTGAACCGTGTCAGTGATCTTATACACGGCGCTTCAATCGGAAAACCCGTCGGTCGCAGGTACCTGTTAACGCGTTTTGTTATTAACTTTGCGCGATAATAACGCGGTTCGGGTGTTTTGACGATTTGTTTTCCTTTACAGCACTTCCGTGACGGCAGTTTTCCTAATGGACGCCGAAGGAAGTAGAAAAGAGTTTACCAGGAGAGTGATCGGGTCATCATCGGACTATATTATCAACGGCAAAGTAAACTCATTTGTTATTAATTATTTTAATTATGAATACCGTACTATAATATTCAAATTAACTCCGGGATGGTGTCATTGCTGGTCTACATAATATGTGAAGTGATTTTAATTTTTTTTTTTTTACTTAACGGTACGCTATATCATTCGACTCCTCATTTCGGAAAACATGTTGTTCTCCGGCATTTCCGTTATAAAGAGGTTTTGCTGTGCATACAAACAATTAAGTAGATTAAATGTTCAGCAATATAAATATAATTTCTAACAAATCGGTCGGAATGACCAATGAAATCGAATTTAAGTTTTCAATATGGCACCTTCCGGGTTAATTATGTATACACCGTTACATAGTACATGATGGTTTTTATTGTTAATGTAGTCGGTACCCATTAAAGAGTACTTTGAACAGCTGAAAGAGATCGGTGTAAACGTGAAAGCCAAGAATTTCTTGATATTTCAAGGTGCAATCGAGTCTATTGCATTGAAAAGTTCAAAAGAAATATCTGCATTGTTTGAAGAAATTAGTGGGTATGTTTTTGTGTGATAAATTAACGAGGTGTTTATTTTTGTTATTTGTTAATACTACTCTTACATTTTCAGTTCTGGTGCATTAAAAGCAGATTATGATCGGTTAAAAACTGAAGTGAGGAAAGCAGAAGAACAGACTAATTTTATATATCTAAAGAAAAGAGAAGTGATTGCTGAAAACAAACTAGCAAAGAAAGAACAAGAAGAATCACAATTGTTTATAGAATATAACCATGAATGGGTAAATCAATTTTGTAAATTTAGATTAATTAAATTTATGTACTAAAATTTAGTAAATATTTTTATCACATAATACGTCCACATCTTAGTTAACATCCATAAATATTTGAATAGAAAATATTAAAAATAATGCATCTACATAATATGTTTCTTAAATTCAGTAGCAAACTTGTACGTTTTTGATTTTTTTTAACTATTTCATAAAGAAATTAATATCAAGCTGGTGAAAATTGAAATATAAATTGTTACTAAATTGTTATAATTGTTATAATTTAACATTTTCAGGAGGATAGGCACGCCGAGTTGGGATTGTTTCGTCTATTTAGAAAAGAACGCATAATAAAGGAGTGCAAAATTTATATTGAAGATTGTGAGAGAAACATTGTCGTTTTAGAAAGTAGAAAGGTGAGAGCCGAAGAAGTAGTTAAAGCAAAAAAGAAAAAGCAAAGCCAAGAGAGTCATGATTTAGCTAAAATCGAACAAGCAATCAGAGAAACTGTAAGGCATAATATTACTTTTACTCATTATTGTTTTAGTTCAATTATTTACACTATCTTCTCCAATTATTATAGGATGAAGACATGGATAAACAGAAGCCATTTTGTATCAAATCGTCACAGAGGGTTGTACATATACGTAAAAAATTATACAATTCAAATAAATCATTGTCCGAAGTAATATTGGCTAATGTTTGTCACCGAAAAAATATCAAAGAATTGGAAGCTCAACTCAAAGATGTTGAAAAACGACGTAATTCTTATGAAAAATTATTGGCTGTAGAAAGTCTCAATCAAGGAATAGAAAATGTGCAGCTAACGGATGCTCAGGTATTTTTTTTATCAACAGAATAGCATTTTGTCCACGGGGAGGACAAAAGACTCGACCCATTGTCTCGATGCACTAGCTGTTTAATAAATTTAGTTTTAAATCACATTATTTTAAATAATCCTTTTCTGTTTTCAGGTGGAACTATACAATAAGTTGAAAATTAAAGTTCAAAGAAAATCGGCTACCCTCTTACAAGCGTTAGAATCTGTTAGTAGAGAACAAAAAGCTGATCAAGACATATTGGATAATCATTTGCGTATGAAGATAGAAATCGAGAACAAAATAAAACAGAAGACTTACGATAAGGCCGAAAATGATAAACGAATGTGCAAATTAAATGAACAAATCAGTTTTAGCGTAAAAGCATTGGACCATCAAACGCGAGTGTATAGTGAAACGGAAAAACTTGTTTGTTCGGCCAAATATAAAGTATCCAAGTTGCAAAAGGATTTGGATAAAGTAACGGAACAATTGGGCGATGCTAAAAGTAATAAACTCGATGATACCATACGCAAGAAAAAAGTAGAAATCATTAGATGTTTGAAAAAAAAATATACCGGTGTTGTAAGTTATTTTATTAATTATTGTTAAATTAATGTTTTTGTTTTTTTTTTTTCGATGGTTAATTTCGTTTAAATAATTGTTTATAGTACGATCGTTTCATCAACATGTGTCATCCTATCAGCTCACGTTACTACGTAGCCATCACTAAGGTGTTGGGAAAATACATGGAGGCTATTATCGTGGATTCTGAGAAAACCGCACGTTTGTGCATTCAATACTTGAAAGAACACATGCTGGACGCCGAAACTTTTTTGCCCATCAATTATGTACAAGCAAAACCACTCAAGGAAAGATTGCGCAGCATCAGCGAGCAATACAATGTCAAGCTTATGTATGACGTATTAAAATTCGATCCTGAAATCGAAAGAGTGGTTCTGTTCGTCACTAATAATGCTCTGATATGTGAATCGCCCGAACACGCCAATTACGTGGCTTACGAACTCGAGAAAGACGTAACATATGATGTAAGATTAAAATTACTTTGCATGGTTTTACTTTTCCTTTGTAACATACTGTTGAATTATCTTATATATACAATTCTCCTCCGAAACGTCTCATGAAAGATTTTCATGGAAATATTTGGTAGCTCTGAGAATAGGACATCGACTGTTTTAAAAAACCCCTAGGTGTTAAGGGTGGCCCACGACAAATATTTTTAAAAATTTCATGAAAAACTGGTCGAGCCGTTTCGGAGGAGTTTGATAACAAGCAAAATTAACCATCAATTATTAATTTGTCTAGGCTGTATCCTTGGACGGTACTTATTATCAAAGATGTGGTATTATTTCCGGCGGTAATATGGATTTGGCTCGAAGAGCAAAGATTTGGAATGAAAAACACATGAATCAATTGAAGGATTCTAAAGTAATATGATTTTGCACATGCGTGTAGTACAATATTTACTGACGTTTTCATGTATTTTAGCAAGAATTATCTGACGAACTGCGCGAAGCTATGAAAAGTGCACGTAAAGAGTCCGAATTGAAAACTATTAGCTTGCAGATTAAAGGTTTTCGCATGAGGTTGAGTTGTGAAGAATCTGATAAGGAAGTCACAGTTAGTATAAAATATCTCAAATAATTAATGCGACAATTCAAAAACAATTCACGTGTTGTTATTTTTACAGTTGAAATATGTCAAAGAATTAGAAGAGGAATTGATGTCCTTTGACAATAAATTAAAAACGATTGAAGTGAGTACACGTTTAATTTAATTGTGAGATTAAATGTTTTATAATTAACTTTATTGTTGTAGCGTCAGATTGAAAATGCCGAAAAAACCATCCATACTCACGATAACGAAATACAAACCATTCGTGATAATATGAGAAAAGTTGAATACGACGTGTTTGCTAAATTGTGTACAAAAATTGGTATAAGTAACATTCGTCTGTATGAAGAAAACGGACTGAGGATACAACAAGAACAAGCCAGAATTCGTTTGGAGTTTGAAAACCAAAAGAATCAAATAATGAGTCAACTTGATTTCGAACATACCAAAGACACGCAAAGTACCGTATTTTAAAAATATTTCATTATACAGTAAAAACCTGTGTAATATGGAAACGGTTGGGACCGGATATTTTTTCCATTTTAGACAGGTTTCCATTTAATGCAGGTTGTAAAAAAATAATTTCACGATAGATCTTTATTAAATATAATTGATAATTTATTATTAATTCATTTATTTCATATATTTCATATATTTTACATATTATTTATTATTGCATTTTACTCCAAAATTCATCCAATGTTCTTTGGTTTGTTATTTGACTTGCCATTTTCTTTTCTACTAAATTTTTCAAGTTGAGAATCGATTCAAGAAGTTCATTTTCATTATCTTGATCCAATGCGAACATTTCTAATCGTTTTATTTAAAATAAACTTATTGCAACGAAATAATCTATATAATTGATATAGATTATATTCATTGACTGATAATTTAAAAATAGTACATGTATTGGGGAACCACGTATTTAAAACTACATTAGGTTCGCCGGGACCATAACATTTTTCCATAAAAGTCAGGTTCCATATTACTCAGGTTTTACTGTAATACATAATATTTATCATCAATGCTTTATGTTTGTCAAGGTGATGTGACACGTTGGGAGAGAATCGTGCTGAGCGATAAAGAGGAATTCCAATGCGCCAAAAAGGAAGAACAAACTCGAGTACACGCATTGGAAATGATTAAGAATAAATTTGAAACGCTGAGAGCTGAACGGAAAATGAAAAAGCAGAACATCAGTCAGATGGACGAAGAGATCAGCAAAGTACGTTTTATAACAGTGAATGTGGAGGAGACCTCGAATTATGTTTATAACAAAGTGTCATTGAATTTATGAAATAATTTCGTTGAAAACTATTAAACATCTCTATTAATAATAATACAAATAAAAGATTGTAGTAAAAGTTATGATAAAAGATCTATACCATTACCATTGGAGATATTTAATAGTTTTTTTTATAAATTATTTTATATATGTATTTAATAACACTTTGTTTTTACTATACGAGCACTAACCATTAAATATTATTTATTTTGTTTTTGTATTTTTTAAATTATATTCACATTTTTACTCAAGGCAAGGCAACAAGTCGGCGCTGCAGCCAAAGATTTGGAAACAGCTCGTAACCAATTGGTCAGCTTGGAGCACGATATAGAAGTGTATAGAGACGATATGCGTGCCATTTTAACACAATGTCGGGTACGGTCGAAACCAATGAAAAATACCTCGTTGTGAATTTGTCAATTTATTGTTATTCGATTATAACCATTATTTCAGGTGCTTGACATAAACATTCCGTTGCTACAAGGCAAGTTGGAAGATTTTATTCAAGATACAACTACTGACAATGTTGAAGAACAAGAGGAAAACGGCACAGAGAACGAACGAGAAATTTGTGATCAAGAAACAAATTCAATATTGGACCAGTACGTTCATTTTTACGTCTAAAATTTTTTTTTTTTTTTTGTAACGATAGCGTGATCAATAATAATCGTTTTCCACACACGTTTATAGAATCACTGTGGACTATAGTTCGTTGCCCAAACAACTAAAGGATTTAAAAGATCAAGAAGAAATTGAACGAATAGAGGACGAAATGACCAAATGTTTGGACGAATTATCAAACAAAATGCGCAAAACTTATGCTCCTCACGCAAAAGTTAGTAAATCACAATGATTAGACGGAATAATATTTTATTTTAAATCTTTAACCTTATCGTTTTCGACGAATTTACTCCATTACACTCCTAAATTTTCTATTGAAATTTTATTCTCTCGTGTAAGCGTGCCATTTGTAAACTTTTGTGCACACAAATGACAAGCTTGTTAATGCGGCGTGCGTCTGTTTGTAACGTTAGATGATGCAAAATTTTGTCAATACCAAGGAGAGATTGGAAGTGATCGACCGGGAATTCGATATACTCAAGGCTAATGCCAAGAAAGCCAAACAAACCTTTGATCGCATCCAAAAAGAAAGATACGACAGATTTACGGATTGTTTTAATTACGTGGCAAATGAAATCGATTTGATATATAAGGTATAGTAGTTTGATTTCCATTGGCGCGTATCGCTCTACAACAATTTCAAAATTGTTAACCTTTTGATTCGTCTGTTTTAGGACCTGTGTAAAAATCAGTCGGCTCAGGCCTTTTTAGGCCCCGAAAACCCCGAAGAACCATATTTGGAAGGAGTAAGCTATAACTGCGTGGCTCCTGGTAAACGTTTTCAGCCCATGTCAAATCTGTCCGGAGGAGAGAAAACAATAGCTGCTTTGGCCTTGTTGTTCGCCATTCACAGGTGAGATTATTCGAAAAACTATCACATCTAAATCGCCAATTTTGACAATAACAACATTTGCGTTATCATTTGCAGCTATCATCCGGCTCCGTTTTTCGTACTCGACGAAATCGACGCCTCTCTGGATAACACAAACATCGCCAAAGTCGCCTCGTACATTCAACAGCATAAAAATACCATGCAAACCATTGTGATATCCCTTAAGGAAGAATTCTTTCATCACGCTGACGCATTGATCGGAATTTGCCCCGATGTGAGTAATCATTGTTGGTATAGTTTACGTCGTCGTTAGCCCTGTCGCATCGATATCATTTTATTCGTGAAATTATAAATACCGAATTCAGGAGGTCGGGCTAATGCGATTTCTTTTCTTTTTCATTTTCTCCTCGTCCGTCCCTCCGGTTGACCAACGAGCGCGACTCTCGCGGTCCATTACTCTTTTGTGTTTAACATGAAAACCTTTTTGTTTTATTTGCAGGAGGGGCCGTTTTTAAGTAGTAAAGTTGTAACGTTAAACCTCAACGATTATACCGAAAATCTTGAATAATTGGAGGATTTGCTACAACGATTACAAACTCCACCATCATTACAGCACGAGTATTTTTCCTATTTTTGTTATTTAAATCTACATTATTATTATTTGTTTTTTTGTTTTCTAAGTTATTAACTCCATATTATACATGATTTTTTAATTTTATAAATTGTTGTTTTGTTTCTTTGTAGTATAACCTCTAATCAGAGAAAGAGAGAGAAAACTCGAAGCAAATCGTACGTTGTGATTGGTTGGTTGAAAAAAATGATAGTAGTCAAGTAAAATATTGAAAATCTTATTTTTTCCAAACTTGAGTGTAATAATTAAAGTCGTCAGAAAAAACGTTGAACGTTTCGACGTCTGTTTCTTGGTCGATTTCATAAATATTAGATCATATAGTAACAGTATCGCTGAGGCAGTCGATATTGTTTTCTGAAAGTTTTGTATTTATAATGTGTATGAGAATATGTTAAAGAAAGTCAATTATGTCTAGTGATACTCGTGTAATAATGACAAAGTACAATTGAATGTCATATAAAATAATTCATTGAAACTAATGTGTTTTATCTTTGATTGAAAAATTCGGTTTTTAATGAAGCCATAGAAAGCACTCTCGAAATTCGAAAAATCCGATTTTTAAAGAAGCTATAAATGGTTAGACATTCCCAAAATTTATTTTAGCAAGAATTATCTGACGAACTGCGCGAAGCTATGAAAAGTGCACGTAAAGAGTCCGAATTGAAAACTATTGGCTTGCAGATTAAATGTTTTCGCATGAGGTTGAGTTGTGATGAATCTGATAAGGAAGTCACAGTTAGTATAAAATATCTCAAATAATTAATGCGACAATTCAAAAACAATACACGTGTTGTTATTTTTTCAGTTGAAATATGTCGAAGAATTAGAAAAGGAATTGATGTCCTTTGACAATAAATTAAAAACGATTGAAGTGAGTACACGTTTAATTTAATTGTGAGATTAAATGTTTTATAATTAACTTTATTGTTGTAGCGTCAGATTGAAAATGCCGAAAAAACCATCCATACTCACGATAACGAAATACAAACCATTCGTGATAATATGAGAAAAGTTGAATACGACGTGTTTGCTAAATTGTGTACAAAAATTGGTATAAGTAACATTCGTCTGTATGAAGAAAACGGACTGAGGATACAACAAGAACAAGCCAGAATTCGTTTGGAGTTTGAAAACCAAAAGAATCAAATAATGAGTCAACTTGATTTCGAACATACCAAAGACACGCAAAGTACCGTATTTTAAAAATATTTCATTATACAGTAAAAACCTATGTAATATGGAATCGGCTAGGACCGGATATTTTTTCCATTTTAGACAGGTTTCCATTTAATGCAGGTTGTAAAAAAATAATTTCACGATAGATCTTTATTAAATATAATTGATAATTTATTATTAATTCATTTATTTCATATATTTTACATATCATTTATTATTGCATTTTATTCCAAAATTCATCCAATGTTCTTTGGTTTGTTATTTGACTTGGCCATTTTCTTTTCTACTAAATTTTTCAAGTTGAGAATCGATTCAAGAAGTTCATTTTCATTATCTTGATCCAATGCGAACATTTCTAATCATTTTATTTAAAATAAACTTATTGCAACTAAATAATCTATATAATTGATATAGATTATATTCATTGACTGATAATTTAAAAATAGTACATGTACATATATCCATGATATACAGGTACATGACAAAATATTGTTTACATTTCCACGTTAAACAGGTTCCATCTTATTCAGGGAACCATGTATTTAAAACTACATTAGGTTCGCCGGGACCATAACATTTTTCCATAAAAGTCAGGTTCCATATTATACAGGTTTTACTGCAATACATAATATTTATCATCAATGCTTTATGTTTGTTAAGGCGATGTGACACGTTGGGAGAGAATCGTGCTGAGCGATAAAGACGAATTCCAATGCGCCAAAAAGGAAGAACAAACTCGAGTACACGCATTGGAAATGATTAAGAATAAATTCGAAACGCTGAGAGCTGAACGGAAAATGAAAAAGCAGAACATCAGTCAGATGGACGAAGAGATCAGCAAAGTACGTTTTATAACAGTGAATGTGGAGGAGACCTCGAATTATGTTTATAACAAAGTGTCATTGAATTTATGAAATAATTTCGTTGAAAACTATTAAATATCTCTATTAATAATAATACAAATAAAAGATTGTAGTAAAAGTTATGATAAAAGATCTATACCATTACCATTGGAGATATTTAATAGTTTTTTTTATAAATTATTTTATATATGTATTTAATAACACTTTGTTTTTACTATACGAGCGCTAACCATTAAATATTATCTATTTTGTTTTTGTATTTTTTAAATTATATTCACATTTTTACTCAAGGCAAGGCAACAAGTCGGCGCTGCAGCCAAAGATTTGGAAACAGCTCGTAACCAATTGGTCAGCTTGGAGCACGATATAGAAGTGTATAGAGACGATATGCGTGCCATTTTAACACAATGTCGGGTACGGTCGAAACCAATGAAAAATACCTCGTTGTGAATTTGTCAATTTATTGTTATTCGATTATAACCATTATTTCAGGTGCTTGACATAAACATTCCGTTGCTACAAGGCAAGTTGGAAGATTTTATTCAAGATACAACTACTGACAATGTTGAAGGGACGAGAGGAAAACGGCACAGAGAACGCACGAGAAATTTGTGATCAAGAAACAAATTCAATATTGGACCAGTACGTTCATTTTTACATCTAAAATTTTTTTTTTTGTAACGATAGCGTGATCAATAATAATCGTTTTCCACACACGTTTATAGAATCACTGTGGACTATTGTTCGTTGCCCAAACAACTAAAGGATTTAAAAGATCAAGAAGAAATTGAACGAATAGAGGACGAAATGACCAAATGTTTGGAGGAATTATCAAACAAAATGCGCAAAACTTATGCTCCTCATGCAAAAGTTAGTAAATCACAATGATTAGACGGAATAATATTTTATTTTAAATCTTTAACCTTATCGTTTTCGACGAATTTACTCCATTACACTCCTTAATTTTCTATTGAAATTTTATTCTCTCGTGTAAGCGTGCCATTTGTAAACTATTGTGCACACAAATGACAAGCTTGTTAATGCGACGTGCGTCTGTTTGTAACGTTAGATGACGCAAAATTTTATCAATACCAAGGAGAGATTGGAAGCAGTTGAAATATGTCAAAGAATTAGAAAAGGAATTGATGTCCTTTGACAATAAATTAAAAACGATTGAAGTGAGTACACGTTTAATTCAATTGTGAGATTAAATGTTTTATAATTAACTTTATTGTTGTAGCGTCAGATTGAAAATGCCGAAAAAGCCATCCATACTCACGATAACGAAATACAAACCATTCGTGATAATATGAGAAAAGTTGAATACGACGTGTTTGCTAAATTGTGTACAAAAATTGGTATAAGTAACATTCGTCTGTATGAAGAAAACGGACTGAGGATACAACAAGAACAAGCCAGAATTCGTTTGGAGTTTGAAAACCAAAAGAATCAAATAATGAGTCAACTTGATTTCGAACATACCAAAGACACGCAAAGTACCGTATTTTAAAAATATTTCATTATACAGTAAAAACCTGTGCAATATGGAAACGGCTAGGACCGGATATTTTTTCCATTTTAGACAGGTTTCCATTTAATGCAGGTTGTAAAAAAATAATTTCACGATAGATCTTTATTAAATATAATTGATAGTATTTATAATGTGTATGAGAATATTTAAATGAAAGTCAATTATGTCTAGTGATACTCGTGTAATAATGACAAAGTACAATTGAATGTCATATAAAATAATTCATTGAAACTAATGAGTTTTATCTTTGATCGAAAAATTCGGTTTTTAAAGAAGCCATAGAAAAGACTCGAAAATTCCAATTTTTAATGAAGCCATAGTAAGCACTCTCGAAATTCGAAAAATGCGATTTTTTAAGAAGCCATAGAAAAGACTAGAAAATTCGAAAAATCCGATTTTTAAAGAAGCCTTAGAAAAGACTCGATAATTCGAAAAATCCGATTTTTAACGAAGCCATAAAAAGCATTCGAAAATTCGAAATATTCGTTTTTTATTGAAGCCATTGAAAAGACTCGAAAATTCGAAAAATCCGATTTTTAACGAAGCCATAAAAAGCACTCGAAATTTCGAAAAATTCGTTTTTTCTCGAAGCCATAGAAAAGACTCTCGAAAACTCGAAAAATTTGTTTTTTCCAATTCCATAATAACACTAGAAAATTCGAAAAATCCTATTTTTAATTAAGCCTTAGAAAAGACTCGATAATTCGAAAAATTCGATTTTTATTGAAGCCATCGACGCAAAAAATTTCATGAAAATCGGTCGAGCCGTTACGGAGGTGTTCGATCACATCGCCAAAGTCGCCTCGTACATTCAACAGCATAAAAATACCATGCAAACCATTGTGATATCGTTGAATTCTTTAATCACGCTGACGCATTGATCGGAATTTGCTCCGATGTGAGTAATCATTGTTGGTATAGTTTACGTCGTCGTTAGCCCTGTCGCATCGATAACATTTTATTCGTGAAATTATAAATATAATTGAAAATTTCGGGTTTTAAAGAAGCGATAGAAAACGCTCGAAAATTCGAAGAATTCGTTTTTTCCAATGCCATAGAAAAGACTAGAAAATTCGAAAAATCCGATTTTCAAAGAAGCTATACATGGTTAGACATTCCCAAAATTTATTTTAGCAAGAATTATCTGACGAACTGCGCGAAGCTATGAAAAGTGCACGTAAAGAGTCCGAATTGAAAACTATTGGCTTGCAGATTAAAGGTTTTCGCATGAGGTCGAGTTGTGAAGAATCTGATAAGGAAGTCACAGTTAGTATAAAATATCTCAAATAATTAATGCGACAATTCAAAAACAATACACGTGTTGTTATTTTTTCAGTTGAAATATGTCGAAGAATTAGAAAAGGAATTGATGTCCTTTGACAATAAATTAAAAACGATTGAAGTGAGTACACGTTTAATTTAATTGTGAGATTAAATGTTTTATAATTAACTTTATTGTTGTAAAAAAATAATTTCACGATAGATCTTTATTAAATATAATTGATAGTATTTATAATGTGTATGAGAATATTGAAATGAAAGTCAATTATGTCTAGTGATACTCGTGTAATAATGACAAAGTACAATTGAATGTCATATAAAATAATCCATTGAAACTAATGAGTTTTATCTTTGATCGAAAAATTCGGTTTTTAAAGAAGCCATAGAAAAGACTCGAAAATTCCGATTTTTAATGAAGCCATAGTAAGCACTCTCGAAAATTCGAAAAATTAGTTTTATCCAATTCCATAATAACACTCGAAAATTCGAAAAATCCGATTTTTAAAGAAGCCATAGATAAGACTCTCGAAAATTCGAAAAATTAGTTTTATCCAATTCCATAATAACACTCGAAAATTCGAAAAATCCGATTTTTATTGAAGCCACAGAAAAGACTCTCGAAAATTCGAAAAATTTGTTTTTTTCCAATGCCATAATAAGACTAGAAAATTCGCTTTCAAATGAAGCCACAGTAAGCACTCTGGAAAATTCGAAAAATCCGATTTTCAATGAAGCCATCGACGCAAAAAATTTCATGAAAATCGGTCGAGCCGTTTCGGAGGTGTTCGATAACGACAAACGCCGTGACGGGACGATTATTATATACGTACATATATACGTGTACGAGATAATTTATACAAAATACGACGACCCAATGACCTATATATTATATTATACGCGTGGCGTGACCTAATTCTCAGCAATAGGGAACCGGTTTTTTCAGTAAAAGGCGCAGACGACGTGTGAAAAATCCAAGAAGGGGAGAGAAAGTCACACGGGTCACTATACCGTTACTTTCGGCCGAGTCGTCACTGCCGCCGGAGGACCCAGTCGTGTAGCACTCGCGTCCGAAAAATCACGTCAAACGTGAAAAACGAGGAAAAAAAAATTCTCACCGCACGCGTTGAAATGTAACATATTCGGTACCGTTTTTTTTCGTTGTCGTCGTTCGTTGAAACGTACGCTCTTCTGCTCGTTTGGTTTTTTTCGCGATTAAAAACACGGGAAACAAATGTGTTTCTCCGCGACGACGACAACGTGATCGAAGCGTTTCCGGCTGCCGTCGAGTCCCACACATCGGCGGAAAGAAAATACGTCATCCGTCGAGCTGTAAGTAGTAATTTTTACGCATTTTAAACGAAACAAAAAAGAAATTTCCTTTTCTTCACTTACACGCGCTACTTACGCTCTCACGAGTGTGAGATTCGCAAAATTAATAACAAAATATTATTAAATATCTTTGATGGCGAAAAAAAAAATAAATAAAAAACAGTTTCGAATAAAATTCATAGTCGAGTGGAAAACATTTTTTTAGAAGTTTTAGAAGACTTTTTTTTAAGTTTAACTTGATTAATGAGATTTAGAGGCATATTTTTTTCATTTAATTTTCAATATAATTTGTAACTATATAATTATATAGGAAACGAATGATTAATTTAATAATTATTAATTGATAAAATAGTGAAATGCCTGAAAAAATGTAAAACAATAAATTTAACAATCTAATAAATATAACAAAACACACAAAAATGCCCTAAAAATCGTGCAAAAATGACCTAAAAAACTAATTAAGTGAAAAAAATGTATTTACAAATAATTACATAAATATATACAACATTTTAAGCATTATATTAAATTCTATTAAAAATAAATTAAAAAGTAAATTATTAATTTAAAAAAACTGTTTATTAAATATATATTTTTTAATCGCAACTGCCATGTCCATTGTATAAGTCGTGTGCTCAAAAGTTGTGCGGTTTAGACTTTTATTTTTGTTTTCAATCAATACGAATATTGATAATTTATGTATTTTTAGTGTAATTATTACGTGATAAATTATTTGTAATTTTATGTAATATTAAAATATTGCCATTCGATTAAAACACGTGCGCAATTTATACACTGCGAAAAGTGTGACGTGCAAGACTACATTTTATTCGATTGAAAAAGGGAAAAATAGAAATAAAATAGTTTACATTTTTCGTACGATTAGAGCGCGCTTTCAGCGTACGTTTGATAAAGTCACATTTCCAAAATCGTCTAGTGACGTGAAAATTATTTATATATTTTTTTTTTTTTCCAAAAGAACGCTCAAACAGTGGGACGAAATGAAAAAATAGCTCGCTCTCTCTCTCTGCCTCCCTCTCTCCTGCGCCTCGTGTCATACGATACGCGTTTTGTCCAGGACCGCTTTACCGTTATATTTTTTTTAGACAGACCTCCGACGTCGTCGCCCGGTTTTCATAGAAAAATTAATTAATTCAAACCACTCTTGTTCCGCGTGTTTTAATATTACAATTTAAATACACGCGGACGCTTTCGAACGGGTTTTACCGTTACGACGACGGCAAACGTGTTTCGAAAAAGTCGTCGGACGAGCGCGAGTGGACTCGGACTAAAATCGGTGTTTTTTTTTTTTATTTTTTTTTTCAGGTAAACTCGTGTGTGCGTAGCACTGCGATAAAACACGCGTTTTAGTTCGCGTCGTCGTCCTCGTCGCGGTACTGCGGACCACCACTTTTCACTTGGAAAATGACGTCACGCGCGCGCCGAGAACTGCACAGCGCCAACAACGAGATCTGCAGACTTTGCTCGTGCAAACCCGAGTTCAGACCGGACGAGACGTTCTTGAAAATCGTCGGCAGCACCGTCGAGTCCGTGCCGTTGGACCTGTTCGTACGCGCGCTGTTCGGCGTGCAGGTAAACGTATATGGACGGTGTAAACCGATTTTTTTTTTTATTTTTCGTTTTTTCAATATTATTATTTTGTCAAGGTGTCCAGCGGAGACGGCCGACCGCAGTTCCTGTGCGGTTTCTGCAACAGGATAATTCTGACCTGGATCACCGCCAAGGCGAACGCCATGTTGGACCAAGACCGTTTCTTCGACTACGTGCGGAGAAAGGTGAGTGTCTCCCGTTATAGTCGTTTTCACGTCCGCGCGTCGTACGATAATTTTTCAAAATGTGCATGTGCACCACACACCGAATTTTTTATTGCATAATTATTGTTCGTAAGTGCATATAAAATGCACGTTTAATTGGTTTTTAATCGATAATTATCTCGTATTTAGTAAATTGCCTTACTGTAACGAGGAGAGATCGGAGCACGAATATATACGATAGGTGTTATTAATAACGAAAAAAATCACAAATTTTTCACGTGAATAATGTGAATACGTAATGCTGGGTTTGCCTTTCGAATTTCACACTTTTTTCCCTTTTTAGATTTTTCTAAACTTTATATACCTATAAGAGATATCTGTTCGCTCTGTACTATTGGGCCTCGGCCCGTTTTATTCTACCGAATAAATTATTATTATCAATATTATTAAATTTTTGATTTAGCAGTGGATATTATATTATCATTTATTTTGTTTTCGATGTAAAAGTGGTGTGGTTTTTAAAAAAAGAAAGAAAGTGGAGTGGCACTCGGGGACTGCGGCGGCGATTAAAGCTATCGCATATGAAATAAACAAGAAGTTAATATAATTTGAAATTTTTTTCGTTTACGTTTTCGCGTAACACGAGTATAATATTGACTAAAAGGCTCGTCGTGGAAAGACGGATAAAAACCAAAAACAAATCGCGGGTACTGTAGCATCGAATACTGATAATTAGGGCTCGGATTTAAATGCCTTGAAAATATCAAAAAAACGGGCCTTTCAAAAAATGCATTATCTATTAAATAAATTCAAATTAAATTATTATTAAGAAATAATAATCCGATAAAAGTTTAGCCGTTGTGTGCAATAATATCCGCGCTAATTGGACGGTGTGACATAAAGATTGTAAAAACCGGAAAACCTGATGTTAAATTAGTTGAAAATGAAAATAATTTTTATTACGTAGTACTTATGTTTCAACGAGGTCAATTTTTCTAGTTAAAACCGTCAAAAAATGCCCCAAAATATTATCGTGGTTAGATCGCGCATAAGATATCCCCGAAAAAAAAGATTCAAATGCATTGAAATCCGAGCCCTACTGATAATCGAATGTGTCGGATATTCATATTATATTTAATTTAATTTGAACCTACACCGTACACGTGCTTATTGTAATGTCATAAAATTATAAATTAGTGGTATAAAGCAGAGGTCTCCAAACTAGCATATTCATACTTCTCATTAAAAAAAAAAAAATGATTTCAAAAATTATTAATATACCGATATTATATTTAAGCACGTTGTAGACAATATTTTATAAAAAGATTTTAGAAGTAAACTTATATTTGTATTTACCTATATTTTCATAAAATTAAAAATCATACGCGTTAATAAACTTTTGGCCCGTTAAGAGAGCATTTGATGTTATATTTTGTGGCCCTTAAATGAAAAAAAGTTTGGCGACCCCGGGTATAAAGTATACTCATATTTAAAGAAAATATATTATAATTAAAGACCGGATTTAATTGATATTGCAACTTTTTTTGTAGTCAAGATAAATCAAATATGTACACGATTTGTATTAATTACTGTCTTTCTGTTTAATTTTATGTTGCAATTTATTGCAATTTTTAATGTTTTTGCAATTTTTTTCAATTTTGTATATTTCACGTAATCAAATGTACAAATCAATATTTCTTAACTAATTTTATAATATAAAAATAATAACATTATTGTGGATTTTTATTATTGGTTTGATTAATATGATCTTAGAAGTATAAAGGAGTATTATCTATGTTATTTATCGCTCGTCTGGAATTTTTAAGTGTTACTATGAAATGTTAATTTAGATATAACGCCTACTTTATTAAATTGTTTTAAATACGCACCAATAACGAGTGTTGACGTAGAACGTAGTTTCTCGTTGTACAAACATATTTTAAGTAATAGAAGATTTAATTTTAATGAAAATAATTTAGAAACGTATTTAATCATCAATTTTAATTCAAAAATGTAAAATTAATATTAAATATAATTAATGAATAATATTAATGAATATATAAATACGACTTGCATTTTTATAGTGCAATTTATTTTGCAATTTTTATGGGATTTTTGGTGCAATTATACAATTTTATTATGCAATTTTTTAGTGTTTTTAATGCAATTAAATCCGGTCATTAATTATAATATATTATAATGTGTAGGTATATATTATGTATTTTTATGAAAAATACTCACTCGTTTTCTCGCACTGTTTCTTCGCCAGACGCAGCACTTGCTTCACTTTCCATTTTTTTTTTTTTGTCATATTATATTAACTATATAATATTGGAATTGGAACAAGCTAGTAAGTTGCTTGGTATTTCACCGCGAGAAATGGCTGTTTCGTTGTCGAAACGCGCGTGTCGTCTGAACGGTCCGATAACGGTACAACACGGGATTTCAATACTCGCGGAAATAGATTCTCGCGTCGTTATCGCGATTATCTAAACGCGCGCGTCCATGTGAGAACTTATACTTTAATACTTATAATACTCGGCCTATTACGGTTCGCCGCGCGGTAGACAGAGAGGGGGATTCCGATGATAAAAGCTATGCGATATACACACACACACATTTTATCAAGTGCAACACAATGCATATAATCGAATCGGTCGTTTCAATAACGACACAAGTCATTAAATTTAAACTTTAGGCCGGGCGCCCACCAAAGTAACACATGACGAGTGACATGACACGTGATATGACAAGTGATATGATAGTCATTCAAATGACGCGCACCTAAATAACGTGATTTTCTGTAGCTTGAACTTCTTTCCCTATATTTTCCCAAGCTTTGTCTTGTGTCGTTCTGCATGCATATTTTTTTATATTATAATCATAAATACATTGATTTTGTTCAATGATTGACACAAATCGGATATTAAAATCAGGATCGTCTTTCATCATAGACGCGGATTACGTAGCTACAAAATCAAAATTAAATTATAATTAAATAAAGGCATATAGAAATTGATCAGTACTTATAAAGTCGTAAATATTGATTATTTTCTATATTAAATTAACAAATTAAAAATAAATGTTTATAATTTTACTAACAAATTAATTAATTAATTAGGTACATACCGTTTATGTTAATATTTATTGAATAATAAATAATATAATATTGATCACTCTCATATGACTTTCATATGACGAATGACAAAAAGTAGTGCACGCGCTACTATTTTGGATGACAAACAACATCAAAACAACACATGATCTGACAGGTTTGTTTGGTGGGCGCGATAACGTGATTTCCCGTATAATTATAAATAAAATATCATGAGTGACTTGTTACTAACAAATCACTTATCATATCACGTGTCATGTCACTCGTCATGTTACTTTGGTGGGCGCCCGGCCTTACAGGAACTAAAAAAAACTTTACTACTCCGAAAATTCAACTTTTTTTGCATTAACACCTAATTTACTAATTTATTTTCATGGTTTCTGATATTCATAAATTCAAGGCTCGGAACTTTATGCACTAAAAAGTACTCGAATATGCGCACAGGGCCGGATTTAGAACAAGTGCCGCCCTAGGCCCTTTTAAATATGCCGCCTCTACCCCAAGAAAAAAAAAATTGTAATTATTACAAATAAATTTATTTCATTTTAAAGAAATTAGGTCAATAGTCATTATAAACAAAACAAATAATAATTATAAATCCTAATTAGGCATTATCAGTATACATTTTGAATCTTAATCTTAAAATAATCTTAATAATCTTTACATACAGATATCTAAAAAAAAATCATATAAATATTTCATGCATTCATATGATTCTTTTTTTATTTCTTACAAAATTTGCCGCCCCAAAAAATTTGCCGCCCTAGGCCCGGGCCTCACGGGCCTAGGCGTAAATACGGCCCTGTATGCGCATACATATGCGTTAAAAAACATCATAATATGCGGTAAAATATGCAGTAAAAATTTGGGAAATATGCAAAAATATGCAATTTATTTTGAATAATAAATAAATATACAAACAAATACTGATAACGACCTAATGGTTAAACTTAATTCTTTACAAATTACCTAGGTTATATAATTTATTTATATCATGAATATATGAAAGCCATGGTACATTTGGATAACAATAAATACGGGCCGGCCGATCGGCAGTCACTATTTCGAGTTCTCAGTACTAGAAATGATATAAATATTATTGTTAAGTGCATTGGGAGCAATACAAAAATAGCCGTTGACGTATTTTTCAATGGATTTATTTTGTAATATATCTAATTATTTTTTTGTTAACTATAAATTTGTAAGGAAAAAATATTGTTTTCGTTAAATCTATGCATAAAAATGTTCTAAAACCTATACAATATGCAAATTCGTACGAAAAATAACGAAATATGCAAAATTATGCAACAAAAATTTTTGTATTTGGAATATACATACTATGGATCAAATTTGTATCGAACTAGAAGTTCAATATGCACTTTCTAAACAAATATGCAAATGCCTAAAGTTCCGAGCCTTGTTCATAATCCATAGTTTTAAATACATAGTCCAACTTTTATCAAAATGCATCAAATTGAGATAAAAAACATATTTGACTCGCGTTGTTTGTGCAGCGAATATTCATAATATACAATCCAAGTCAAATTAATAAAATTAAATAGATAAACATCCAAGTGTTAGTAGTTTTATTACTATTATTCTATTATGATGGTGTTGATAATGGGAAAGGATTTTTCGAAATTCGACCCCTAAGGGGGTTAAATGGGGTAAAAAGGGTGAAACTAGAAAAATTCGCCTGGCTGGAACTGCTGGAGCTTTGAGTATGAAATTTGGGCAGCAGTTTCGTTTTATATAGTGGAGACCCCGTTGGAAAGGATTTTTCGAAATTCGACACCTAACCGGAGTTAAAAGGGGTAAAAGAAGTAGTTATTCAGCTAGTTGAATATAAATTTCCTATTATACGGTTCAAGGGGGGTGTCCAGACACCCAAAACACCCCCCTTGGTTGCGCCACCGTCGTCGACACTATCTGCGCCGCCGCAATAACAATAAACGTTTTATTTTTTTCAGTTTAACCTTTTAGACAGTAAACGTGAATCCACTCTTCGCGCGGTCGTACACGTCCTGTTGAAGACCGTTTTGAGTCAACAACTACAGTCGTCGCATTCGGACTTGCAAGTAAGACGCTCGCGCGCAACACAGCTCGCAACGTCGCGCATGTTTATATCTTATCTTCAGGGCTCGTAAGTTGATGCACTAAAAAACCTATAAATTAGCATGCAAAAATGCACCAAAATCAGGTAAAATATGCACTAAAAAGTTTAGAAATATGCATCATTTATATGCTCTAAAAATAAGTGGAAAAAAAAATGCATTTTGAATGTTTTCCGTCTTAAAAATTGGTGATTGTCTACCTATAATATTGTAAACATAGAAAAAGGTCATTTGTTAGGATCATGTTTAGGATTGTATATTCAAAGAAATATCCATTCATATTTTTAAAAATTTCAAGTACTTTATACGTTTTATTAAAATTAAAATAAATTGAAATAATATGCTCTAATAACTCCAACAAATCAACTATATTATGCCAAATATGACCTAACATATCCAAAACATGCTGAAACGTGCACTATTAAAATTAAAATTTTTATTACTATTGTTATGAAAACGGATTTGTACCTCACCGAGCACGTTTTCCAATGTAGCAGAAAAAACATGCGAATGCACGAACTTACGAGCCCTGATTATCTTATATTATAAAAATGAATCGCAAAATGTGTTGTAAGCGCATAGCTCAACAACCCCTCAGCCGATTTCGCTAAGGGGGTTAAAAGGGGTAAAAATGGGGTAAAAATCCCGAGTCACTGGACCTTTGTGGTATTAAATTTTGTCAATAGTTTCATTTCATATAGCAGAGGCCCCTAAAGAAAGGATTTTCCAAAATTCGACCCCTAAGGGGGTTAAAAGGGGTAAAAATGAACAAAACTGATAAAGTCATACTGCACACGGGGGCGAAGCCGGGTTATTCAGCTAGTTTATTTAAATATTAATTGCACTCGTTGATGATATTAGGCTCAAAACTTCAGAGTTTCAAACAAAAGGAGCCATCGAGAAATCGACGACGACGACGACGACGACGACGACTTTACCGTATCCATCGAGTGCGTGCTGACGCCGAGTTTATATTTACGGGTAAGACGAAATATTGAACAGAAAAAAAAAAAAAAAATCGCGTACTATTCAACATTGTAATTAAATTAATATTGGCTCTACAGTTCCCGTGCGTCGGCGATTCGAACGGAGCGCACGGTCGTCGAACGGATAACGACGACGACGACGACGGCAGTCTATTGAGGTTCATTTTGAGCAATCCGCCCGCGAAATCGCCATACTGCGACACGTCCGGGGAACACTATCGTCGGATAATAAACTTGTCGCAAAGTTTTCGGAAACCGGCCCAAGTCGTGGACACCACCGCGGCCGTCGTTCCGCCGGAAGACGGCGGAAAGTTAGAATAATAAAGTTTAAAATAATAAAGTTAGGAAAATTAGAATAATTTTAAATTATTTATTATTTATTTTATTCATTCAATTACTCATTTATTTATTATATATTTTATACTCATTTATTTATTTATCGATCTAGTGTGAATAAAAAAAACCTTTTTTTTCGTGTAACGAATTGGTTTTTAAACTCTATTTTATTGATATCGCGACGACTCGATTATTTTCAATGACCAAAGCTGAACATTTTACGTACACGTTATTATATTTTTTTAGTTTTAAAAGTCTTTTACGTAATTATCCGCTTAAATCGTAATTTATTTTCGATTATTCATTTCGTTCGTCAGTCAATCTCGAGTTTTTTTCTCACTCATAAAACGTCAACGTTTTCGTACAAAATAATCGAGTGGTCCGGAAAACGTGTGTGTTATGCACTTACCTGTCGCTGCATCAGTCTTTTTCATCTTTTTTTTTTTTCCACACAACGGTATACTTTTCAGTGCGTTCGTATTTTTCATCTTTTTTTTTATTATTTTCACCGTTTTACCGAGAAAAATTAGGTAGAAAAAATGATATTAAAACAATATTATAATACATGTAAAAGTAAGAAAAAAAGTCGGACGATTGGTAAAAGGCAAATTGTTTTTTTTTCGCTCACATCCGAAGCCGAAGTTTGAAAAATGAAAAATAAAACGAGAGATCGGCTACAAAAAAAACGTGTGCAGATTTTCATAATATTTTTTAGAATTTCTCAAAAGTTTTTTCGAAAAAAAAAATCGCCAAGCTCGCGAAAATTTTTTTAACATTAAAGTCAGCAGATCGTCTACTTCGCTACAGAATGTTTGAAAATATAATTTTATCGCGCGCGCGAAAAAAAAACAACACTTTTTAGTCGAACGCGTTTCGGCGCGTAAATGAAATATATGGTATACTAAAAGTATTAAATACAAAACAGATTATATTGTCACAGTGGCAAATTAATAACAAAAATACGTTGAAAAAAAAAAAAAAAAAACAAAAACAAAAGAATTAAAGGATCACAAATCACACACTAAGGTTGAAATTTTTTCGTCGATAAATAATAAACGTCGAACTACTCGATTATTTTCAATGACCAAAGCTGAACATTTTACGTACAACGTTATTATATTTTTTTAGTTTTAAAAGTCTTTTACGTAATTATCCGCTTAAATCGTAATTTATTTTCGATTATTCATTTCGTCAGTCAATCTCGAGTTTTTTTCTTACTCATAAAACGTCAACGTTTTCGTACAAAATAATCGAGTGGTCCGGAAAACGTGTGTGTTATGCACTTACCTGTCGCTGCATCAGTCTTTTTCATCTTTTTTTTTTTTCCACACAACGGTATACTTTTCAGTGCGTTCGTATTTTTCATCTTTTTTTTTATTATTTTCACCGTTTTACCGAGAAAAATTAGGCAGAAAAAATGATATTAACACAATATTATAATACATGTAAAAGTAAGAAAAAAAGACGGACGATTGGAAAAAGGCAAATTGTTTTTCTCATATCCGAAGCCGACGTTTGAAAAATGAAAAAAACGTGTGCAGATTTTCATAATATTTTTTAGAATTTCTCAAAAGCTTTTTCGAAAAAAAAATCGCCGAGCTCGCGAAAATTTTTTTAACATTAAAGTCAGCAGATCGTCTACTTCGCTACAGAATGTTTGAAAATATAATTTTATCGCGCGCGCGAAAAAAAAAAAACTAGGCCACTTTTTAGTCGAACGCGTTTCGGCGCGTAAATGAAACATATGGTATACTAAAAGTATTAAATACAAAACAGATTATATTGTCACAGTGGCAAATTAATAACAAAAATACGTTGAAAAAAAAAAAAAAACAAAAACAAAAGAATTAAAGGATCACAAATCACACACTAAGGTTGAAATTTTTTCGTCGATAAATAATAATCGTCGAACTACTCCATCCATCGCGACCGTCCTCCACCGGAGTACGCCAAGGGATCATTCGCGTTGTTCACTGTGTTTATTAGAAAGTCATATTAGAAATTATGATTAAAAAAACGAAAAAAAAATCTACGAAATATACGCATAAACACGACGTGTTCTCGAAAGAAAGCCTTAAACGTCCTCTGATATTTCGAAAATACGTAAGAACAGTTCCCCGCCCTTACCCTGTGGGCGCGTGCCCATTTGGCCCCGCCGAATAATCGAAATTACAATTTTAAATTTGTAAACTGTAACGCAGCGGTTCTCAAACTGTGCCCTAGGGCATATTTGTATTAATTAAATTCAAATTATATTTCTTAGTTACATTTTTAATTTTCATATTAATATTCAATATTATTTGGACCCAAGGCCGTATCTGAGGGGGGGTCCAAGGGGTCCGGACTCCCCCCCCGAAATTTCTATAGTATTTTACAAATGTTTAAAATAACTATTGACTAATATGTATCCTAATATCAGGTTCAATAGACTGTCCTGAAATTCTCTCTTTAATCCGTTTTAAAATTAATTTCATTAATACTATAAACCCTTTTATCCACTTCTTTCAACAAAAAATTATATCTTGAACTCTCCTGCTAACCTTCTTATGACTGCAGGTAATACTTTTGTTTTTGATTATATTTGAATAATAATTTGTATATTTAATTGTATTCTTTCTATCTATAAATTAATGTTTTACTTGTCAATGTGTAACACAATGTAAATATTATTATATGTTTTAGGACAGTCGTCCGTTTATATTAAATAAATAAATAAATATCATCCATCTTATGCAAATGTTATTACTTCGTCTAATAATAGATTATTATCGATAGACGAAGGAAAAGACAACTATCGTCGCCCCGGTGGCAAGATGTCAAAGTAATTTCGTTTATTTAATTATATATTTTATTAAAAGAAGATTAAAACTTTTTTGGTCTTATTTTTAATCAAATTTTAAAACCTTAATTCGGTAAAATTACAATAAACATATTTTGGACCCCCCCGCCCGAAAAATATTTCTGAATACGGCCTTGTTTGGACCGTACCGATATGTGTATTGTTTTAAACGTTTAAACCAGCGTTTCTCAATCTTTTTTAAGACCGCGACCCAAATTTTCTTCCAAAAATTTATCGCCACCCCCTTGGTCATTTACATTTACAGAATAAAAGTGTAGTTTCAAAATGCCCAATTTTTTTTTTTTTTTTGTTACTTCCTCTTTACTATTATTACTATAATAATAAAAATTTGAAGTCTATAGTCCAGAGGTGTTCAAACTGTGCGTCGCGGGAGTTGTCGAAGGGGGAACCGCCGCGTCATATAATATTGAATTTTTACGAAAAACGTTTATTATTATCGTCGAGCCACGCACACCGGTTGGGAAACGTTGAATTGTCTACAATAATAATTCGCTTCAATTTGTCGCGTACTTTCCATAATGTTATAGCGATAGCGATAAATTGAAGTGATATCGATTTATTATTTTATTGATTTGTATTTACCAAGACATAAAATATCGAATCGCAATTTTTCCTACAATAACTACTTATTTATAATTTTTTCATAATATAATATGTAATACGGTTAATAAATAATTAGTATAAAATATAAATAATTACACATTCATATAAACATTGATTTTTTTTGGTCATATATAATTTGGGAGCCGTCAACATTTTGTGAAGACTCAAAGGAGCCTACTGTAGTGAAACGACTATTTGATACTATTAGTCGGTTTTCATTACGTACTACCGACTATTATTCGACTAATAATTTGCACGACCAGCTATATACAAATCATAGAAATTAGTCGACTAATTATTTGACTGAAATAACTGATAACTCGGTAATTCTAAGAAATCTAAATTGTAGTTTGCAATCAGTCCAATAAAAATCAGTTGAATAATAAAAAAAAAGCAAATTGATTAATGATAATAAGTTAAATAATAAAAATAAATCGAATAATAATAAAAATAAGTCGAATAATAAAAATAAGTCGAATAATAATAATTAGTCGAATAATAAAAATGTTCGAGTAGGTAACTAAATTAGTCATATGGTACTACCGACCAAGTCGGTAGTAATTAGTCACTTTTGCCCATCACTAGAGCCTAGGGATGAAAAAGTTTGAATACCTCTGCTATAGTCTATCTCTATAAAAAAAAAACATAAATTTCTTACAATTTGTATAATTATTAAACCAGTGGGTCGACCCACCGTTTGAAAAACGCTGGTTTAAACTATTTATAAATATAAATATAATATATTATTTTGTGTCATAGTGAAAATGAGATTAGATAGTTAGTCGGGCGTTTCGTTCATTCGACATATTATTATTGTACGATAATTTAGTTAATTTTTAAAATTAAAAGCAATAACCGTTTACAATTAATTGACATAATTTTTTATAAAATTATATTGTTGTCTCGAATAGACACATCTGATTTTACGGGGCTCCGTAATTTTTTTTTTTTTAGGAACACAAGGGCTTCGCAAACAAAAACGTCTGAGAACCGCTGCTGTAACGTATTATTTTAATATTATTTAATACGACGACCGTCTGTGAGAAAAAATAATTATTACATTGGTGAAATTTAACAAAGCTTAATAATCGTGCGCAACAATCAAGTGTATTTTTGATATCTTTTATTTCCTAAACCGTTACACCTAAACCGGGTTTTCTGTAGTTTAATCTATATCGAAATTTCTTTCTATCCGCCCGTATTGTGTGTACGGGAATATTATCGATTTCAAACGTTTTCAGAAAATAACCCAATAATACCGACGACGGTCAGTAACGAGCGCGCCGCCGTTTCGTTTGGTTTATTCAACCGTGATAAAAGTATAACATTTTCACATTAGTGTCTGTAATAGAGTTTTGGTCTCGTTTGATCGTGTCGAAAAGGACATAAATTCGAGTGGTTCGGAAAAAAGAAACTAACCGAGTTTTCGATAAATTTGAAAGTCCAGAAATCGGACCGACTTTTAATCCCCCCCGCGGTAAGAACGATATCGAAACGGGATTGTTTAATTTATATAAATTAAATTAAAAAACTATAACTCGATCGAAATGGAATCTAATTACAGTGAAAACTCTTTATAACGAATCTTAAGGGACCAAGAGATTTTTTTTCGTTATAGAGAGGGCGTTCGGAAAATAATGAAAAACCCGCGACGTAACGATATCGCTCGGTACCGTTATTTAATAACGGGACCTAATTTACCGTTACGTCGCGGGAGATACGAAGGCGCATAAAAGGGGCCCGGGACGGAGCTTCGGGGACGAGTGTTCGGGTGACCGCCGCCGAACCTTTGTCCGTTTGTGCCGTGTTTTGGAGCTGTCCGTCGTCCAGGGCGAAGCTCTGGCCATTTTGCTGTATCAATTCGAGGCGCCCAACGTCGGGGCCACTTCCATTGGATACTGGTTGCTATTATTATTATTATTATTATTATTATTATTGTTTTGGATTATTATTATTATTGGTTTTTGTATTGATGAGAATTATACGCATAAAGAGAAAGACACGGTATATTGATCCACATTTCGTATATTAAATCAAGGGGGCCAACCGCCAATTACTGTAGGAGCCCTTTGGTTGAACAGAGGGTTTAAAAGAAACAAAATTTTAATTATTTATGTATAAAAGTAAATTAAAAGTAAATTATGAAAGAATGTAATCGTTTTTGGAAATTTCGGCATTATTGCCGATTATTTTTACAATTTATATATGTAATAGGCACGATAACACGTAAATTGTATTATGAAACATAAAATATTTGTTCGTTATTGAGAGTGACAATACGTTATAGAGAAAGAATATTTGACTAATGAGTTATATAGCAAACCAACCATTATTATGTAATGTTTACGTTATATAGAGTTTTTCGTTGTAAAGAGTTTTCACTGTATTATTCTAGTCTTGCGATTATATAATTATACCTAAAAAAGTGAAACCGAATACTACGATAAATTGTTATCGAAACGTTTCGTCAACACTGATTTTTTCGGCCTTGACGGTCGTTTACAAAAATTGGCATCGATTTACGTGCGCACTCGTGTCGCGCCTGGGAAACCGTACCATTTACCCCGGGACAAAAGGGACCGTTAGAATTTCTAGTAAAACGTACGTATTTACATTTTTTTTTTTTTTTTAAATTTAATCGAAAACCGGCATTTTTACGATTCGGCGAGTAAAAAACAACGCGACTATAAAAACGACCAATACTCTACCTCTCGGCGGCGGCGGTGGCGGCGGGTCGATCCGACGACAGTGCGTTGCATTCGGTCGAATGGACGCCCACGTCGTACTTGTTGGTCAGATATTTGAAACAAATCCGGCAAAACCAAATGGCTTTGAAATCGTTGGTCGGGTCTTGGTACTTGGCCATCGTTTCCGGCCAAAAGGCGCGGGTCTTGCGTTTGATCGCGATTTTCGGCCGCTGCCGCTGGAGCTCGTAGTACTTGTAGACGGGAAACTGATTTTTCGTCATTTTCGCGACGACTAAAGTACACAGCAGTTTTACACAGTGATCGGAGGCGGGTAAATATCAAAATGTATAATAAAACACTCACCACAGACGCGGTTTTCTCCGGAAGCCTCCGAACGCAATTTTTATAATATCGTCGGGAGAAAACGTTTGGAAAACCAAATCGAACTATAGAAGAAATGTCAAAAACGCGAAAAAAACGGGGCTGTGACGGCGGCGTTTAATTCGTCGCGATAAAATTAAGTAATAACACACACGGAAGACGAGTTAGGATTAATTCAACGCCGAATTTTTTTCTCTTTGGTTTCGGTTTTCCGATCGCTTTGTCCATGACGAGACTGAAAACCACTTACCATAGAGTACCACGACGAACGCGCGAGTTTCAAAATTACGTTTAAATGTAAAAGTGCACGTCAAAACGACTCGTCGAAAATGCGCGTGCTATTTTATTATATATAGATTTTAAAATCGCAAAAAAAAATGAAAAAATACTCACACATAATGTGTAACGAAAGCAGAGAAGCGAAGAGCATTTCAAATCGACACGTAAGTACGTTTAGGTATTGTTAAAACGTGTGTATCATTTTTTTTTTCGGTTAAAATTGTGTTAAAACAAGCGCACTAACAATACTCGACCAAGACGAATTATCAATTTAATCGCTATTTTTCCGCTCCGTCGTTATTTTCATTAATAATTATTTTATTTCGTCGCGATTAGTCGGAATTTAAAATTTCACGGTCGCGATCACAAAAGGTGGGCGACAGCTGATTTAAAACGTTTAATAAATTATTTTATTATTATTTATTATTACATCAGCATTAGCAGCTAAACGCTATTTATTTCGTTTTATATTTTTTTATTTTACAAATTACAAATTCAAATACACTCACCTATTTTCCAGTTCGCGTTACAAGTGACTAAATCTTTAGGAAAAAACGTTATTGCATTGTGGATTACTGCTTTATAAGGAAGGACGTGTGCACTCAACGCTATATAAATAATTGCAAGGTGTTATAAAGTATTATGAATGATTTAAAAATAATTATGAGGATAAATGTGTAATTATATAAAAATTATATATATAAAAAAAAAAAACAATACATTAAAATATAAATTACATTGTTCAAGTTGGGCACTGTAATGACAAACTGAATAATAATGGAAAATTGTTTTACAATTAAGAATTATTTGTACAAAAAATTATCAGTTTAATTCAAAATATTTATTTACTTAATTTTGTGACCTTTCAACAATTGGTGTAGTGTGTTCGGAGCCTCGTTTGATTCATTTATGATAATTGAAAAGATCGAATTTTACACAATATATGATTCACAGGAGGCAACGGGGTTTTAGTATTGTGCGTTGCCATGTGATTGTCATAGTTTTGTTTCACTATGAACGATTTGGCTGAAAAATGTTTTCGTAACAATTAATTTGTTTGCACGTATTAAAAATAAACGGTATATATAATATGACTACTAACCACAAGTTCTACACACATGAGATTCGAACACATTATGGACATTTCTTCGATGCTTGTAGAGATTATCTTTTCGACAAAAGTTTTTAAGACAAAAATCACATCCAAACATTGGTCGATCTGTATGAATCAAAGCATGTCTCTTAAGATGCTCTTTAGACTTCACCGATTTTGAACATACATTACATTTATAGGGATCTAAACAAATTGTATACCACAAAAATGTCAAATAAGAAAATTACTTTGTTATATATTTTAAATGCAAATTACTCCATTTGTACATCAATGATTATAATTCAACTGTATTGCAGTCGCATTTTGTGTATTAAAAAATTAATGAAAATAAATCAAATTATTCAAAGTACCTTTCGGTTGGTGTGCAGCTTTTCGATGCTTGTCGAGACCTTCTTGTAGAAAAAAACCTTTTGGACAAATATCACATTTATAACATTCCAATAGACTTGGATGAATTAAACGGTGTCTCTTAAGATGCGCTTTACGCTTGAACGATTTTAAACACACATCACAAGTAAATGGACGTTCATCTAAAAAAATTGTATACCATAGACACATTAAATGAGAAAATAATTTTATAATAACTAATGCAAATTGCTCTATGATTTGTATACGTCATATAACAGTTTTGCAGTTACCTACATTTTGTGTACAGACAATTAATAAGAATAGATAAAATCACCCATAAAGAAAACTAGAATTTTAAATTTTTGTGCAATTGAAATCCGAATATGAACGCACTTAAAAAAAGCTTGAAATAATATGGATATTATATACATAATAATGAAAAAATATTTATATTTATACATATAAATTATTTCAACGTTCATAAGCTACGAATAATATAAACCGTTCATTAACGAACGATATCCTAACAGTGCCTCAATTATGAATTCTTAGGCCCGTGTGCAAGGATTTATTTAGAGGACCCAAATTAATAATATATTTATTACTTGATCTTTGTATTACTACAGAAATTTTTTAGTATTTTTTAGTACTATAACTTAAATTGAATCATCTGTAATCTGATACATATTATACTATACTAATTTATTACATTATAAATTGTCAATAGATACATTATCAATTTTAATAGTGGAATCACCAATTTTTTTTAATGATATCAACTTTTATTGGCATGATGTGCTTTCATACAAATTAAAAAAATTCTTACATCTTATTTATTACCCGATTATCCTATTTCTCTGATCGCCACTTCAGCATTTGCTTAAAAATCCAATACTAACAAAATACAATGCTTTCAAAATATAAGTTAACTTTTAAATACCCTTCCTTAAGTCTCAAATTCGGACAATCTTCAATTTTTAGCTTATGGTTTGGGAGGCCCGTGTGCATCGCACACCTTGCACACCCAATTGTTGCGGCACTGTATCCTAAATTACTCGGTAAATAGATTATTTATTAATTTTAAAACTTACCGCTATGATTTTTTCTATGACACACTAAATGGCTTTTCATTTTGAATTCCTTTTTACAGATATCACAGGGAAATCTCTGAATATTATTAGCAACATTCAAATTGTTTATATCTTTGTATGATGTCAGACTATGCTTCGCAATTTCTTCTTTGCTTCCTAAGCCAAAATTATTGTTGGTACTTGATTCGGGAGTAACATATGATTGAACAACTTCATTTATAAACTTCATCAACTCATCAGAATCGCCAGATTTACTTTGATCAATGTTAGAATTCTGACCATTAGTCCTATACAAAAATGACACATTTAATATTAATGTTTAGCGGTGGAAAAAAATAGTATTAATAATAATCTAAAATGCTTTATATAAATTAACTCACACAGATTTATTATTTTGGTGATGAATTATTTCTGGTTTGACATTTAATGGAGTTGAGGAATGATTTATAATTTCAAAATCATCTTTTTTAACCAAACTAATACCCTAGAAACAAATTGAGTTAATAAGTCTGCAATATATATATTATTTATAAAATAAATTTCAATATATTTTATATAAAACACAAATGGGCAAATAAACACGGACAGAAAATATTTAAATAATTGTAAGTTTTATTTAGACTATTCTTTTTAGAATAATATTGAAGCTCCCTTGAGTTTTGAGACATTAAATATGACGAGTATACAAAATTTCATTTTGGCCAATTTTTTTTTTTGAACAAAATATCTCATGAAATAAGTTTTAAGTTGGTAATAAAAATGTGATATTATGTACTAATTTATTATGCTGTATTTTTATAAAACATAAATGTAGCCATTTGTTGTCTGACTACCAGTGTAGTCATATAATTAATATCCATAAATAATAAAAAAAAAAAAACCTTCAAACTTCCATAATATAGTTAAGAGTCGTTGCATTAATGTATTTCTCCTAATATACCGGTAATAATAAAACAGTTAAAAATTGACAGTTTATATTGCCTTAACGAGTACTTACCGGAAAAACGGTAGCTGTGTCTACATTTTTGCTTGCATTATTTTTATGGACAGACAAATATGTGGGAATAGTCTGATTCGAGTTATAAGCCATTATGTAATTGTTTTTTGAAAATTCAACTCAATTAGCTGTTCTGGTTATGTAGAGCTACCTATATTAAAAGTACAAATTGATGAGAAAATAATTCATAATCAATGTTTTTTTTTTTAAAACGATTGTTCAACTCACTTCAATATTACATAAATCTTAATGTCATCGGTTTTTTTTTTTTTTTACAGTTCATACTTATATTATTTGTATAGAGTTATGTCGAACAAGATTATACTGACTTAGCATTGCATGCACAGCTGACAAAAATTAGAATATCATCTTAATAATAATAATATTATCTTTTTCAGAAAGATTTACAGAGAAGTACTATTAGAATTATGTTTTATAAACTCAAACTGTATTTGCTCGACATGCACATGAATACTGAATACAGTAACAAACATATTATAATCTTTATTAAATTCAGCTTCATTTTTCTTGGCATTTTAATGAATCAGAGACTCTTAAAGTTGGAAAATAACTTTCTATATTTACCGTACGGTTTTCATAATATTATATTAATATTGGTAAAATATTATGATCTCTTATCCATACAAAAATCAATAACATTTATTTGAAAATAAATCATGTACTATCGAATAAGCTGGAATTCGAAATTAAAATATCTAATAATTTTTGATCTACATTAGAAAATTCCTCAAGGTAGTAGGGGAAAATAAATAATTCCAACAAGAGAATGAGAAAAAAAGTAAGCATGACGTTAACAAAACAAATAAATCAATCGAAAATACCTAGATAAAAAAATTATCTCGATTATAAATATGAATGAAAAAAAAAACCTCGAAAAAAACACCACTGGTTCAAGGACAAGAATGATGATTTTGTTTTTATCAAAATACAATGCGAATGGAATCAAAACCGACCGCGTCGCAAAAAAAAAAGAAGAAAAACGCGTGTAGGGCAGACGAGAGTTCACGCGCGAAATTCAACGTTTTCATTCGAACCAAACGATCGAGTTCTAAACGTACGAAATGTTCGGGTTGTACGTTTTTGTCGTAACGTGATGGTCGTCGATGTTCATCGAGTTCGGACACTTTTACGCGGAAAACTACCGAAAACCGAGCTCGACCGAAACGTAATTATAATAATTGCGACGCGATTTTTTCCTCGGAAGATATTAAAGCAGCAAACGCGCAAACGCACGACTCTCGGATCGGTCGCCGCGAAACAACGGGGGGGGGGGGGGGGAAATCGTGACTCGCGCGAGCCATGACGTCACTCACCTGCAACGATGAGTTTGCGCACTCGTTCGATGGAAAGAGATTTTCTCGTGGTCGGCGAGAAGGTATTGTTCCGATTTCGAGATACGTGTTGTCACGCCATTGCGGTCGTTCCCGCCCACGAGTGCACAGTGTGCACACACACGCTGTCGGCGGACGAAAATCGACTGTCACACGGTCGGCGGGTGACGACGGGGAGGGAGACCTTTGGTGCTTCGACGTAGGCGCCATCTACCGGTAAAACTCGTATAATCAGGAATGAACACAACACGAACCGATCGACTCTTATCTGTGATAACACGTCGTCGTCGTACGCGAAAAGTGGTGAAAAACGAGTAATAGCGAAAGTAATGGCTATATAAAAAAATATATATAAATGGCTATAGTTCACGAAAGCAGCTGGTTGGTTAAATAGTGCTGGAAAACAGTAAGCGAATAGTGCTAGTTAATAGTGGCGACCGTGTTCGCTAGCCCACTGGCAGATCGTCGACACTATCCGCGAGTAAACTTTGATGTTTTACTCGAGTTTATGTGCGAAACACACAATTCGTGTCGTTTAATTCGGCTCGTGCTATCGAACGGCAGCTGTAGAACGAGAGTTTTGTGCGTAATCGTCTGACCGGGTCGACCGCTTCTAAACTATAGCAAAAGTAGTAGTTTGCTCCGCTCACCGCTTCGATAACGGTTGAGAATTGTTTATAATTTCATTTGTTTTTATTTCACCGATCCACACGATGCATATTTTATCCGAAACGAATTGCATTACATTGCATGTAGGTTTTTTTTCAACTTTAAATGTGTTTTTATATCGTGAAATCACAAATTTTATTCGAGGCACAAAAATGTACGGTACGGTAGAGAAACGAATAGTGTTGTTTTCCCCGTTTAAAGTGTGGTTTTATTTTTCAATCGTCGTTTATTAAAATATATTATTATTGAAGTATTTCCATCATAAAGAAAATTGTGCGCCTAATAAGTTGGTTGTTTTTTTGAAATTTTTTCTGATAAAATTAAATAGTTAAACTGTTTACTAGGTTTTAAAATGTACTTATTTTTGGGAATTTTATACCATATTTATATGCACGATTAGACATTAAAATATTTAAAAATAATAATCCATTTCAAAGTAGTAGTACTTACAGTCATGCTCAACATTGTGCGTTTGAGCCGATACTTAGTTACCAAAGACCATTTGTTTCTTTTTAAATACCACTCAAATTGTTCGGTCCTTTTTTCACAAAATACTACGGTGAAAGTTAACCAATCCGTGCGTACGAGTGACAAGATTTGTAAATCAAACAATTTTCTCTGCGATGAATATTACATATTTTGATGTACTAAAACATAACTCGTCTACGGAATTATTTCAAAATACAATCGATTTTAACACACCGTTAAAATACAAAAATTACCAAACGAAATGCAATGTATCAAACAAAATTTCTGCTCTCACAGAGCGAGGATAGAATTTCAAAATTTTATTCATCATGATTTGTTGCTGCCCGTGCGACCGAGAAAGTATCAAACTCAAACGTTTGTTAGAGTCGTATCGACGAATAGTCGTACAGAATTTTTAAATATTTAAACATAACCTTTTTTTTCACAAAGAAATCGTGAGTTTTATTTCACAGTTTGTCAATTATAAATACATTAAAAAAATATAAAATTAGGCATTCAATAATGCCGTACAATATGTAACAAATTTCATACTGCCGATATATATCAGTATAATACTTTTGTAAATCTTAAAAATATAACCGTTATAGTCGTTATACTAACAAATTTGACGGTATAAAGAAATAAAATAAATATAATAAAATCAATCTTGTTTATATACATAAATATATAGTAAATGGTTTAACGATTTAATGTTTTTAGATTTTAAAAGCTTAAAATATTCATTTAATTCTATGGTAAAAAATAAAATAAACTGTAAACTTTTATAACGCAAACAATAATTTGGTGAAATTCAAATGGAACATAACTATGATAATATTATATTTACTCGTATACGAAGAAATAGATGTTTAAAAAAAAACATTTAGAAACAATACTTGATCTTTGAATGCAAAATAAAAAAACCATACCGTTGACATTGTGTAAAATTTCAATTATTCAATTAATCAGTATAATATATAAGACTATTTGGTTCACTTTTTATTTGTCCAACGGTTGTAAAACCCCTCCGATAGCCGACCGAGCAATCTTTGTTACTGCCGTCCTCGACATTAGAAGTTAACGATTTGAGTTTTCGAGCAGTGGGTCCACCAGGTCCGTCTAATTTGGCCGGAGACCACAAACCACCACGATATAAATAAATAGTTTCACTTTCATCGTCTAAAGTCGGATCATGAAGTATGGCTAAAAAAAAATCGTCCACTTTGAAATCGCTAGATTTGAATTTTCGATCACATATCGGACACAGCCACGAAGCATACGTTCTCTTCCGTAAATAGTTTACACCATCGAAACACTGAATATGATTACAATCATTGCTTCGAACGGGCAGTTTCATCCTCTCATTACTTATCGGATCTCTAAGGGAACAACTCACATGGGAAACACCCTCATTACCTTTATCTATTAGTTCTGTAATAAACTGTTTAGTTTCGTCTTCAGAATGCGAAGGCCTACGACAGAGATCTACAACGAGCTCACTCAGAGTCAATCTCTCTACTATATAAACTCCGATCGCAAATGCGCATGGATCATCTGACCATTGAATATGCAATGTATTGACTGCAGAATTCTTCAATTTCACACTAGGAGTTAATTCTAAAGGACAATTGGCAAAACACGGTGTGGCTCTTTTACTCACTAGGTTGTTTAATTTCGGTAACCTATATGGAAGACCGTTGATGGAAACTTTTAGATTTAAGGGCAACCGTTTGCAACGATTACTGGACTGTTGTTCAAGTCTTAACACTATTTTCAATTTAGTCGAGCCCGACTGACAATTCCAAGATCTAAATATCGCGTCTGTAGTATCGACTATGTGAAAAGCGCCACTGAAGTCTACAGTTTTATTTGAATAGCCGCGCACTATTATCGGTTCGAGTACAGTTGAAATTGTTTTGAGAAATGGAATTTCCGGAAGTTCAATAGTGCCCGAATTAGAAGAGCAATAATTAACGTCGGCCGGTGTAGGTTTGTATTTCGAGGGATGTAGAGGTGTAATTGTGTCTTGCATTTCTACAGGAGGTTCTAAGTTAATCGGATTTTCGAAATTTGGATCCTCGCGTATTCTTTTCGAGTCAATGACAGCCAAGACTATTTTCAACAGAAAGGTTTTACTCGCGAGAGACTCTGAAGAAGATAAAATGTTTAAAACGCGTTTCTGTAAATACGTATGGACACCGAAAACGTTGATACCAAACTGTTTTAAAACAAAACGTAGTTCATTCGATTTTAAATGTTGTACCAACTGTTGAATTGTTCTGAGGTTCACCTGAAAAAAAGAAAAGAAAGTTAAACATCAATCACATGATTTTAATAATAATATGGCACGTGTGTGGTGGAAAACTAGTGTTTCCGCCAACATAAAAAGTATTTGAATACTCTGGCTAAATATGTGAATAGATTTTTTCAATCATTCCAAACTACTAGGACGTATATAATGAATACGAGTAGAGAGTCCTAAAGCACCTTTAGAAATATAGAAACTCTAATAGATAGTTCATAATATAGCAAGTAGCTATTTTAAAATGTCAAGACTAACAACTTTTTAAAAGTGTTTAAAATCGTTCAAGTATAAAGTGTGCTCAATTGCTAAACTATACATCTCTAACGTCTTGGATTGAAACAATCGATTGAGAACCAAATCAAAAATAATATAATAAACTATATGATGCATTCAAAACAATGGAAGCTCAATTTGAGGTCTTATAATTACTTCATGCGAGAATGGTGTTAACATTGATATTGTTTAAGTATTAAATAGGCTATTTTTTAATTATTTTTTGCAATAATATTAGGCATCTGTTAATTTAGATTCTCTGGAAAAAAGGCGTAGGGGTTTAATGATATTTGTTTTGTAATATAAATTAATTAATTAATTTTTCTTTTGTTAATCGTATTTATATTATATTTTATAATATGTAATTCCTTATCTGTACTTGAGCCCTTAAGGGCGTTTATATACAATAAACAATAATATAATAAATATTTGTATAAATTGATTTCTTTTCAACTATTGATATCATGAATAATATAAATCATAATATTAAATATAACATAAAACATTATATGTTTTAATCATATTATATTTTTATTATATTGTTATTATTGAATTTTAGAGGCACATTTGTCTCTAGAAGGTATGTTTTATTTATCCAAAGTATAATACATTTTAGGTTTCAGCAACGTTGTAGATAGTCAATTTTAAACTATCATAACTTTGGACCATAGAAATGTGATTGCACTATTGTTCCCAGAGTTTTTAGAATATGAACTAGTGAGTAAGATATCAACAGCTAAAATGTTGTTAAAAGATTTCAATAGAATCCAAATCCTTACAATACATTACATGAACGCCATGTCCTAACTGAATCCGTGCGTTGCTTGCGCGCTAATAATATAAACTGCAACAAAGTACGGAGACATGGCCTAACTGGCCAAGTACATGTTTTATTTTTCAACGCAACACACTGCGGACAACACGTTTAGAGCACGTAAATGAATTTAAATTAATATCTTTGAGTGCAAAACGGAACTTGTTGTTGCTGAAGTTTTCAAAACAGTGTAGTTCTGGGGTAAAATGCGTGTAGGAAGAGCACAGGAACTAAACTGGATTCATGCCAGAGTAAATAATCCATAAAATGTTATTGAATAATACAGATACTCTACGGCAGCGATTCTCAACGGAGAATTCTCTCCCGGTCGAGAACCGCTGCTCTGCGCGAACATTGGTACAACGGGCCGTGTCGTGATTGTGTCGCGAGCAACGTCACGAACACACGGTTCGTTACTTGAAAACATATTGTACTTACGGCGTTGGAGCGTCTTGGTGCGATCTCGGCTTTGGCGTCCATGGTGTTCTATTGACACGGTCGATAACACGTTGACAAAGGAAAGCGACGTCGAACAAACAACTATATAGTCGACTGCGGTTGACGCGGAGACGAGTACAAAGACACGCCGAAAAGACAACGAAATAGACGACTGTGACGAGCGCAAAACGATTATTACCGCGAGCGACTCGGAGATACGAATATTCGACGAACGGGCAGACTCCGGACAACGCAGTAGCAACGAGAAAGGTTATTTTTCCAATGTGGTATAGTGATACGACCGAGGCAAAATGGCGCGGACGATCGGATCGCCAGTGTTATCGCCAGCGTTTGTTGTTGCTTTTGTAAAACGCCACCGGTGCGATACGTTTCGTATCATACGAAACGTATCACGCCACCGGTGCGATACGATTCGTATCATACGAAACGAAACTATTGTAAATATTATCGTGTTGCCGTCTCATTCGCTGGCGTCCATTATTCCGCCTGCTTATCACGGATTACAGTTTCGTCGTGCTCGTGATTACAGACCGGCGGCGTATACTATAATACTGTTACTGTTACTATTACTATTACTATTCGCCTCGGCTACACACAGCGTTCTCGTCGGCGTACAACACACAACCATGGATACACTGGGGATGATTCTCTGGTTTATTTTCAACATGTGTTTCGTGTACTACGTGTACTTCCGGCGCTTCTTTCAACCGCGTCGCCCCAATCGCGCTCACCGTCGTCGTCACGGTGTCGCCCAGACACCGCCCGCAGACGATTTACCCGATGCCGATCCGCAATCCAGGCGCACGCGTCCGTCGGACGAATAATGTCTGTTTGAATGTGCTGTTCCGATGTTTCGGAACACTCGCACGTTCCTCCTAGAACACTAGAACAGGTAACTACGCTGGGCTAAGATATTTGTATCTTAGGATATTTGTTATCTAAGGCCTTTGCGATCGGTCGTCTCAGATTTGTCCACGTTTAAATAGATTTTTGACAATGTTGTTAACTAATTGTTCGACTTGAATTTTTATTTTAAATGGGGTTAATCGGTTATCCTTCTAATTGTGATTCCGTGACAATGTCATTCCCCAATTTAATTCATTTAACATGTTTGGCACACGACGGCATTCATAGAATTAGCGCGAATGTTTACCAAACGAATACTCTGCTGTCGATAAATTAATAGCGCCGGTCAAACTAGTATTTCTAAAAGCTCCCAGCCAAATTATCAAACTATTCCCGGATTTACCTCTACCGTCCCAACCAATTATCACTAGATGAGCTACATGGTTAAACGCAGTAAAACACTATTCAAATGATTTCCATTCAATATAATCTGTTACATCACATTCAGAGAAAATTTGTTTTTGCATATTTTTACGTATTTTGGCAAATAAAATGCATATTTTACAATTTGTTAATGCATATAAATCCTAGCCTTAGTAATGGCCAAGGCTGGGAATGTAGATAATGCCCTATAAAGCTGGTTACACACTTATTAGTTAATAAAAGTATACATTTATATTTTTCCAGAAACAATTCAAGACTGAGGATTGCAAAAATTCAATATGAAAAAATAATTGTAATTATACCGATAATTCATATTCTTATAATAAAAAAAAATATATACACTGTATGAATTGTTGTAATTTATCATCCTGTCATTTATTTGTATACGTAAAACTATTGAAAATATCAAGAATTAATTTTTTATCGGTTTTTACTAGTCTGAAATCATTTGAATGATTGAAAGATGATACAAGCACACGAGGTAACATAAAATATCATCAGATATAAAATATATGACAAAGCTGTTTTTCCGTCATTAATTTATTATAATTAAATTAATTAAACTGTTAATAATGGCAATAAGAGTCTAAATATTTTATGCAAATTAGCATTATATTTAAAAACAGATCAAAAATCTAATTATTCAATATATAATATGTGTGTGAGTCCAGGAGTTTTTACCTTAATTCATTTTACAATAAAAAAAATATCATAACATAAATTTAACATAAAGTTTAACTCTGTTTATCATTACTATATTTATATAGTAGAAGATTTATAATATCAGAAGGTATTTTATTTATTATTTCGGCGTGTCTATTATTTGAAAAGATCTTCCAGATATTATTTTATTAAAATAATATATATACTTATAAGTTATACTTATAATATATCAATAACGAATGAAGAAGAAGAGAGGTAAAAAGAAAAAATCAGTATAATACATTTTAAATAGCAGGTTAAAAAATGATACGTGTATTATTTATACCAAGTGGCTAACTTAATTTTGGCTAATTATATACCTAATAATAAATCAGAATAACATTGTTAGAATTTGCCTAAATAAGCTTTCACTAAAAGGATCAACAATTGAAAATTATAAGGAATTAGGGGTCTTGCCAGTAAGACAATTATATAAAAAAAATAGCAATTATGTTCATTATTAAACAACTTGATATTGATCAGTTACATAGTGATAATAGTCATATAAGAGAAATTAGAAAATATGGTCAAACATTTGTAGATTATCTAGGCCCGACTTATTACAATTCTATGCCTCTGGACTTTAAAAGAAATATTATTACAAGTAAAAAAATTAATATTAAAGGATTATTATATAAATATATATTTTTAGAATTGAATAATAATGTGTATTAATTTTATTCTTTATTGTAAATTATTGCTAAATTGTATCTTATTTATATATAATATATATAACAGTATATTTTGATTGCTATAATGCTGTATCAACTAAATATATTACTAATTTATTTATGTTAAAACTTTACATCACTTTGTCTTTTCTTCTCTATTATTATTATTATTATATATTTTTTTAAGTGTTCATATTCATAAGTCAATGTACGTAATATTATAAGAAATTACCTAATTATTTTATTTTATTGGTAAATGTAATAACTCCGTACCTCCAACACAAGCTATCTATTAGCTTACAGGAGGTAGGTAATCAAAACGTGAATTTTACCTATCGATTATTTTGAAACCAGTTTCTTTTAGCTTATAGGAGACGGTTCGTACGATTTAAAATGTATTATTGGCAGTCATATTTAGAAATATGAAACCGACTTGTAACAAAATGCATGTTTGATGTTTTTTCTCTAGCAAATGTCTCATACTATAATATGTAACAGAGTAATAAATCTAATATAGCAAACTCTCAAAGAATGTTACAACGGGTCGACCGATTTTATCAAATAAACAGACAAAGTGGTGACGTCTGGTTCTCGCTGCCAGTGCCGCAATTATGAATTCTGAGGCCCGTGTGCAAGGATTTATTTAGAGGCCCCAAATTAATAATATATTTATAACTTGATCTTTGTATTACTACAGAAATTTTTTAGTACTATAACTTAAATATTTGACGGAATCGTGGAACCAATCAGAAGAATAAATTATGTAAATTTATAAAAATTTGAGCTTCTAAATACCTCCTCTATAAATTAGTATAACGAATAATCCAAAAAAAATTAATGAACAACTTAATTCAGTGATCCAAGTCTAGTGTACATACAATAATTATTTGAGAAATATTTCGCAATAACAGAGAGGGGCCCCTGCGATAATGACTATTATTCTACAAATTGTGTCATACTTTATAATATCGTTTTCGTAATTTTATTCCTATAATAATTTGTACGTTTTACTATAAAACCGAATTATTTACAGATCCAATGAATGAATTGCATGATATTAATTATCATCTACTCATGCTAATAATAAATTCATTGAAAACAATTACAAAAAAACGCAAAAAACTTTCGAGGTACGAGCCACGAGGAAGTAAAGAATACCAACATAGGCTAAATTCATTTTGAAACGGACAATCTTCAATTTTTAGCCTATGATTTGGGAGGCCCCTAAGAACCGGAGGTCCGTGTGCATCGGACACCTTGCACACCCAATTGTTGCGGCACTGCAGTCGCTGCTAGTCAATCACAATAATATATATATTATAGTTTTTATAGTTTCAGTGAAAGTAAAAATACTCACCAGTGACATACGGCGTGTCTCTCCCGGGGATCGTTGGCTCTGCGCGACGCGGCGAACCGCCATTGGCCGTCGATCTCGACTTGAAAATATAAACGTCGCACTTTTCGTTTCACCGCGTGCGCAAACGAAGCGAAATCGGGCGGCTGTTATTACGCGGCGGATAATTACAAAGTTTCCCGTTTCGCGCGGACGATTTTTACCTCTTTTTGCACGATTTTTCGACTTTTGCGGACGTCTCGTACTGACTTCCGCGCCGCGTCGAGAGTCGGCCGGACAAAATATTTCGACCGGAAACACCGGACCGTTGCGCGACGATTCGTTCCGTTCGCGCAAACGTTTTGTGTCGATCGTGGCGAAGGGGGGGGGAGAGGGGGGGGGGCTCCGGTCGAAAGCACGGTTGTATGACGTCACCGTTGTTAATAGCCGGCGCAGTTTTGCGCGAAGTGTTTGCCAATCGAATAATTCATATCATTTCGTTTCGATAATTATTAATTGTGCGTCGTCTTCGTCGTCGTCGTCGTTATTCGAATCGCGCGAGAGAAACTAATCGTTTACGCGAGTTTTTTCCTTCCATATAGATTTACAAACAGTGTTTCGACTATGAATTTTACAGTCAAAGTTCGTCGTGCGTTTGGAGCCGGCAAGAACGCGAGTAGTCGAAATAATAACGTCGCACTTTTCGTTTCACCGCGTACGCAAACGAAGCGAAAACACACGGCGGCTATTACGCGGACGATTTACCTCTTTTTGCACGATTTTTCGTTCCGGTCGCGCAAACGTTTTGTTCGATCATGGCGAGGGGGGGCTCTGGTCGAAAGCACGGTTGTATGACGTCACCGTTGTTAATAGCCGGGGCAGATTTGCGCGAAGTGTTTTCCAATCGAATAGTTCATATCAAACATAATCCACTATTTATCCAAACCTGTCGGAGCTCGCAGAAGAAATGTTATTGACCAACAAGTCTTGAAAATGATTGTGAAGGAATATTATCCATTCAGCATAGTAGAAGACAAAGAATTTGTAAAATTATTGAATATTTCAAAATACTGGCTATACTTTACCATCCAGAAAAACATTCGACGAAATCTCGTCTTCCAATTATGTTTCAAGATGTTTACGACGGAACGAAGAACGATATAAATGCAAATGCGCATTTTGTTGGCTCAACAACTGATAGCTGGACATCAGTAAAGAAAATGAAAGTTACACAGCCGTTACCACTCGTTTTATCAATCGTGATTGTGAACTTAAAACTTATTTGCTTTCATGTTTCAAATGTACAGAATCACATACAAGCGAAAACTTAAAAAAACGAGTTGAAACTTGTTGTTACTGAGTGGGGATTGGAAAATAAGGTTGCAGCTTGTACATCTGATAATGCTCCGAACATTGTTGGAGCTATTTCATTATGTAATTGGAGACATATTGGATGGGCAAAAGCCCATTCTTTGAACTTGGTCGTTCAGAACGCACTTAAAGACATTCAGGTCATAAGAGACAAAATCAGGGGCATCGTTGGACATTTCAAAAGGAGTTCCCAAGCCGCAGCCAGACTACAGCTCAGACAAGAACAATTAGAATTCAAACCCACACTTCGATGAAATGATATTATCATTTCGTTTCGATAATTAATTGTGTGCGTCGTAGAGAAACTAATCGTTTACCGATTACAATATTATTATTTATTGCCAATGAATAATGATTTACAAAAATGTGTGATATTAAAAAATATTTAAAATTAAAAACATTAATCAGATGATAAACATTTTAATTTTTACCCGATGTTATTACATTGAACAATTAATGATTTGTATAAGTTTTCAAACAGCATTGAGCGTCGATTGTCCGTTAACAAATTTTTGTAGCGTGAAAAGGAACGTTCTACATCAACAGATGTAATAGGTGCGTATTTATAATGTAACAAATCGTTGCTGGTCAAATTTTCTGGAATACCTTCTAATGTGGATACATCACCGGATAATACTTTAGAAATATTCGTAAGAATATGAAAACCATTATTTTTTTTAAAAACATCTTCACATTTTTTATTTATATCAGTGCCATTTGTACTTGGACGTTTTAAGATGTTGTAAAACTGTAAATCGTTTTTCACATGTAACCTTTGCCTCACATATTTTACAAAACAATATATTCCCATCCGAAGAAAATATATTTTCTCCAAATTCAGAGATGTAACTATTGATACGACTAGTGTTGGAAGTTCTCACTTTCGGCATTTTAAAACGGTCGATTTAATAACGCACCACACGAGTATAAAGACCGACTGACGACTGTAATAGGTGCGATAAAATATAATATGATATTTATCTGAGATAAATTATCTCTATGGGATACTGTTACCAATATACGGACATATAATTGTTGACTCTAATAATTAGCGATTAAGATTAGATAACCACTTTTCATAAATGAGCTGAAATACCAATAATAAGGTATATGAGTGAAACAAATTAATATTTTGTAATTCCCGAGTTTTTAAGATCTTAAATCCAAAAATATACTCCAAAAATATGCTCCAAAAATATACTAAATGCTAAAATATGCCCTAAAAATGCAAAAATACGCGAAATAAAATTTTGTATACAGCATCGTTAGGTTATAAAACAAATTTTGGTATTAACTAGCTATTTTTTTGACCAACCAATAAAAATATGCAAATGCATACAAGTGTTGGCCCTAGTTATTAGTAATAATATATAGAGTACGGATTTTAAAGCAATAAAAAACTAAAAAAAAAAGCATTAAAAATAGGTTTTTAAAAAAAATATTGGTTTTTCTTGTTGATTTCTAATATTTAGCTGCTTTAACACCACATACTTTACGAAAAAGTACACAGCATTGTCACAAGAAAAAATGTCTCAACCAAATTCTTTTACAAAATTGCGAAAACAACGGACTCGCGTTAAATAACGCGCGTGTGTGCTTCTAGCTCGAGTAGGATTAGTTGTATATCGAAAAGTAGAGGAGAGATAACCGTTTCTTGTGGTACACAGCGTTTTAATAGACGCAGTCGCACAGAGAACTTATAAGTTCATTGATTTTAACGCATTGTTTTGTGTACAACAACAACTGTAAAGGTTTATCCTAAATCTTTCAATTTATGTGATAATATATTCTTATGATCAATTGGATCAAATGTTTTTGCCAGATGTTATTTTCTAGAAACTTTATAAGTCGGATGAAACTTCTAATTGAAACGTCTGTCTATTTTTCGACTTGAAAACATACTTTGTTTTTTTTTTTTATGCGTATTTAAGTTGATTTGTATTGGTATTTTGTTTTTAAATGAATGGAAGTATGAATTAATGTTACAAAACTTCAAGAGATTCAGATATTTCGGTAATACTTATTAAATTTAAACAAATTAATCGATAAAAATTAAACTGTCAACGGATATCAAACGGATAAAAAAAAATCAAACTTGGCATTTTTTGTTGAGAAATTTTGTTTAAACGACCTTTACATTTCGAACAAAACCAAACGGCCGTTTTTTTGCAACAGAACGATATGTTTTTCTATAGCACTCATTTTCCATTAGTATATTGTAAACAGTCCAAGTGATTATTTAACGCGGCAGCTGTGCGGGTATCGTGCGGGACGTCTGAAATGTTCCATGTCGTCCATGAACGTCCCGTAGTACGAGCTATCCGCCAACAATGATGGTGTCCATTTATCGCAGCGGTAAAACACAACGTTTTTTTCCACGTAGGTTTCGTCGGAAGTCCTGTGAATGTTTGCAAATTATCTTTACAGCAACTTTGTTTCTTGTATGCGTCCATATCGTGTCAATGCTTCAGAGGTGATCGAGTCTCCAGATATAACAGAAAAAGTTTCAGAATGTACCTAAACACAATCATTAAAGTGAATTAATAGAACTTCAAAGAATTAATTGCATTCGATTTAAATTTACCTGAACATCCAAATACTATGTGGTGTATTGTTAGTGTGTCGATTTCAATACAGTCTATTCCATAACAATTGAACTTTCGGCCTGTTGAAAAAAAACAAAGAAATATTAGTTCTATAATTTATAATATAATATTCTTAACGAGTCCAGTTAAAATTATATTTCTTTTCTATTTGGAAAAAAAATAAAAACCTTATTATTCAACTCATTAGAAACTATACTGTGTAATATATAATATTATACATATTTAAACAACAATAATTTATAAAACTTTAATCTTTATAAAAAAAAAACTGCTAGACAAAAAGTATTATTTTAAATTATCATCGTCATCGAATTTTGTACATAAGTCGATTGAAATATATTTCTCAAATACTATTGGGGCATAAAATTGTAGTTAATTTCGAACACTTTACAGTGTTATTTTTTCCATTGACTCAAAAGTTATGCTTCTTTGTTATACTATTTAACTGATTAAATGATACTATACTGCGTTATAAATAATATTAAATATACAATATTGTACACATTTAAACAGCTATTTGTATAGACTTAAACTTTAAAACTTAAAATTAAAATTTACCATTTGCACCACTAGTTTGTTGTGCCTAGTCAAATCGAACTGTTTCCAGAAGAGCCTGGTTTTCTTCAAACTTCATATTCCAAAAAGGTACTGAGCTTCTAAAGACACGTTGACTAATCATCGTAGTTGAAACAATGAGTTCTGTTGTTGTCAATATGGTCAGGTAAGCCGATTTCCTAGATATATTTATCTAACATTAGTGATAAAAACAATGGTTAATATAAATATTTTATAAAAAAAGTCTAAAAACTATCCCAACTATGTAATAAAATGCTATTTAGATCAGTGACATGTTGAACATGTTTTACCTAAAGATACGATTGGCAACATAATAATCCAATTATAATATTTCAACTATAAAATATATATTTATAAATATAAAACGATTCGTAAGGCTCTGTTCGTTCGAAAGTAACACGTGTAAAAATAAATGAACAAACTCTCCAAATACCTAGACAATAAGACAATTGATATTAATCGCTTCAAGACTTTTTGAGCGACCGAGAAGAGTTTAAGTCAGAAGTAAATTAGGTATATTAGAATTTAGGATTACCTGAAGTTAAATATTACCTTCACAGCACACGGCTCTATTAATCTGTTGATTCGGATTTAGGTGTGCCGTCGGCGGGGTAGAGATGAACGGTCGATGTAATTGAAACATTGTCGCACGAAAGACGATCTCGCTCGTATTTCGACGACCCAATCTACACGGTCGTGTTAGACGGACACCGCCATTCCTCCTAGTGTAGCCGAACGAAGGGCGGCAACAGTTTCCACGACGAAATGAGTTTGTTTTCGAGACGAATAACGCGCGAATGTGTGTTTTCGACTCGAGTCGAAGTAACAGGTCCGATGAGACGACGATCGTACACCGTCGCAAATAATCGTTTAAACACTAGCTTCGAACCGAAAAACGTAAGACACGAATCATAAAAATCTTCGTCGTAGTTACAAGATTTATAATTTACGAAAAAAAAAAACACTACGAAAATCGTGTTTGTTCGTTTTATTGTGCGACGAAGTAAATAATAAAAAGTGATAAAAAGAAAACAACATTAATGATTACGGCGAGAAAATAATAATAATAATAATAATCGAATCCAAACGATTATCAACGCGTTATCACCGACCGTGTTATAATCATATCAAAACGAGGAACAACAAACAACACTATTTTACTTGTCGTACTCATTAATCCTTTGAATTTTGCTCTTCGAAACGATTATTTTACATTTCTATCGGTTTTCTCGATTGGACCGACCTAGTCCGACTCGTATAATGTCACACGTCTGCGATAAACGTCCGCGGGCCAGCGCTTTTCGGCAACTTTTTTCACTTTGTTCGTCGCGAACCGTGATATTTCCAACAAAAGATCGAACTCGGTGAGTTCACGTCGCCACCGCAAGCTCGAAGAGCGAAGAAGCGACGCGCTATGTGAGCGAGACCGACTTTGACGTAAGTGTCTTTCCGTCGGCCGAATCGAGTTCGAGTGACGGCGTCTCTACAGGACTAACTAGACCGTCTTGTTGACGACAAAGAAGTGCTCGAATATGAAACGGTAGTTTTCTATGACTGACGCCCGTGCTTTGCGAAGGTAATTCTAACTGAATATCGACCTAAGTTTTCATCCGACGTCGTCTTTCTTTGAAAAACAGTATAAAATTTGTTCGAAACAACTGAATTCGGTTGTCTAATTCCTACTGGTGAGTTTGCTCCTTTAATATATAATACAAAATGTGTATGGAATCCGATTTTTCTTATTTAAATATGTATTTGGCATAGAGTTCCGGGCCCGGCTTCTCACCTTTGGTCAATAATTGTTTTTTCTGTTTTAAAGTTTTGAAAAAAGAACCAATATAAGTACATTTGGGTTATAAATATTTAATTAGTAATATTTAAATAGTTGATATAGAATAAAATATGTTTCACAATAAATCTCTATGCGTTTTGTAAATGAAATAACAAAGAATTACAATAGAAATTAATTTCTTTATTGTATATTTCTAATTGATGTGATAAATTTTCCAACTTGGTAAATTATAATAAATCAGGAGCTCAGAAAACAAGGGCAAAAATCACTGTTACTTAAATTAAAAATCCAAAATGTTTACATTTTATTATTCTTACATTTAATACAATACGTTTATTCTGCTTCTGTATCTGTATAATTTTAAGAATTTTATTTATATATTATTTTCTAATAAAACTTTCTATACAATTTACAATTATAACTCGGTGTGGATAAGTAATTAATATAGTTTTAAATAGGTTAGAAATAATTATTATGGTAATAAATACTCAGTAGCTTAAATGAACCGTGTTGAATATTATTTACAAAAAATGGTTTTTATCTCAGTTATAAAAGATTTGAATTTGTTATTTGTATTGTTTATGTATGGATTGCCCGATTAACATTTTTTTAATTAACAAGCAATCTTACAATATGTCATATGAGTCGATACTTAGGTATAATTATAATTGTTCTATTTTTAATTTACATATTTACATAATAATATATTTATAAATGACGACGACAAAGAGTACTTATTCTTATGAAATTGAATATCTAATATTTACAATAATTATTTTTTTAGGTATTTTTCTTCGATTGGTTTTACAAATGGCAACAATTTGAGTGCAAAATGACTGACCAAACTTCACGTGTTTAAAAAAAGGTAAATATTTAATCAACAAACAATCGTATTTTATGTGTTAAACTTATTAATAATTTGAAAATTTATTTTGTATTTATACATAATAGTTATTACCTACTAAGAAACACATATAATATTCAACTAGTGTGAGCAAATCGAGAGAACTCCAATTGAATCAATCAACAAATATGTTAAACTTTTTTAACATAAGACAATATTATTTTATTTACAATAGTCGTCGTGCAAATTCTATTGAATATTATTAAGTAAGCTTAACTTTTTCAAGCTGAGAGTCTTTAAAATATATATTAATCTTTTTGTGATTTTTACAGTTGAACCATTTCCATTGAACAGACTAAAGAAGAGTATGAAGTGTTAACGAAACAATTATACGAAATAGTGCCTCTATTAAAAAATAGGTATGATTTATATTTCAATGAGTATTTAGATAATCAGAGTTCTATGAGAGTTATTATTTTTGTCTAACAATGTTTATGTGTACAGTTTTGGTAAATACTTCATTGTTACCTTTTATTTTATGTATAATTGACTGAATAATAAATGCTGTTATTGTTTTTTTTTTAATATTTCACGGCGTGAAGATAATTTACCAGAATTTAAATTTATTGAAATTATTAAACTGTTTATTATTTTGTTTGTCAACTGTTAAACAGACAATATGTTAAGAAACATATGTATATATTATATATACACATTTAATTATTTTATTGCTGAAATGTTAAGATTAGAATATATTGCCATCGCGCCTTAAATTAAAACATTTTCAACATGTCATTGATTTAAATATAATTTTATTCCAGTAGGATAGTTTTCATACTTTAATTTTTAGTATTAATTTTTGTATATAATATTATTTTTATCGACGTTATTTAAATAAATATTTCTAGAAAATTACAGATAGATATTTAAATTTCGGCTTCCCCGTCTATCTAAATCGTTTAAACCACAGCAATCGTTGTTCGGACAATGATCGAAAATTATAATTTAGCGTAGTTCATTTAATTATTGCCAAAAGTTTGAACAAAGGATATTTCTAGAAATTGTTAAATCTTGCTTTGCACCAAGTAGTTTTGTATTAGTAAGTTCTATTTTTTACTTAATTTATTATAGTTTTAAGTTTTATGTTTATTTAATTATTAAGTGTTTTAACTTGTATATTATTTCATATTATATTACATATTGTAATATGGTTATAATAATCCTTTGGATAGAATTGCGAGTGTGTGTAATGAACTGGAAAATGTGGATTTATTTGCTACCTGGTAGTGTTAGTAAGCTGAGTCTTGATTAATGTAATATGATTTATGTAATTACTTTCATTTGTATATTATAGTATTAAGTAATTAATTTGTATTTGTTATAGTTGTCATATTATATGTTATATAAAGGTGTTAATTTTAAATGTATTACTGTACTTGAGCCTAACGGCGTTTATTATAATAATTACTTAAATATTATATTCATTATTTCACACACCCGTCATAATATTACAAAATATTAAAAATACATTTATGATGATAAGTCTTATTGTTCTTATGGATTTCATTTGTTGTAATAATCCTTACATTTAACCATTTAAGAGCTAATAATTATTATGTGATTAATTAGTCATAAGAATAATCTTCCAGTACTTAATATAAATTGATACTCAAGTATAATTACAATTAATTGTTTTATTCGATACATTTTTTTTTTTAAATTGTATATGTTAGCGTTAAAGCATTTAATAGCGATATTTTATGAAATACCTAGCTATTACATACATTGACCAAATCAATGCGATAAAACATATAATATTAAATTTAACTCAGTTATAGTTTATATATTAGGTTTAGTTAAGATAAGGCGAGTGGTAGAACATATATTATGTTTGTTTCTCGTCCAGTGGTTTGCAGTACACCATAGTTATACATTTAACGCATTATATAGCTGCAGTACCTACACGTGTTTTAATTTTTTGATTGAATTTTCTTTTAATTATATTCAATATGGATGAAACAATGATTCTTATGAAACAAAAATTGTAAACATGACTAAGATAGATCCAAAACCAATCTTGTATAAAATATTTTTGTATAAATAATTAATAATATTCGTTTATCCACTTTAACTAGTTATTAATTTAAAATGTAAACACTTTAAGGATTCATTATCTGTAATTCTATAATATAACTAGTTATTTTATGCATTTTCAAGATAAAGTATTTATATAATTTGAATGTAAACACTTTAACTAGAATGTTGCGTTAAATTATAAAATAACTGGTTTAATACTTTAACGGTAACATATACAAATACATATTTAGCTATTTACAAGTTATTTTTGATTCTTTGATTGTATAGCGAGATTTTTATTTAATACAATGTAAACTGCCTTAGGTATAATAGTTATCTCAATTAGTTTTTTAGAATTCCAACCATGTCCTACTTAAAATGTTAAAGATTTTGAATTATTTTTTAACGTTAAAATGTTTTAGCAAGTAGCTAATACACAGTTGTAGAATGTCTTCAACTATTTTAATATCGTACAATTAGTTAAAAGACTTTTAAAAAAATAAATAAATAATATAATATAGGAGAGAGAAAGAGAACATAGTGTAAGTGTTTTTGTGACAGTATAGCAAATAATAGCAATGATAATGATAATATGTTATATACCTTATTAAAAATAATGGCAATAACAATTTTCTTTAAGTGATTAGGATATAGTAGTAATTTGAGGATTGATTTTGAATTTAATACAGAAGTTTACAAAAGTATAATAAGGTACTGACTATGCTAGATTAGTTCTTAATTTAGGAATAATTATATTAGTATAGAGCTTGAAACGGGTATTATGATTATGATTTGGTAGTATTATAATGTATTTATGTTTAAACATTAAGGTACAAACGTACAGTAAATTAAGTGAAATATTTTTAGTTATAAATATATAGTAATAAATATATAGGAATAGGTATGCTATGTATAATTTTAAAAATGATGACTGTTGTAATATTTTATTGTCTAATTTGTTTTTACTTGTAATGTGTATAAACAGTAGATAATAAGAAAACCATCATCAGATAATCATTTAATGTAAACAACTTATGAAAGTAAATTTTATTTTTTTATACTCGATGTAATGCAATCTATGAATAATACAACATACAAATAAAAAGAAAATTATCAAAAGTATTGTAAACAAATGAATGAGATGTTCCTAATAACTTGACTAATATTTTATGCGCTTGAAATTTATTGCTGAAAACAAATCTAATGCTGTAGGAATAGCTTTTATATTTTACACGTATAATGTATTCACTATACCACAATTGAGTTAATCAATCATAATGAAGGACTTTGTATGTTAAACAGTGATCCACAACTATCATTAAAGATTTGAAACCAACTAATATTGTTGATATTAAAAGTTTTGTAAATTATACCGGAAAAAATAGAAAAATGAACCAAATGTATCCCTTTTAATTGTATGATTTCTCAATAATGTTAAGAATAACACTACATAAATAAGCTAAATATAAATTAAACATATTACATAAAAAGAATCGACTGACCTGGTCTCTCATCGACTTCAAAATATCATTAGTATACAACTAAATGACATTAGACATCTGTACGTAGCGGTTGCCAAACTAGAAACACTATAAATAAACATAAAACACTGTTCACTAAGCGCACTTTATTAACTTGACGATTAACTAAATTGAAGAAACTCAACACATTCGACCAACGTGGTAATTAATCAAAACTAATATCACATAACGGTAGTATGTACGCATACTATTGAATATTACTCGTCGCATTATGTTAAACAGTGATCCACAACTATCATAAAAGATTTGAAACCGACTAATATTGTTGATATTAAACGTTTTGAAAATTATACCGGAAAAGATGGAAAAATGAACCAAATGTATCCCTTTTAATTGTATGATTTCTCAATAATGTTAAGAATAACACTACATAAATAAGCTAAATATAAATTAAACATATTACATAAAAAGAATCGACTGACCTGGTCTCTCATTGACTTCAAAATATCATTAGTATACAACTAAATGACATTAGACATCTGTACGTAGCGGTTGCCAAACTAGAAACACTATAAATAAACATAAAACACTGTTCACTAAGCGCACTTTATTAACTTGACGATTAACTAAATTGAAGAAACTATACACATTCGACCAACGTGGTAATTAATCAAAACTAATATCACATAACGGTAGTATGTACGCATACCATTGAATATTACTCGTCGCACAAAAAAATCAAACACCGTCCACGGCAGCAATAAACGACAGATATTTACTAATGCTGTTTACAAAACACCTTGCGATTCTGCAATTGATTTGTTATTTGTTTCGATCCAAAAGTGGACCTGCGAGTATTTGTTTTCTCTATTAATCTCGCTCGCAGAGAGTTCAAATAACCATTAATCGTTACGATTATTGAAATATATCTAAACGATGAAAATATTATAACAGTCTCGTAGAACATAAGTCTAAAGCAGTACTCTAAATGTTATGAAAAAGTATTTGAAAACAAATACGGATATTTTTATCACTGTTTCACTTTTTTCTAAATAAAAATCGCACGGAAAACTCGTTTCTTTAAATATTTATTGCTTTTAAGTTATAACCAACATGGATAAAACACGTAAAAGTATATTATTATAATTAAAGCGCAGACATTTTTTTTCACACAAAACAAAACGGTTTTTTTTTTTTTTCGACTAAAATCGTATCGCCAACAGGCGAACAGCACGGTGCGGACTGTCGCTGGGTAGACAGGATTTTTAAACAGCTGTGACGATCACAGTCGAACGCGTTTACCTCCGGGTGACCAAAGTTTCAACGCGATTTCCATGGAAAAGTAAAATCTACAACCGTTTCTCCGTCCAAACTTAAAAGAAAAAAAAACCGTAACGGCCACTCGTGCGATTATTCGGCAGTCAACGTTGTTTGTTGAAATTAAATTAATTATTTAATCGCGCGCGCGCGCGCGCGTGCGCGTGTCATAATGCGAAACTCGAAACGTACGTACGTCCGATGTTTTGAAATGAAAACGACGAGAAAAATCGTGTCCGCCAGATTTTCGACGAACCTTTCACGATCGGAATCCGCGAGTAAGTATAATGTGTTTGGTTTTTTTTTTTTTTCCCCCGTTTGTTTGTGGCGTCGACTAATAGCCGCGAGTGCGATACGGCGTGACGATTACGCGCGAAACGTTCTACTCGTTCATCCTTTTCGATAGCTAAATTAAACGACGACGCCCGCACGAACTATTTCCGTCGACATTTCGTAGACCCAGCTTTCGACTTTACTCGCAGACAGTGAATTGGCCGACTATATAGCAACTCGCCCGATGCTCAATCGAGGCAATTACCGAACACAACACGATAATAATATTATTATCGTGTACGTTATTCGGTCGCGCGTATTTACGTCTCATTTCGATAATATTTAAGGTTATATTTAAGTTTTAAATCGTCCAACATCTCATAATGTCGTGTACCAGTGGTGGTGGTCGGCGATCTTTTTGGTTAAAATTGGTTCGCGAGCCGGACAATCGTGAAAATCGAATATTTGTATATTATACAACACGGTAGGTATTACCGTTGTGAAATATATGACCGACGAATGAAAAATATTATGTATATAGTTCAATTATTTGTATAGAATATAAATTATTTCGATATGATATTCAATTAAATTTCTGCGTTTTGGAATCTAAAGCGGGCCGCCGACCACTGTCGTACATATACAATAATAATAATACACGTCCGTTTTCGTCGGAAATTGGGTTTGCGCTCATTTCTTCAATAGCCGCGTTGCGTGCCGCATACCTATACTGTACTGCGTGTCGTATACATATACATATACATATATATATATATATATATATATATTACAATATAATAGCTCCGGGGTTAATGAAGTATTGCACACGCACGCGTTTCGGAATTTATTAGTTATATGAGTTTATGACGGGATATTTTAAGGGAATAGCGGCGTACATTTTATGCGTTATTATATTGAGACAAATGGGCACGTCGAAACGTGTAGGTATATTAATAGTGCGCATATACCACGATGTCATGCATGGACGATTTACATTATTTTTATTGAGCAATAAAAATCTGCGAGCAGTGATCACACGCGCGCGTTTAGCTAGGAGGCGGGTAGGTTAGCCTATTATTATCGTGTCGCGCGTAACTTTATAATAATAATATTATGTCGAATCGTTGTTTTCATCGGGAAAAAATATTATATATATATATATTTTCTATCGGCAGAAAGCTTCCGGAGTAGTTTGACGAATGAGACATCGGTGGAGATCATTCAAGTGATTTTTTCCGTGTTTTAAATTCAAACAACGCTTGTAAAAAAAAAATCCCAATATTCAATGGCCGATAGATAGTAATAGTATTCGTATTTGTCTGGTGAACAAACTAATATATATATTTCTAACCGGGTCTGTTTTTGTTTCCCATACATCTTACTGTGTGAATAAATCACTGGTAAAAAAGTGATAATATGTTATTACATGGAGATAAAAATATGAGAATATTGCAAGTGTTTCTTTCGATTAAAAATATTAAAAAGATAAAGAATTTTGAATCTTTTTAAACAAAAATACTCGAAAACGCATTTATAAAGTAATGTCTACCTATTTTAGTGCTGAAAACCAAAAGTATCTAAATCTTTATATTTGTCAAATTACATTTATTAAAATACATTATTAAATAAATATACTTTACGGCAATGAGTAAAATAACATATACTTTACGTCTATATAGATATTATAATAAAGATTTCGAGTAAAGTAATTATTATTAAAGAATGTTTATTGATTTTATAATGTCGCGTCGTTGCGTGTGTAATTTTATTTTTTGTGTTTAACGTTTCCGTACACATTTTTTTTTTTTTTTTGGTAAAAAGTTTAGTACAAACTCGCTGTCAATCGATCGTAAATTGAACAAAAATAAATGTACTTAAGAGAGGTATTATTTAATGGATTTCTTCGAGAAAAACTAATAATTAAATTTATAATAATACTGAAAAGCTGTAAATTATTATAAATTTATAAAAAAACTAATAATTTTATTATATTATATTGATTTTTCAGATATCCGATTCAGCAGATATCAGTGGTTTAAAAATTGAAAATTAATTTTTTTGCAAGTATTCTTTGGACTTTTAAGTTATGAAGGAACTTTTTGAAAACTGTTGACACTTTTGAAATCATGGTAAGTTTTTATATACATTTTTTTAGTACTTACATATTATTTTACATGTTTTTTTAGTTATTTTTAATTAGCGGTTACCTACTGCAGATTATAAATCATGCATTCATGTACAAATAGTGAACATTTTACCGGATAGTATTAAATGCTTACCTATAATTTACAAATACTTATTTATTTAATTTGGTTTTCTCGTAAGAAATACTGTAAATTATATACTACACGAGTACAAATATATAATAACAGGTATTTACTCGTCAAGTCGGTTTTCGATGGTTAAATAATTTTTGACAACACTTGATCGTCATGTTATCTTAATCGCAGTGCAACTAAATACAAAATCATTTTAATTTCATTGTCTTTATATTGTTGTAATAATTTAAAAAAATTTTCGTTTGAAATTACCTAAACTAAATCGTTGGTACGATTCACCAATCGATTCAAATTTTTATTCTAGGTACTCTTTCGTTCAATATTAATTAAGTTATTTTAACAAACAATATTTTTAATTTTCGTTACCTAATACATTTTTGATTATTATGTTTTTTTTGTATTCTATAAAGCCACAATCCAATCGCATTATGATAAATAGAATGCACTTTTGAAAATCACACTAGTATTAATTTTGACGACCCATAAATACGGGAATTTTTTTGTTTTTTGTCTACAATTTAGACTCTAGACCAAACTTAATCCGTGCACGAGGGAGGATAGACACCGCCCTCTCCTTGGCACGCCCTTCTTTAACCATGCCTCTGAACTCGACGAATTTTCGCTTTCTTTCGACGCAAAATGCTCCTTGACCTCTACACGGACAAATGTTATCGTATTCAATAACTCAGTAGGCACCTAACCTTTTTCTATATGATAATAAGCATATATTATGTAAATTTAATGCTCTAGAAGTCTAGAAAACCTTCAAAAATAAATTTATAATCTCAAATCCATCATCAAAATTGTACTCACTGTAATACCTACTGTTGTGTTCGAAACTGTAGTACAACTCACTTCTCAGTATGAAATGAGTAACTGACAATTATTCATCATAGTCGCAATATTTGTGAATATTTTTTAGTAATTTTTGACTCTAGTTAAACATACTCGTACTTTAATTCGATGTATTTACTATTGAACTCGAACAACGAGTAAGTTTATTTAAAAATCGTACGATGTTCTTTTTTGTTAAATATTGCATTAATATTTAATTTTATGATCCAAACGCGCATAAACTATATAGATTATTTTACTAATAATTTACGAATTGTCAAACAAAAAGTAATTGTATATTTTTAAGTATATTTATCTATATAATCGCTCGAGTATACACGAGTATAATGAAAAAGAAAAAAAGTCGAACAATTTTTGTTTTTTTTTAATCGATTTTGCGGGCGCGAGATCCAAAATGAACGCAAACGCCGATAGATATTATTATAGCGTGACATCGTGGTCCGAAAATCATTTCGATTCGAATTATTGAAAAATAAATATAAACTCGGACGAAAAGTCGTCACAAATTACATACAATATAACCACCACCACCATATTATATACACATTGTAATATAGACGAAGAACCCACGCCGACGACGACGGTGCGTTAAACTTCGGGGGTCGCTTTCGGCGGCCCTACCTCGCGCGCAATGTCCTTCCTCCGCTCGACCCCCGTCGACGACCGTTTTGTCGATTGATCAAACAACACTCGGTCTTCTCTCGAGCGATTCGTTCCCCCCGTAACCACCGACACCCGCCCGTTCGTTCGTTCGTTTTTTTTTTACCCGTTTTTTTTTCCCTTCTATATGCACTGGGTCACCCGAGTCGCTCGAACACGCGCGGTTTCGTCGTATCCGCCTATGACGTATACGTCGTGCGTATTTATAATACAAGTACATTATAATATTCTTTTATGGATTAAACTCGAACACGCGGACGAAACGCATGTAATAATATATACCTATGTATGTTCAGTCAGAGCTGGGCGGCAACTCGGTTACATTTTGTTATTTAGTAACTCGTATTTAGTTATTATTTAGATATATGTATATATCTCTCTCTCTATTAACTCATAACTCATATTTTGTATTTAGTTTTATTTTCAATAGGGGAGAGGGAGATTTCGGAGATGTTGACATTTTCGTGACATCATTCACGTCGCAGTATTTTTTCGTATTTTATTTTAATACGTCACAAATATAACTCGGTTCGTGTTTAATAATAATGTGTATGTAAGAGAAAACGTTATAGATAATTGATATAATCTTATTATTTCTCGAATAACTTAGATTTTTATAAATCACAATTGATTAGACTATAACTAGGTATTTAACTATAGGTAATTATACTATTATAGGGTTCAGTAATAACATTCTAGTAGCAACGTAGTTTTTGTTTTAGTCGGGCGGGTTTAATGATTATATAATCAAATATTTTTCATAATACTAGTAAGTATTATTTATATTAGACACTAACCAAAGTTAAAATCATTTCTCGTGTACTGCAACACACCGTATAGTTTTCGTTGAAAATGTTTCGCTCGAAAATAATTAGAAGAACGATTATTATTGTTGCGATACAACAAATTATAATTATTTTGTGTTTATAATCATTTTAACGTGTTTATTGTTTTTGTGTCTTTTTTTTCTATTTTTTTAGAAAAACTATTTAAAAAAAAATTAAATATACGTTTCCGGTGACATTTTACAGCCGTTTTTAAGGCGGTCGTTCGGAATCTGCAGCCACGCCGCGCGAGTCTTTTTTTTTCTGTTTTTAATTTGATTTTTTTTTCTCGCCGTCGGAACACGCTTAGCGCGTCGTCGTAGGTAACACACCTTGCAGCTCTCTCGTCGAAAACCGAACGCAGAACGCCTCTCTGGAATTCGAGATGAACTATTACTATATAATAGCGTTTTATTATTATTATTATTATAACTCGTTTCGGGTCCGTTGCAGTTGTCCGCGCGCGCGCGCGCGCGCACGCACGCACACGTCGTTACGTTTTTCGGTATTTATCCATTCGGCGGCGACGCGCCCGGTGCATTGAACGTTATTATAATGATATTATATAATGCTCGCGGAGAAGAGTCGCTACACGCGACGCCGAATCTTGCGCTACGATTGTGAATGTGTTGGACGAAAAGAAAAAAAACTGCATTTTTCACCGGAGGCCCGGTAGAGGTGCAGGCGGGGCAAACGCGAGAATCAACATTACAATATTATTATACGTATATAAAGCGGCGGACGTCGGACACGATGCCTACGATATATTGCCTAGTGGAGCTCATAATAATATTATATTTTCATAATACTCGTACCTATAACAGTTTTGATAATCGCGCGCGGTCGTCGTTGTATAATAATAAACGTGATTATGAAACTTTTATTTATTATATTACATATTTTATATTACACGTCGGAACAATGGAATAAAATAAAAGGTGAAAAAAGTCGATAGGAACGCTTTCTCTGTCGGAAGTCGAATTTTTTTCGTCCTTATTCAAATCGGTATTGACTGCGTGCGAACACACGTCGATTTAACTTGAGCGGGTGCTTCAGTACGAGTAAGCTGAATAAGTATTAAAAGTGTAATAAAACGTCGTTACCGCGAATCGGTCTGAACAATCGATGTGGTTTTGTTTGTTTGTTTTTTTTTTTGTTGAAATTTCAAAAGGGACGCGGCGGCGGCGGCGGTCGTGTGCGCGGCATAACATTATTGTGTACCCATTATAGGTAGTTAATGGTTATCGCAGTGCCGCGAGTATATTTATGGTCGAGAAAACTTTTAATCGATTTAATATTGCCTGAGAAAAAACTCTTAATAACTACGGTAGATACGATAGTTGCGCGCCGTTATTTACCGTATATTTTTATAGTGCCCATAACGTATGTGATATTGTAGCGTTTCGTGTGTTTCCGAAAATATTTACCGAGACTATTAATTTTCACTACTATAACGTATAGTAATATTATTTCGTCGAGCGCGAGGGGGACGGGATGGGGCGACGACGACGACGACTCGAATCGCGAAATACGTTATGTCGTCTGAATACACACTTAATGTTATCATCGTATAGAGAATGTGTTTTAAACAAACGTTATTAAAATGACGTTTTTTTTTGCACAATCGTACTGCACGGCGTCGCAAACAAGTTGTACAAACAAAGTAATAATCGTTTTAATTTTCACATACTGGCGCGTTTTTTCACACTTATTTCAGAGATTTTCAAGTGAGAATATGAAATCGTTCGAAAACGACCAAAACAAACGCGCGACGACGACGCGTAACCAATAGAAATGGAGAGCGCGCGGCGTCGTCGTCACGGGTGTCATTCGATCGTCCGACAAAACCGAACAACACAAGTCGAAATCGACGGGAAAAAAAAAAAAAACAAATCAAATAACTCGCCGACGACGCCATGACGGACGACCGCTGCGGCCGGTGCGTGGACGAGATAACGGATCTGTTGCACAAGATCGACGACCCGGCGCATTTGACGGACGTGCGCGATCTGTTGACGAAGC
>OX402540.1:1230175-1359343 GCA_948098885.1 Drepanosiphum platanoidis
ACGAATTTAACGATAAACAAGATAAACAAAAAATCATACGCATTTCAAAATGTATAACCGTATGGGTAATAAAAAAATGTCGTTTTAAAGGTCGAATAAAAATAAGTACCAATTTTAAAGCACAAATTTGCGCCCAAACTGAATACTGAATAGTGCTTCCATTTTTACACCAAGAAAAACATGTAAAATAGAAATTAAGAGCGTACGCCATATGCGCGTGGTTATATAATATTGACGTCGTCGGTTCTAACGACCGCGAAAAAGTTGTTCAAATGTGGTCGATTTCGCCGACAGTACAACCACGGTATAACTTACAAAAAAATCGTTCACCAGAAACGTAAGGATCGGTGTTATTATTAGCAGGTACTTTTAATGATGCAATATAGTCCTTTATATATAATTATGTAACAATATTATTTATTTTTTCCAAATTTAGTCGTGTTTGTGTGAAAGTTCAGTCAGTCCGGATACGGCGTAGGCGTGACGCACGGCCAATGAAAGTCGGGTCGCGCGCGACCAATGACAGCCGAGCTGTGTGCGCGACAGATACCGATCGAGGGACGATCGAAAGTTTATACCAATGCAGGCGATCAGTCTAGTGTCGACAGCGGGTACATAAAGTTCCTCTCGGTTTTTAACGTCGCCGTTTTTTTTTTTCTCTCCGCGTAATAGTGAACAGTGCGTCGATTGTTAAGATTTATCTCGTCAACGACTATAATATATTAATCGAAATTTTAATCGTGACTTGAATTTTTTATTTTATCGAGTGAATTTTAAGTTTTTTTCATCGAGTGATTTTTTATAGTGAATTTTAATCTTTTTTTTCGAGTGATTTTTTTCAACGAGTGACTTTCACAAGCCAATACGCCAAAACACCGAACCTCAACAGCAACCCGCCAGACAAGCCGTGAGTAGTACCGATTTTATTTATTTACAGATAGGGCACGGGCCTCCGGTAGGGAGTAGCGAAGACCGGCTACTTCGTCTTATATTTCGCGAAGTCGTAAAATAATATTTTTCCCAACCCGTAAAAAAAAAAAACTCGTGATTTTTGCACCGGAAACGCGCGTATGACAATCGAACAGATCCATAGTTGGTACAAAAATCAAATGATTTAAAATATGACATCTTTCTTTTTTATCGCCGTCGTGTTCTAAAATAATTCGTAAACAAAAAAAAATTTGCGTTAAATCAAATTCTAAAATACCAATTGATTGTTTTCAATGTGGCGTTTTTATTAAAATATATTATATTAACGCGGAGAGCTGTTGTAAATGTTCACACTACCAACGTTCGCGGTCTCGATCCTTCCTCCTCTTTCAGTTCGTAATCGTATACAAAGTGTCCTTTATACGACCCAAATATATAATATGCTTTAACAATAACTCGTACGCGAGCAAAGTGCCCATCTATATTCGTAAACATTTCCGCCGAACTTGGTTTTTATTTTCAAAAAAAAATTTGCGTTAAATCAAAATCTAAAATACCAATTGATTGTTTTCAATTTTGCGTTTTTATTACAATACCTATATATTAATTATATTAACGCGGAGAGCTGTTGTAAATGTTCACACTACAAACCGTCCGCGCGGTCTCGATCCTTTCTCCTCTTCCAGCTCGTAATCGTCGTATACAAAGTGTCCTCTATACGACCCAAATAAACTCGTATATAATATACGCTTTAACAATAATAAATAATACTACGCGTACGCGAGCAAAGTGCCCATCTATATTCGTGTAGGTATATACGCCGCGCGGCATTGTGTACAGAGGCGGGTGCTCAGGTGCGTGCGTATTGTGTGTATAATAATAATAATAATAATATAATATTATATACGTCGTCGTCGTTTCATTATTATTGCGGGTGGAAAACGTTGTGGGGCCCGGGGGGAGAGAGTAAAAAAAAAAAAAATGAAATAAATAACAGAAATCGGTTGATAGGGAAATACGGCGGCGGCGTTGTTATTACGACGTGTGTGTGTGTGTGCGCGGCGTTTACTATATTTTAAACGACGTGCAAAGCGAAATCGGGTAGGGGCGGATTCTTCGTTATCGAACTTGCCGTACATGACGACGACGACTATGACGACGACGACGACGGCAGCAGCGTAACTATTATTATAATCGTGTTCGGTTCTGTTTTTCGTCAAATGCTCGCGCGCTTTGTGGTGTCGTCTCGCCGCGCGCCCGTGTGTAAACACCACGGCGATTAGTATAATAATTGCAATGCGATACACAATGCGATACTTCTCTTCTCCGCCGCCGCTCCTCTCTTCCGTCGAGGAATTAATTTGCGAGCCGCTTCTCTCCGGAGGATGCCCGCGGTCGGTCGTGGCGAAAACCGCGAGCGCGGGTCCCGCCGTTGCGGGTGACTTGATCGCGCGTTTCGGCCGGAGAACAAACCGCCACCACCACGGTAAGAGAGCTTTCTACCATAATAATGAATTTAGGGCCCGCATTTAAATGCGCTTAAAACCGTGCTAAACATGTGCTCTAAAAAACGCACCTTAAAAAATGCATTTTTCCATAAAAACGACCTTAAAAATGAAAAAATGACATTTTTTTTAAACAGTAACTGACCGAATACGGGTGACAGTGCCCTATGACTGTGGCGGTAAAAACAAAAAAAAAAAGTGCAACTCTTATCATTCGTTCTTTATCTTTTACAACATTATATTAATTTTACTTTTTTTTTCCGACCATTTTGACGAATTTGGGCGTAACTTTAACAACATTATTTCATTTACAGTTATTACATCATTATACAAAGAAGTACATCTTAGTGTACTTTATCGATTTACGTAGGACAGTAGGACAAGTATTTAAAAATCAGTACTGTCCTTATAAAATAAGTACGTCTGGTCGTCACCATGCGTATATATCGCACTCGAACGTGTTACTCGCGATTATTTTATATTATCCGTCTTATCGAAATGACTATTTATTTTTCCATCCGGAGGTTAGACTCTCTATATTTTATTTTCGCACGAATTTATCGATACTATACTTTCGGTCCGGCAAACGCGCGCGCCCGCGCGGCGGTGTTTATCGTCATGAACATAATATTATCCGTCGTCTACGCGCGAACGTGGTTTTCATCACAATATAAATCGAGCGAGCCTCCCGACGGCGTCGTCCGCCGTGCTGCTGCCACGGTCGTTTCGCGACGTTAGTGCGTCGTTCGTTCTCATCGGACGGCGGAAAAAAAAAAAAAGAAATAAACGTGTTTTATGTGTGTTTTACTCGTATCTGTCCCGCGATTAGGCGTGTGCGAAGAGATATTTATATATGACGTGCGCGCTAAAAAAAACACGCGGGCGAATCTATTTATTTTTTTCATTCGATTTAGTCGATTTAGGCGGCCCGTTTTGATTTCTGCAGGAAAAACGATATCTGTATCCTCGTAAATTATCTATTGGATTGATGATTTGTCGTTGCTCGCAAACTCGTCGGAGAGAAAATTAAAATCATTTTTGGTTTCCATCCGTGTCGGCACTATAGTTTTGTTATATTTAGCGCGCTGAAAACACGAGTAAACCTTTTTATTTTTTAATTCGATTTAGTCGATTTAGGCCCGTTTTGATTTCTGCAGGAAAAACGATATTTTTACCCTCGTAAATCCAATATCTATTGGCTATTTGATTGATTTGTTGCCCGCAAACCCGTCGGGGAAAATATTAAATTTCGAAAACTGTCGAAAAATTTAATTTCCGAATGGAAAACCGTCGATATCGGCATTGAGTTTTATCATTTTTTGTCTACATCTGTGTCGGCACTATAGTTTTGTTATATTTAGCGCGCTAAAAAACACTCGAAAGTCGTTAAAAATACACGTGTAAACCTATTTATTTTTTAATTCGATTTAGTCGATTTAGGCCCGTTTTGATTTCTGCAGTAAAAACGATATCTGTATCCTAGTAAATGATCTATTGCAGCGGTTCCCAAACTTTTTTTTTCCGCGGTGCCCTTTTTCGGAACAAATTCAACCCCGCGGTGCCCTATTTTGGACTAAATTCAACCCCGCGGTGCCCTATTTTGGACTAAATTCAACCCCGCGGTGCCCTTCTGTGAATAACGCGAAAGACAGAACAAAAAAAATAAATACTCATCGACGGCCTATTTTATTGATTTTATTAAACCTAATACGATCTAAGCGTTCTGAGCCAAGTACACGACCAACTTAATCAATGCATTTTTAAACTTTTATAAACATTTTTTTTAGATAAATACATATATTTTAAATTATTCGTTAAGAGTCGGGGAAAAAATTAAATTTCCGAATGGAAAACCGTCGATATCGGCATTGAGTTTTATCATTTTTTGTCTACATCTGTGTCGTCGGCACTATAGTTTTGTTATAATGAGTATTTATTTTCATCACTCGGTCGGGCGCGTTGGTTTAAATAAATTTGGAAAAACAAACGCTGCGGTCAGTAATCTATTAAAAATTAGTCCATTTTTACATCGTTGACGCAAAGACAACACGTCTATAATACGAGTGTTGTAATATTTATTTTGTTTCAAATTTCAAGTACACAACAAACGCTTTATAACGATATTATACTAGTGACTATTATATTTAGGTGGCCTTTTTCTTTTTTTTTTTTAAATAATATAAGACAATAATTTTTAACAATATAAATAATCCAAATATAAAAATAAAATAATTTCTCAATAATCACATACATCCGGCGGAACCCTTTTGTTTAAAAATCCAACTCGCGTCTCGTATTTTTATATAAAGTAATTAGTATAATTACTATAAAAAAAGAAAGACTTTCGTTTATTATACTCACAATATGTTGGAAAAAAGTGCAAATACAAGTTCTATTTGGTAATTTAATTTTTTTCTCTAGTCCTTTGTCTATTAATGATATAATTATTTTTTCTTAAATACAATATATGTTTTGTGTGTCTTTTTTAACATTTGATCTTTGATTTATTTCGAAATTCGGAAACGCGACAGCCGTGGGCTACGACGGGGAAAAAATTCGAACGTTTTTCCATAAGTACTACTTTGTGTAGGTAACGTTAATTTAAAAGAATTTTCATCAAAATGTTTCCCGAAAATCCCCTCCGATGATAAAATATATTTGCGCGCGGCTCGTCGGGGGCGAGAGGGAAAATATTGTAGTTTTCGTATTGCCGCGCGACATTGTTGTTTAAAAAACGTGTACGCGTCGATGTTGTATTTTTTTTATTGTCTCGTCGCGGCCCGCGCGGCCGTAATATACCGCCGGAAAAGCTTTTTTAATGACCAAACGTGTTTGTTATTGATGATGATAAACGGACGCATCTATGGCAACGGCCGATGATGTTACGACGGCGGCGCGTGTTTATGCGGTTATATTCTGTTTGCACGCGAAGCGCGTAGTTATAGTAGTGTTGTATTGTCGCTAGGAATCCATTTTTCGACGAACGCGCGACTCGGACGAGTAAATGTTTTATTTATTTCATATTTTTAAAAATTTTATATTTTTCCCTGGTTAGGTCTCATCTCGAGTTTGCATCAATTGTATGGTCACCACATTATTTTTCATATACCAGTCTAATCGAAAATGTTCAGTATAAGTTTCTAAAACTATTATGCTTTAAATTAAATATTCCCATCACAAGAGAATCATATAAATTGCAAATTTCCCAATTGGGGATATCGTCTTGTGAATTGAGGAGAAAGGTGGCAGATATTATGTTCGTATATGACTTATTAAATGGCCTTATTATTTCTCCAGAATTATTATTTCATATTGGTCTTAATGTACAATCTCGCGTATTAAGAAAAACCAATTTTTTTCATATTTCTCCTTCAAAAAATAATTACACCTCTACCTCGTTTTTCCCCAGAGCTCTGCTTTTGGCAAACAGAATAACTGATTATGTTGATTTTTTTTATATGTCGCGTCTTGTTTTCAAAAATAATGTATATTATGCTCTAAATTCTATTGTTTGATCATTTTAATGTAATTCATTTTTGTTAATTTTTTCTTATTTTTTTTTCTTTTTCATTATATCTGTTATCTGTTAAATTTATTCATTATTATCAATTATTACTGTACTTATATTTTTTTTCTACTACTAAAGGGTAATACCCGTTTATATACAAATAAATAAATAAATAAATTTTATTAAATGTTTTATAATATATTATAATTAAGTAGGTACCTACCTGGAATGCGATATCTTTGTGTAGATTCTATTACATCACGAATACCTAAATTCAACCTAAGACGTTCCATATCATGTTTTTCAAACCTGAAAAGTTTTCTACAACTTGGTTCATTTAGTTCTTCAAAATTAAAATGACCATATAATGTTGATCTTAACGTAATTTCACTAGGGAAACATAAAAGCTCCTTTAATAAAATCTCCTCAATACCATTAGTAGTAATCTCATCTAAGCATAATAAAGTTAAAATTTCTTCCATATTGAATAATATAAAGAAAAAAGAATAGAAAATATAATGTAATTATTATTTATTCTTATTTATCACAAATAATTTAAATTTGATAACTAGGGTTAGGATATTTATGCACTAAAAAATGTATGAATATGTATGCACTTATGCACTAAAAATCAGTTAAATATGCATGAAAAATTTGAAAAATATGCATTAAAAAATAAAGAAATTTTTGGACTATTGGCTGCTTTTACCATATATGGCGCAGCGTCAGTTACAAATAATAAGACGTTATCATGAAGTACATCGTTTGGCCATAATAAACTCATTGATTTATCAAACAATTTACTAATAGTTGAAAAGTTAGCCCTTTCCAACTGTTCTGAAGTTGGCAAAAAAATTTTACCGGATTCGTTTTTTTCTAGTATGCTAGTATACTACATTTGCTATATAACGGCCTTCACAATCAGTTGTTTCATCGATTGAAACCCAAATTTTCTTGTCGGTTACATAACTTCGAATTTTATTCATTGTTTCTTGATAGCACTCTGATACAAGATTCAGTAAAATATAAAATTACAGTGTTTTTCAGCATTTTGCATCGAAAACCGTCAAATATGCGCTTAAAAACAGAAAAAAACACAAATTATGCACTTTTTCAAAAAAAATGGTAAAATATGCAATTATATGCAAAATAAAATTTTGATATTTTGAATAAAGATATCATGAAACATATTTCTGTATAAGAATGGATGCTATTGGACAACCTAAAAAAAATATGCAAAATCATAACAGTTTTTATCATATGTTAAAATAAATCTCACCGGTTATGCAAAAACTGAAGTTTTATCTATTACGATAAAAATATTAACGTTTGATTTAACCGAACGTTATTATTACCGTATTATTTACCGGCGTCGTTGTGCAAAAACTCCCTAATAAATACGCCGCCGCGCGTGTGGTGCGCGCTCGTCCCTGGCAATTCGTCGTGTAACGCTCTGAGGTTTTGGTTTTTCGATATAGGTATTTTCTCTAACCCGTTTCACACGTTGGCGAAACTTTCAAAAACTCGCGCGGCGTGGCGGGATATTTTCATAAAAACCACCCGGCCGAAATATTGAAAAATATCGACGAAAAAATCCATTTTTTCCCATCATTTTCTCACCCATTTTTCATATTATTTTACGAAAGTCGAATAATACGTATTGTCAACACACGAATCATAAAAATCAAGTTACGTATTAGTTACGCGATTTCTAGAAACGGAATCGGTTCTATTATTATTGTTTCCACGTTGTCGGTAAAACTATTTTAAAACTATTTTAAAATTTCGATATCCAGTCCAGCGATAGATTATGGCGCTTCTGGTTTTTTTTTCTCTCGAAAAAATCGCCCCGTTTTAATCCTAAAATAATAGTGCAATTTCGATGCGTTTTATAAAAATGTACACGAAATTGCACTCACCAAGTACGCGCAATTGGTTTTTTATTTAATATTTTCAAACAACTGCATCGACACGCACTAAAATAAGAAAATATTGTCCGGACTCTCTCGGGGACTAATCTCGGAAGTCTACTAATAATAATATCGTCGAGTTTGCATTTATATATTTCGTTTCGTGTCGTTATTTTATAGTTAAAATTGAATATAGATTTGAAAACGAGTATAATTTGATTTAATATTTTCACTGAGATATGAGGTAACGAGTCCATTAAAAAAAAAAAAAAAAATCACTATACAACACAAAATATCAGCTCAATCCTTTCAAAAACTTTTTATACTTAATATTGCTTTAACGTTATTATTTCTGTTAGAGATAAACTATCAACGATTGTCGTTCTAATAATTACTCATTTTGAAATGTCTAAACCGGGTTGTCCGTAAAGTCGGTTTACATCATGAGAAAACATCGCATACTTTTATGAATTGAATTTTCAATCACTGAATTATAATACTCCAGGCAATATCAATGTTTATTAAAAATAATTCACTATTAATATATTTTTGACGATATTTCTTCAATTAACTTACCTAATACTACTTATTAAACATTTTTATGAATTATAAATTTAGTCGATCACAAAAATTATGTTGTGTGTCGAAATAAGAGTTTAGAAAGTAACGTGTACGGATTTTTACAATATTATTGGCGTGTAAAAAAAATCTAATCAGACGGTCTGGACCGAAAGGTAACAAACACCAGCGCATGTTCATGAAAATAATTTTACTAAATTTCTGAATTGCCGACGTAAAAACGTGTCTAAATAATTTCAAATGTTTTGAAAACTAAGATTTCGCCGTTGAATTTTACTCAAACTAATTAGGTGCATAAATAGTTGAAAACCTGGCCAGGTTTTTATGAAAATATCTCACTGGTGGGAATTTTTTGTCCAAATCGACGACGGGGAGAGAGAGAGAAAAAAACGAGCGTATCGAAATTATTCCGAAAGTTTGTGTCGCCTGCGCGTTCGTTCGCGTCGTTTAACGCGATAATTGTATTTGGCGCCGACGAAATATATAAATTACCGTTTTGCTCGGGGGGCGGTCTAATAAAGATCGACTTGTTCGAAACAAATCGGATTATTATCCGAATCGCGTTTTAATCTCACGGTTTTGTAAACGAACCGCCGCGCCGGCGATTCGTTTAAAAATAAATCCCCGCCGCCGCCGCCGCCGGTGACGTGTTAATAATATTTAAATATTTTAATGTTATTACGCGCGCGCCGTTTATTGTATTATTGGAACCGTCGTCGGGCGGTTTTAATAAAATATTGTGTAACGACGACGACGAGTGCAGTGTGCGATTCCTTTGGATTTGATGAGATAAAATCACTCGAGCGCTTTGTAATAATTTGGGGCCGAGGACTTTAAGTACTTAAAAATCTAATAATAATACGCATGCACTTGTGCACTTAAAATATGCTCTAAAAAATGATTTTATCTATATATATAAAAATGGAGACGAAAAATTGGAAATTGAATCAGTCGAGAACGGCTGGGCCGATTTGGCTGAAATTTTTTTTAAATGATAGAGAATGTCGGGGAGCGGGTCTATAGCATAAATTAAGGAGAAAATTAACCCTAAGGGAGTTAAAAGGGGTAAAAATGGAAAAAATCCCGAGTCAACGGAGCTTTGTGGTATTAAATTTTGTCAATAGTTTCATTTAATATAGCAGAGGCCCCGTGGGAAAGGATTTTTCGAAATTCGACCCCTAAGGGGGTTAAAAGGGGTAAAAAGGGTGAAACTAGAAAAATTCGCCTGGCTGGAACTGCTGGAGCTTTGAGTATGAAATTCGGGCAGCAGTTTCGTTTTATATAGTGGAGACCCCATTGGAAAGGATTTTTCGAAATTCGACACCTGCCGGAGTTAAAAGGGGTAAAAGGGGTAAAAATGAAAAAAAAAAACTGATAAAATAAAAAGTTATACTGCACACGGGCGAAGCCGGGTTATTCAGCTAGTTTTATTATAATATTTACAATATAATATTTTGCCGTCAGTTGTAAATACTGGACCACTACATTCACTAAATTCCGACACATAACTCTATTATTTAAACGAGAAGCCAATGGTTGTTTTTCCTTTGGCATGTTTGATAAAAATAAATAAATATTACTAAAAAAAATTTGAAAGAGACGAAATATGACCATGATACAGACGGTAAAAATTGGCCACATTGTTCTTTTTCGTCCAAGTTAATTTATAAGAACTTGTTTCGAAAATCGCCAAATATTATGTTCTTGATTTTTCTACTATACTCGGATATGCAAAATAAAATATTTAATTCGATCCCGTGGCGTTATGAAACACATATATTTTGTTATTCACTAGAATTTTTCTACGATCTTTCTAGAAAAAAAAATACATAGATATGAAAAAAACTAGAAGTCCTCAGCCCCAATTACATAATATTAGTATTAGGTTTTTTTCCTTTTTTTTTAAAAAATATGCAAATATGAAAAAATCGTTCTCGCTAATCCCGCTATGTGGTAATCACGTCATGAATAAATCGGCGTTAATAATTATTATTATTATTATATATATACCGAAGTGAAATTTTAACTCAATCAGTGTGGGGGAAAAAAAGAACGATTCGATATTATTATGCAATGACGACGCGTTTCGATATTATTGAAATGCGATTTAAAAATTAACATTTCTCGAAAACAAATACGTTTAATTATTAAACAGCCCGTCGTGTTTTTACTTATTGTTAATTTTCAACGGACGTTAAAATAATAACGAAATATATTATATCGAATTATTTTCAAACAGTCGAGTATTTTAACAATTTCGAGTGCATTAATAATATTTACGTGTTTACTTATTATACTTATTAATTAATATACGACATTATTAGAGGTTTTTTTCGGTTTTTATTCGTTTGTCAAACGCGTCAAACGGTTTCGCTATTATTAATATTATAATATCTCAGAGTTTCGCTTTGAAAATGTGTGCAAAATCAAATGGAAACGAGTAGAAAAACGTACGGATTTACAGTAATGAGTACGCTGTGCACATTACAGTACGCGTCGACACTTTAGACTTTTTTAAAAAAATATTTATAAAATATTTATAATGCTTTTTTTTTTTCTTCGCCAAGTAAAGAGTATACGTATTATATATACGTATTTATACTGTGCGTTTAAAACGAGGAAAATAAATATTTCCGAACTTATCGCGTGGAACACTAATCGTGTTGCGAAGATATTTTTTTTTATTTCAATTTTTCCTCATTGTTGTGTAAACGATATGTCAAAAAACGCGTATGCGCGCGCGTGTTTTCTTCTTCAGATGTCTATCGGTGGTCCCCCGTTTGTGTGCGCCGCTCTTGGATTCTGGTTTTGACCGGTCAGTGATCCGAAAACTTTAACAACCAGTATTATGGAGTACACGTGGACGCTGGTGTCTAACACGGACGATCAAGGTTTGGGCAGCGAAACGAGTCTGTTGAATTGCAACGTTCAAGGACCGCACTCGGGTCAGATACTCATACTGTCGAACGAGTCCAACGCCGCGCAGGCCATTCAGAGCCAAACTTTGCCCGACGTAACAAGTGCTCCGGACAAGGATTATGGGCCGAACCGGTTGCACTCGAACGAGCCCAGGAAACTCCATCTCGTGCACGGTAAGCGCCTATTTCTCACGTTATTATTATTATAATTTTTTTTAATCGATCGTCGGAAAAACAAATAACTATCTGACTAGTGACCTCGTATACGAGTACTTGGCGAGAGTACTTAAAATTGTTGTTTACGGATTCGAAAAAAACGGTCCGATTTTCAACTCGACTTGTGGCAAATCGCGTCTGGTCGGTACTTTACAGAGGTCGTTTTTCGAATTTCCCAACAGTTTGAAAGTCGTACGAGAAAAACCGACGAAAAACTGCGACATTTGTGTCGCATTCAAGTGTTGTTGATCTTGTAATTTTCGCCGAAAACTCACACGGCCTTTCTCCGTGTCAAACGGCCGTTTTCGCGTTACTTTTTTTAGACGTTTTGAGTTTTTTGGTTTACTCGGTTTTTTTTTTAAAACTTTTTCGTAAAACCTTCGAAAGAACAATTTCGGCTCGTCGAAATTGAGAATTTTTTTTTTTAAAAGTTTCATTCAAGTCGATCTTTTTCCAACGAAATAATGTCGCAAATACGCGGGCACGATTTTTTTTCAATAAACATTTCAACGATCGAATTTTTCTAAAAAATACGAATATTTTTGCCAATCGGAATCGTTTTTCGATTTTTTTTTTCAAAACACCAATTCACCGATATCACCCGTCACCCGTCTCTCGTCCGCGTCATTTCACCTTTTTTCTTTTCGATATTCCGACGAATAATGCGGCGTATTTACGTAAAATTAAAACGAATCCGTTTAAAAATCATTTTCTCTCACAAAAAACAAAGTAAAATACAACAGCGCGATCGTAGATTGAATAAAAAACTATAATATGCATTTAAATTTTTATAAGATAAACACTAAAAAATATAGTTACAGACAAAAATATTTATTTATTGAAATACGTCAGCTCGAGGCTGTTTGTCTTGATATAATATAATTGAGAAATAAAATAAAATATGATTTAGAAAATAAAATTTTAATAATTTATTACTTTTAACATAATATACGATATGAATAATTAATATAAACGCTGATTATTCAAACGCCAAAACCAAAAACCTCGGGAAAAAAGCGAAAATTTTATCTGTTTTCGTAATAATATTATTATTATGTAATATATTATATCGTTTTTTTTTTTTCCCCGACACACGACGATGACATAGAACTTTGAAACGGTATTTTCATTGTAATTCGCGTAAAAGGATTACGAAAATATAATTTAATAACGACGCCGCGGACCGCGAAATGCAAATTAGTTTTTCGAATATTTCCAGTAAAAATACTCGAAAAGCACTCGGCCGCGTCCGGGGCACATTAATTATCGGTCCTCTCTAGTTCAAATAAATTAAAAATGAATAAAACGAACCCATATTGCCTCTCTGGTTTCGGGTTCGGAGTTGAATGTGTGTCAGGATCGCATATTTTGTCGTCGTCGTGCGGTGTATTATCGCCGCAGAGTCGTTTTGGTCTACGCGTCGTCGTCGGGGGAAAAAAAAATAAATAAATAAAATAACAACAAACACACGGTCGGAAATTGCGTCATCGATAAATTCGTGACGAGTTTGAAAACGAGTTTAAACGACGAAAAAAACCGAACCAAACGATTTTCTTTATTTCGTTTTTTTTTTTTTTTTTTTTTTTACGCACAGGAAGGAGCGATTTCGTCGGCGGAATCGATAACGAAGCACTAGATTTCAGTCATTTGACCGACGAGTTCATTCAGAACAACAACGCCGAAGCCAACCACCACCAGTGAGTAGTACACATTTTCGTCTTTGTTGACACGCGAACCGAGGCTGGGCGAGTTATGGTTATGGTTTTTGTCGTTTCGGTCGTGTCGGTTTCGTTTATTTTTTTTTTTTTCCACAAAAATAGCATAAACGGCAACGTTCGATATTTTCTGACCGATTCGACTTTGTGGTTCAATACCGTTAACCCAATACACTCAGCCTTGGTTCGGATCGATACGGCCGACGACGTTGTTTAAAAATTGAAAATTTCGTCAATATCGTTTGAAAGAAATAACAAAAGTAGCGTGTGGTATTCAACTTATATAACAGTTCAATATTAGCAAGTTGACACACGATTACACTAAAAAACTACATATTTTTTTTACAAAAACTCATATAATAATGTAACGTTGTAATTGAGAATTAGAAATTAAAAGCGGCGGCGGCGGCGCGTGTTTGTAAAAAACAAATTTCTAAACGAAAAATTCGCTCCGAATCGATTGAATATTTTGTTTTTCGCTTATAAACGCTTCTGTTTTTTTTTTTCCGCTTTAGGCCGTAATAATTATTAGATCTTCGTTAGAAATCGGGCGCGCGCGCGCGTCGTAGGGAAAGTGGTTTTTTTTTTTTTTTAATCGTAACAAAAAAAAATAACGAGATTAGTGGTCGTCGTCGTTCCCCTCTGCAGTGCCGTTTACAAAATGTAAACAAGTTTTGTTTTTTTTTTTCGTTGTAAATCGATCGTTTTCGCCGTGGCGTGTGTTTTGAACTCTATTAATTAATTTAACAATGAAATTACGACGCAAAGTGTGAATAATTATTGTTATAAAACAACATTTACGACGCGTCGCGTCTGTCCAACGTTAAACGCGTTTTGTCGACCGCGCGCGCGCGCAAAAAAAAAAATTACGACGACGACGTAAAATACAAATAAAACGCGTAAATATTTCCGCGGGGCTTTTACGATCCGAAAAAAGCACACGTCAAATTCCCTAAATAATTACGAAAAGGCTATAAAAAACAAAAAAATTAATTAATGATGCCGCGTTAAAACTATTAAAATATTCGTTTGTTTCGTTTAACGATTAAAGCGACGGACGCGAAAACAACGCGTTTCTATAAAAAATATTTTGAATTACGAGGCCGCGAAAATAACAAACGCGCACTAAAAAACCATAACAATGATAAATTCGCGCCGACGATTATTATTTTTACCTTTTTTTTTTTTTTTGAAACGCGTTTTTATGGCCGCCAAGGAAATAATCCTGAAAAACGCGTCCTAGACACGATGACATTTCGATCGAAATCTCTCGCCGCCGCCGCCGACGCGGTAATAATCGTCTCGCGTCGTCGGCGGCGAGAGAAAACCGAATGTGAAAAAAGAAAACATTCCTACGCGATGTGTTTCGTTCGCGTCTATAATGTCGAACGTTTTTTCCGAATAATATTGAAATATATAAGTCAAAGTGGGTAGACGTCGTCGTCTCCTATGACGCTTCGCCACTGGAAAATAATATTGTTTTGGAGAAAAACGAACGATAATTGTAATAATATTTTAACCGGAATTTTATAGCACTGAAAAGTACTGAAATATGCGCTGTAATATTCGTTTCAATTGGCGATTAAAACGACGGGCGCGCGCGTAAATAAAGACGAAAAACAACCGTTTCTATAAAAATAAATAATAATTTGAATTACGAGAAAACGGCCGCGAAAATAACAAATGCGCATTGAAAAAACATCGATAAATTCGCGCCGATAATTATTTGTAAGTTATTGAAACGGAAGCGTTAGACACGTGTCTTTCGATCGAAATCTCTCGCCATGTCTGTCGCGTAATAATCGTCTCGCATCGTCGTCGGCGAGAGAAAACGAGTAAATCACGAGTAAATAGTAATTTGAGAATTTTAGTCTTGCGAAAAAATTATTGTTTTCATACCGTTTTGGAGAAAAACAAACGATCTAATATTTTAACCGGGATTTTATAGCTCTGAAAAATATGCGCTTTAATATTGGTTTTATTTTGCTTCAATTAACGGTTAAAACGACGGACGCGCGCGAACAAAAATTGTTTTGAATTACGAGAAAATGGCCGCGAAAATAACAAATGCGCATTAAAAAAACATCGATAAATTCGCGCCGACGATTATTTGTAAGTTATTGAAACGCTTCCTCTAGACACGTGTCTTTCGATCGAAATCTTTTGGCCATGTCTGTCGCGTAATAATCGTCTCGCATCGTCGTCGGCGAGAGAAAACAATTTGTTTCCTTTTTTTTCGGCCTCTGAATATAATATTTATGCAGAGAGAGAAAAGTGTTCGAGCTGTCACGTCGTGCGAAGTAAATCACGAGTAAATAGTAATTTGAGAATTTTAGTCTTGCGAAAAAATTATTGTTTTCATACCGTTTTGGAGAAAAACAAACGATCTAATATTTTAACCGGGATTTTATAGCTCTGAAAAATATGCGCTTTAATATTGGTTTCATTTTGCTTCAATTAACGATTAAAACGACGGACGCGCGCGAAAACGAAAAACAACCGTTTCTATGAAAAAAATTGTTTTGAATTACGAGAAAATGGCCGGGAAAATAACAAATGCGCATTAAAAAAAACAACGATAATGATAAATTCGCGCCGACGATTATTTGTAAGTTATTGAAACGCTTCCTCTAGACACGTGTTCTTCGATCGAAATCTTTTGCCCTGTCTGTCGCGTAATAATCGTCTCGCATCGTCGTCGGTGTCAATATTTATGTAGAGAGAGAAAAGTGTTCGAGCGGTCGCGTCGTGCGAAGTAAATCCACGAGTAAATAGTAAGAATTTTAGCCTAACGAAAATCTGTTTGAATAATATTGAAATATAAGTATTCAAAGTGGGTAAACGTCGTCTCTTTGTCTCCTATGACGCTAAAAACGAACGATCTATAATAATATTTTAACCGGGATTTTATAGCTCTGAAAAATATGCGCTTTAATATTGGTTTCATTTTGCTTCAATTAACGATTAAAACGACGGACGCGCGTGAAAACGAAAAACAACCGTTTCTATGAAAAAAAAATGTTTTGAATTACGAGAACATGGCCGCGAAAATAACAAATGAGCTTAAAAAAAACATCGATAAATTCGCGCCGACGATTATTTGTAAGTTATTGAAACGCTTCCTCTAGACACGTGTTTTTCGATCGAAATCTCTCGCCGGCTCGAATATAATATTTATGTAACAAACGCGCACTAAAAAAACAATAACGATTATTATGTTTGCGTTATTGAAACGCGTTTTTTTACGGCCGGAATAAGGAAATAATCCTGCAGAAAATCGCGTCCTAAACGTCACGACGACACGAGTGTCTTTCGATCGAAATCACTCGTCGTCGTCGCGTAATAATCGTCTCGCGTGGTCGCCGAGAGAGATAATATGAAAAAAAACAACTCGCATAATATTTTCGTTGGCGTCTAACGCCGCCGCCGCCGCCGCGTGATCCACGGGCACACGTTATGACGTGCTCTCTCGGGAGAATACAAATAATTAAACAATTTTTTTCGGCCTCTGAATACAATATACGTACTATGTAGAGAAAAGCGTTGGCCCCCGGGGCGGCGGCGCGGCGGTCGCGTCGTGTTTGCCTTCCAATTATTATTATTATTATTATTCGTCTGGCGTTGATATTAATAACGTGCGGGGGACACGCCGCACAATGGCGTGTGTAACATCCGTGCGCCTATTAAAAAAAAAAGACGAGCCGCGGAGAATGTCTCGGAAAAGAAAAGGTTTTTTTCTTTGCCCCCCCCTCCCCGCTCTTACGGGAAGAAGGATGGGTGAAAATTAATTAATCGTATTGTTATTTCCAACGCGTTTGGCTTGTGTTTCTAGAAAAACAAACGCGAAGACGAAATATTATAATCAGGCGGCGAGGCCGGGGAAATAACGTCCGGATCTTTTCAGTTTTTTATTCGTATCTTCCCCCCCCCCCCCCCCCCCGTAGTTTTCGTACCTTTTTCGGCTACATTTTCAAATCGCTTTTTAAAAAAACGTTCGGATTTTTCTGTATTTCATTTCACAAAATCGACATGACGTTGTTTATTACGTAAAACGTAGGTGTAAATACATTATAATATTATAATTAGGGTTTCGGATTTTGAAGCAAATGCTTCTTTTGAGAGGTGTGTGGTAGAAAGATAATTATTCTCATAGATAAATACGTTTTGAATCGTTCTGATTTCAATGAAGTAAACTTTTTCTCGCTTTTTCTTGCTTTTTTCCACAAAACTTGCTTTTTATTGCCTTTTCCCCTATTTGATTATTTTTTCTTAATTTTTACATATTTTTTTTTTATGTATATTATACTTGGACTATTTATCGTTATTGTGCCGAAATTGTAATGAATAATCATAACAGTATTTGATTTAAATGATTTAGTTTATATGAAATATGCATGGATTACATCGGTCGATGTGGAAAGGTCTTTTTCTACGTATAAATATAATATATTAGCAGCGCCGAATAGAATGAGTTTTAATGAAAGTATCTTGACCAAATAATATGTGGTCGTAAATTCCTTTTTTAATATTTAATTTCATGTGTAATTGGAAATTTGTTTTTTTTTACAATTAAATTCAATAAACGCTTCTTTTTGCTTTTTTCGGCTACTTCAAATGCTTTTTTAAGGATTTATTTTGCTACAAAATCCGAGCCCTAATTATAATGATATATATTGACAATATACATTATCCGTCACGCCGTCGCTCATTTGGTTTGATTATTTTCGCGTTTATTATTATAGTGTTTGTCGTGACGACATGGTGCGTTTTATCGGCCTTTTTCTTTTGCTTTCTAGCGTTTTCTGGCCCGCTATAGGTTCTCGCTTTGTGAGTATTTACTCAAAATTATATTTACTCAAATACTTTTCTTTTGGTTTTTTTTTTTTAGGTTTATAACGAACTCAACGCACGGTTAATATTAAATTAATATCGTATTTTATTTTGTCAAACGATTGCTTATTGCATTTTCAAAAAAAAAAAAAAACCAATCTTGTCGAAGTTTTCGTGTTTGTTCTTTTTTTTTACACCATAGCGATGCTTGGCAATTGAAATTGATAAAAACCCATTTGAAATGATGTAAATTTAATGAAAATACTCGCCTATAATTTGATAAAACAAAACAAAAATATAAACGACGTTTAAATTCCTTTAATTTCCTCTATTTCGAGAAACGAAACCGAATAGTGTGATATTTATTTTCACACTGCGCGCGCAGATTAGGTACACTAGTCTGTTTTCAAAATACAACTTACGATTTTGAAGTAAATCGCGTCGAGTAATCTAAGAACAATAATATTATCGTATAGTCTGACGAAAAATGTTTTCGAATAATATTGTAAAAAGTATTCGCGCGACGTCTCTTCCACTAGGCTTCGCCACCGGCGGAAATAATATTATCGTTTCGACAAATACTCGTAATTACGTATTACCGTCTCGTCGCCCGACGTGTTGTTGTATGTGTTTGTTTTTTTTTTTTTCAAATCGTTTCCCAAGATTTTTCCACGAGACCGTCGTCGACCAGACCGATCACGTGATGGTGCGAATAAACACGCCGTATCAACAGGAGTCGCAGTCCTCCTCTCAGCTTTTCTTGAAGAACCCGTCGATGCCGCCGATCGCCGACTTGAATTTCCACGCCAACGCCGCGTTGTCCAATTCCGGTCTGCCGCCGAGCAAACCGATCAAAGACAAGTCGCACAGCTACGCCAACAGGTTCGTATGTGGTCGGTTTTTTTACACCACACTTTTGTTTCGGTCGAGGGAAAAATGTTTTAAAAAAAGTAAAAGTAAAATCTAATCGAATCACTTATTGCAGAAACCCCACATAAAGTGACGCATAAGTTTAAACTTTCGAGAGATTAACACGTTGGCTGCGGCCAAATTCTTGGAAATGTATACGTAATATTTATTTATTTTTTTCATTCAATAGGTTATTTTTACTCTTTACTTTATTCATATTATTTAGACTGATTTTTGATAATTTTTCGGTTTTTTTCTAAAAACAAACTATTGTCGACACATGGTCGACACCCGCATCAGATAAGTTACATTGTTTGTCGGTGCGGTTGTCGACTGCGCGTCGACGATATTTTTAATGATATTTAATTTATATTTAGAATATTGTTAACATTTATTAACATATTTAAAATGATGAAGTAAAATATGAAGGATATTATATACGAGTATGTATCTAAATTATGACACTATAAAATATAAAACTACTAGCTGAATAACCCGGCTTCTTCGCCCGTGTGCAGTATAACTTTTTATTTTATCAGTTTTTTTTAATTTTTACCCCTTTTAACCCCCTTAGGGGTGGAATTTTGAAAATCGGGCGTCGTGACGACACTCAGAAAGGTATTTGGAACAACTCTGTGAAAAAAAAATTGGAAAAAAGTTAAACAGCGTCGTTACAAAATGGAAACATAAAAAAAGGCCTGTCCGTTTTGTTCAGCTTGCGTGATGGTATCGTACACACTTTTTTGACGGTCATTTAATTTGGGAACATTTAAATTCACAAATGTTTGCAATTCATTGATATCATACTGTTGTTCTCGTCGCGATTCTCGATCGAACAAATCACGTATTGGACGATCGGCCTATATTCTGTCGTTTTTGTCGTGCCATTGTTTACACCAAAATCCATATAATTGAAATTGAATAAAAAACCAACTCATTTAATCTCAAACCAATTAATAGAAAATGTCATTGACGCGGATGTTTATGAAATTGCATATTTTTTTCTATTTATCCAATTTATTGCTAACCTGGATACAAATTTGATTCATGTTCTACTGAATAAAATAATACTATTTTTATTTTGCATATTTTTGCACATTTAGTGGTTTTGTATTTTAAATGCATAATTTTGGATTTTAAGAATATAAATGCATATTTCAAGACAATTTAACGTAAAATATTAATAATGTTCCTTATTGGGTATTTTTATATCGTGCTTGTCTGGAATATTTATACGTTACAAAAATTCACTTTCCGATAACAGACGCAGCTACAAGTTTGATCAAATTAAAAAAACTATTGTATCACAGTGTAACGCTGATAATTTAAGAACGTAATAAAATGATAATATTAGTCACTAATAAATAATATAAATTAAAGTCAATAAAACGCTATGTAAATTTAAGAAATGTATTTTAAATTGTAGTAAAAAAAAATAATATATAAAAATAACTACTGGGTAATAAAAATATAATATTTTTGTTTTATGAATCGTTATAAATTTTTTTGTGCATATTTTGGTGTTTTTATTGACTGAAAATGCATATTTTATCATTTTTAGCGCATATTTTGTTTGCATATTTCGTAATTTTTTAGTGCATAAATGCATGCATATTGCAGTTGTTTTAAGTGCATAAACATCCGAGCCCTAATTATAAATGAAAAATACACGACTCGACGACGATTACGATACGTCGTTATAAATTTCATTTCATAGGCATTCAATAGAATGTTTATTTCAAACCTGGTGATAACTGGACAGGTTTAAACGTGCACGAGAGCTGTCGACGACGCGTCGACAGCCGCACCTAAGAAGGGGATAATATGCTTGTCGACGACGACGTGTCGACTTTAAAAGCTTCAATAATTATTTTCCCAAAAGCTTCTTCTTTTTTTTTTCATTCCCGGGAGTAGAGGAAGTGTTCTATACTCAATATGCTCGTATACTCACCAAGGTCTCGAAGGGGAAGGGGTATGGAATAATGAGAAAATGGATAGAAAAAGAGTAGGTTTTACGATTTCCGTCGCTTATGGGGGGTTTCTGCAATGAGCGGTTCGATCGTCGTTTTGTTAACCGAGTCCGCGACACGTCAGACACGAATACTTTTTTCTCACCGCGAACGGGTACTTGTTAGCCGGTGTTCATACCAATACCGATAACAATAACAACAGTATATAATAATACCCGTCCGAACGAATGTTTTGTTTTTGCGCGTCAGGCACAACTTACCGGAAAGTCCGCCCGACTCGGAGCCGCCGTATTCGCCAGCAGACGCCGTCGGACAGTCGCCGCGTAAGACTACGAAACCGTTTTGATTTTTTTTCTTTTCTCGTCGTGAACGTTTTTGTTTGTTTTCGCCATTTCCAGACCGGAAAACGCCAAATCTACAATGTCTCATATCGTCCAACAAGATGAACGCCGGCGGCGGCGGCGCGACCGCCGGACTCTATCAGAAACAACCCGCGCCGGCCGCAGCGAAAATCCCACACCCGCTGTCCGTCCAACCGTTGCTGATGAACCAGCCGGGAACGTCGTCGTCGTCGTCGTCTCACGTCACACACTTGGGTAAATATTATGTAGACGAATATTCGATAAAACGATGTGCACCGATTTACGTCGTCGGCAAGCAGTGTCGGATTTACCTCTTCGGCCTCAGTAGACATAAATTATTAAATTAATTGTCTAATAATTTTAAAATTGGTACTTACGTGTAATAATCGTTAGCTCATTGCGGGTGTTCGTGTAAAAACAAAATAACATAAATAGTTTGAGCATAAAGTATCGTGCCGCGTCCGTATGAAATGTAAAACACAAATCATAATGATAATCGTTATCGTAAGTTGACGACGACGGTCAACGACAAACAAAAATTGAAAAACAAAATAATTCCCAGAATAATAATAAGTTATTTCAATGCAAAGTGCATATTTTTTTGGTTGATCATACACAATGCTTAATGATCGATGTGTCGTCCGATGTGCAAATAAAACTTCGAAATAACTATGTAAACGAATAACGACACAATACGCGTTCGGATTATTCGAAATATAAGTCGGTGAAAAACGTCGTGGTTTTTTTTACCATTTTTTCCGTTTACGATTTGCCATCGTCGACTCGGGATTCGCAAACGGGTCTGTTGCAGGATTCTAATTCTGGTTTTCGCCCTTTTCAGATTTCAATCAGATCCCGGCGAACGCTAGAGAAATCGACATGGCCGAGCCGCCGGAATACGCGGACTTGTTGAACGTGAACGCGACGGACAAGAAACGGAAGATGTGCGCGGACGGCAACGGTGGCGTCCGCGTGAAAAAAGAAACCGGTAAGTGGTTTGTTTTGTTCTTCTTCTACACGCTATTCTTTAAAGTACTAATTTTTCTTTTAAACAAAGTCGAAAATCAATAATGACCTCTTGTCATGAAATCTCAACATTTCGACGGCACGACAGCAATAGTGCTAATCCATTAAGTCTACGCGACTCTAATAAAACATAATTAACGTATTTAAAGAGGACAAAGTTCGTCCGGGGCGTTGCAGTCGAAAAAGAAGGTCAAGGGGAGACCTATGCCCCCCCCCTCGTAAATACGTCACTGTTTCTACACCGAACGTACGTTTCGATTTTTAAATCGAATTTAAACAAAAGGGCGGCGAATGTTCTCTGCCAAAAACGTTACACAAAGTAGCAGGGGCGTATTTAGAAATGCCTTATAGGGGGGGCACAAACAAAAATTCAAATTATACTCATATTTTCCATTTCGAAATAATGTCATAATTTAATATCTAAAAACCAAAATACACGAGTTTGATAGAAACATAACATTTAATTGGTAAAAAATTAACAAAACCTTTTTTTTAATAAATTTAAATACTTATAATAACTGAATGCGTCTGGCATGTTTATTAGCATATATATATCAACTACTTCTTCAGGTTTAATAATTATTTCTGGATGTATATTCGGCAATGCTAATCCATTCAATCGATTTTTAGTCCAGTCATTTAAGCTCTAAAATTGATGTTTTGAGGAATTAAATCGGAAAGTTTTGAAACTTTGCAAAAAGTTTGGTTATAGGCTCCTGATTAACCAAAAAAAAGTCGCCATCCCTCCGAGGTCCGGAAGTGTCCGCCATCTTGGATTTTATGTGCGATTTTTCAGTTTTTTAAAATTATCTTTGGAAATACTAAGTTTATTTCAAAAATACCTCTATGCAAAAATGTAGCTGACAAAATTTTAAACAAATATGGTTTTATTATTTTTTTTGTAGCTTGAATAGATTAAGAGCAAAATTTAACCAAGTGTTATCATATTAGACGCGGCGCGTATTAATACTATACACGTATTTACATAGGCTGCGCGTAGGCGGCGCGCCGCATTCGTGTCCAATAGAAACGCAATATTTACGTTTTTTATACATATTACAGGTAAACGCTATTATTAATATACGTTTATATATTATAAATAATTTAAATATTATAACCATATGTATTATTTAGTAAAATATAAATATTATTTTATAACATTATGTAAGTACATTGAATATTTTACAGAATCATCACAACATTTGCTTTATTTACATTTTTTTTTACAATTAATATTATTATTCTAATTCATTATACATATTATAATTTATAATTCATTACATAATTCATTTTTGCACATTTAATTTTTTCTAAAATACATTTTTTGTAAAATTATCAATCCTTCTAATTCGTTGAAAGTAGCGTTTAAAAGTATAAAATACGGTCAATGGGGGTGGCACGGGCCCCCCGTGTGCCCTCCACTTACTACTAATTTAATATTTGTATACTATCCCGTTGTGAAATATCACTGACAATGTAAATTATTGTAGTTTGATTATTTCTATAGAATATATTATAATTATTTTGATATTCGATAATTATTAAGTTTCCTCGTTTTGCCGTTGGGTTATCGAAATCTGACGTTTCGTATTTCACTATCGTGAAACTTGGTTTACGTATTTGAAATGTAAAAAAAAAACCTCTCGATGACGTTGTTTTCCAGAAAGCTGCGCGAAAAAACCGATGACGCACGTGTCGCCGTCCGGCAGGTCGGTGTGCAGCGAAGACAGTTACACTTACCAGGACAGCTGCGAGTCGGGCCTGTACAACGACACGAGTTTCCAGTGCATCCGTTTCCAACCGTTCCAAGAGACGTCGTGGAACACGCTTTGCGACCACTCGTTGAAGGAACTGTACGTATTATGCTCTCGTTTATTATTATTATCACTAGGGCTCGGATTTAAATGCCCTAAAAATATCGAAAAAAAAAAAATGCATTTTTTATTAAATAAATTCAAATTAAATTATCATTAAGAAAATAATCCGATAAAAGTTTAGTTGTGTGCAATAATATCGCCGCTAATTGGACGGTGTGACATGAAGATTGTAAAAACCGGAAAACTAAATTAATCAATGCATAATATAAATCCTAGCCCTAGTATTGAGCGTTGAAATAACTGTCGAAAATTTAGAAAACCCGAAAACGCCGATAGCGATTCCAATCGGTTATAATAATACGAGAAAAAATATAGTATTTCCAAAACACACCTTTTTTTTTTCTTCTCCGGTCTAAACCACTATGTTTGCGCAAACACACATACATTCACGGTCAAACGGCTTGTGTAAACCTCCATAAGTTAGGTGTTTATAAATGTCGTCAGTCCCTGCACCGGATCTTATGCTTGACTTCACTTTTTTCAACTCTCTCCGGTAAGAAGTACGAAAAGCATTAATTTTTGTACGCACCATAGCTCTATCCGCTTTGGGTTCGATTTCCTTCATTTTTTCTACCATTTTATCATATCGCACTGCTAGAACAAGACTGCCACAACTCAAAATTTATAGTTTTGAGAAAAATCGATTTGAAGTTTGGACCTAGGATATTTTGATGAGTTTTTTACTTATGCGTTTGAAATTTAACACTTAAATACTTGTGGCCATTTACAATTTTTCAAGTAAATGCAAGACTGCCATATTTTGTGATGTGACTGTATTGCATACAGAAATTGATTTTTAGACGGCCACTTTATAGTCATATTATTTCTTGTTGTGGCTGCACTATCACAAATTATTATAAAACGCAATACTGCCACAACTCTAAATATTGCTGTTTTGCACTCAACATATCACACGATAATTAGTTTTTATTCGGTGCAAGAACGCCACAAGTCGAAATAAGGCTGCAGTCTTGAATTTCGACTTCAGTGATAATTTGGATAAATTAAAATAAGTATACAGCCATAAAGTAAATATGGCTCTCTTGAATTGAAAATTAACTAACATTTAAATAATTCAATACTGACACATCTCTATAGTGGCTAAATGAAAAATGATATTGAATGTGACGTTATTGCATTTTATAGAGCTTATTTTTCTCTATTCAACAGTAGTGATAACTCAAAATTGATGAATTTTGAGTTGTGGCAGTTTTGTTCTAGGAGTGCGATATGCTGCATCCTTCTTATTTCTGTTTTTATACACTTCACTCTTTACTTTCAACAATTCTGGTAACTCTTTGGTAAAGTAAGAAAAATTCACACCAGAATTCTCTGTCTTCGTCACTTTTAGTTCCCATACTAATAATTGTATTATATATTTATATTATTCAAATAAATAATAATACAAAATATTTTAGTTAACACTTGAAAAAGTAAAAATAATAAACATAAATGAATAAAATTTGAACTTTAAAATTTACTTTGAACAGTTTTAAACACAATATGATATTTCCACCACTGACGCTTGTCAATCGTGTATGGGGGCCTTAATAACGACGACCAGACAAACGTTTCGTTTCGAATATTCGATCGAAACGTTTTGACGTTTTTGATTACATTTTTCAGGCCGATACCGCATTACCGGGTGGACGCGGACAAAGGTTTCAATTTCTCCAACGTCGACGACGCGTTCGTATGCCAAAAGAAAAACCATTTCCAGGTACGGCGGTACAGCGGAAAGTCGCGCGGGTCAAGGGCGCCGCCGCGCTCGTAATTACAGCGGGGGGGGGGGGCGGCGGCGGCGGCGGCTCTGTAAAAGTTTTATCGTTACTTTCGAGGTTTTCTACGTAGATACGAGTGCGTTTTCCGTCGTTTTAAAACGATAAAATATTCAAACTACAAAAATCTTCTCTAAACGAACTGTTACGATTTCTTTAATATTAAAACGTTTGCTTTTTCTTCGATTCGTTTCGATCGATTATACGATTTTTCGATCGTTTTTCTCGGGGGTTGCCTATAAAAATGGGATTTTTCTTGGATTTTTATCGAAAATTGCCAATCGCCGCACTATATAACGATTACGTTTATTTTCGGCGTCGATCGCGTCGACCAGATCACATGCCACACACAACTCCAAGGCGACGCGCAGTTCGTGAGGACCGCGGAGGGGATCCACAAGGTGGGCAGTTTCCATCTGCACTTTTACGGCGTCAAGGTGGAGTCGCCCGGCCAGACGATCAAAGTAGAACAATCCCAGAGCGATCGGAGCAAGAAAGCTTTTCATCCAGTATTGTGAGTAGTATACTAGTATCCAATTGCTCGACTCGGAATCGATTACGAGTTTCAATATCGGTTTTACCACGAAAACGTATACGCGAATTATTATTATTATTAACGACGATTAATATTAATTTGCAGGCTGGACTTGCGCGAGGAACAGGTGTCCAAGGTGACGGTCGGCCGGTTGCACTTTAGCGAGACGACGTGCAACAACATGAGGAAGAAGGGAAAGCCGAACCCGGACCAGAGGTACTTTTACCTGGTGGTCGGGCTGCACGCGCACTGCATCAACGACCACGACTATCCGATCGTCTCGTACGCGTCCGAAAGGATAATTGTCAGGGTAATCCAAGTAATTACGATATAGATACTTTTTGTTGTGCCCACATATTTTTGTTCCGAGAATGATTATAATATCGCACTGCACGCACTCGTCTGTCGCGCGCCGTCCGTTTCGCGTTTTTTTTTTTTTTTTATTCTCTCCGCTTTCGAAGGCTTCGAACCCGGGTCAGTTCGAGAGCGACGCGGAGCTGTGTTGGCAACGCGGCACCACGCCGGAGTCGATCGTGCACACGGGCAAAGTGGGCGTCAACACGGACCGGCCGGACGAGGCGCTGGTCGTGCACGGCAACGTCAAGCTCACCGGACACATCATACAGCCGTCGGACGTCAGGATCAAACAGCACATACACGAGGTGAGTCGTCGAAACGTCGTCGCACTCGCGTGACAGGTTTGAACAATTTCGTTTTTCGTCGAAAAACAAAAAAAAACTGGTCTTTTGACGCCAATCGTGTGATAATTACTATCTCGAGTCGATTAGTTCGACGATTGAATCGTTTTTAATTTAATTTTCGCAAATCGCCTTCCCGGTTTTGATTACACGTCGAACGATTCGACTCGAAACAGCACATATTTTAACTCAATTTCGTATAGACTTGAATACATTTCCTTTTAAATAAACACAACTATGAACTCGAATACCGTTAAAAAATATAAATAATTCAAAATCCTCCAGCCAATATTTTCAATTAATGTAGTTTGAAATATCATAAAAATTTATCTAATAAATTTGCCAACATTTAAAATTATAATGTAAATACACATACACGAGGTGAGTCGTCGTACTCGCGTGACAGGTTTGAAAAATTTCGTTTTTCGTCGAAAAACAAAAAAAAAACTGGTCTTTTGACGCCAATCGTGTGATAATTACTATTTCGAGTCGATGTTCGATGATTGAATCGTTTTCAATTTAATTTTCACAAATCGACATTCCTGTTTTAATTACACGTCGATTGATTCGACTCGAAACAGCACATATTTTAACTCAATATCGTATAGACTTGAATGTATTCCTTTTAAATAAACATAACTATGAACTCGAATACCGTTAGAAAATATAAATAATTCAAAATCCTCCAGCCAATATTTTCAATTAATGTAGTTTGAAATATCATAAAAATTTATCTAATAAATTTGCTAACATTGAAAATTACAGTGAAACCTGTATATTATAACGGACAGTCACGGGACCAAAATAATTGTCCGTTATAGACAGGTGTCCGTCGTAGACAGGTTTCAATGTTTTAAAGACAAAATTAACCTACAAATACGATACATAAAATTTGTACGAACATTTTATTAATATTATATAGTATAACATTTTATAACATACATTATAAATTTAATTTTAATTATTATTTTTATATTACATACGATATGACACATTATAAATTTATTACATATTTAATTATTTCTTAAAAAACGATTGTATTGATGTTTGTTCTTTGAACTTCGATTTGGTCATTTCCAACTCGTGATGGATAATTAATTCGCTCACGTATGAAAACCCTTTTTCATTCAACCTTTATTCAAATAAAACTCTGAATTTCTTTTCACTGAATTACCTAATAATTGCGTTCCTTATCGACGCTGTTTCGTAGTATTTTTGTCCGTTATGAAATCGCCGGGTTAAATATTAGTGTCCGTGTCCGTAATAGAAGGTGTCCGTCAAGTCAGGTTTCACTGTATAATGTAAATACACATACACGAGGCGAGTCGTCGAAACGTCGTCGTACTCGCGTGACAGGTTTGAAAAATTTCGTTTTTCGGATAAAAAAAATGGTCTTTTGACGCCAATCGTGTGCTAATCGGTCATTTCGAAAAGGCCATTTCTCCGGATATTTTTTAAACCGAGTTCTATGTGATAGACGTGTTTAAAACTAATAATTAATGCATAATATTTCCTGTGCGAGACCGCCATATTTCCAACAATTCGTCGGGCCATTTTTTCGATGTATTAGGCCTTTTCGAAACGACCGATTCAATTGTATTATTATCTCGAGTCGATTTTCCGATATTATTTCGTTTTTTTTATTACTAAAGATTTATTTATGTTTATGACTAGGGCCCGGATTTCAATGCAAAGTGCATATTTTTTTGGTTGATCATACACAATGCTTTCTAAATACATAATTCGTTTCATGTAACGAGGGTTTGAAAACTACAAATTTTATTTTGCATTTTTTTGCATATTTCGTCGTTTTTACATTTTTAGGGCATTTTTAGCATTATTGGGTCATTTTGTTGGTTTTTAATGCATATTTGTTCAATATAGATATAAAACTTGGACTATTCAAAAAATTATCTTAAGATAAATTATTTTCTTAATATTTAAGAAGGTTTATCGGGTTTTTCCATACACATTGTCAATTTTTTTTTTCGATTTAGTTTTTATCTTATCTTAATTTATTATTGACTGTAGATCGTCACCCATTTAATTATTATGTCTCATTTATAAATTATAATTTGTATAAAAAAAAAATATATGGCATTTTTAAAGTCATATTTGTGGTAAATTGTATTTTTTAAGGGCATTTTTAAGGTCATTTTTGTGGTAAAATGCATTTTTTAAAGGCATTTTTGGCTATTTTCTAGAGCATATCTGTATGGTTTTAAGTGCATTTAAATCCGGGCCCTATTTATGACAAACAACGGCCATTATATATAGAATACCAAAGATAAAAACGAAACAAACTCAATATTAATAGGACGGTTTTAAGAGTTTTTTTTTAAAGTCGAACGTGTTAAGTTGGATAAAAATGACTAAACATTACGGTTTTTCGATACGTTTTTGAAACTTTAGAGGGCGTTGTTTTTTTTTTCCCCCCCATTCGATTTGAATTCTTTTCTTTTACTTTTTTCAAACAGTGCGACACGAGCGAGCAATTGCGCAACGTGCAGAAAATAAACGTGGTGCACTTCAGTTACAAGCCGGAGTTCTCCTCGCTGTTCGGGTTGTCGCCAAAGGACGAGGACACCGGCATCATCGCGCAGGAGGTGCAAGCCGTTTTGCCCGAGGCCGTCACGAACGCCGGCGGCATAGCGCTACCCAACGGCGTGGTGTACGACGATTTTCTGGTCGTCAACAAGGTGAGCGAGGAGAACAATTATTGTTCGATTGAAAACAATGTAGTGAAATTATATTTTATAAATGTCGCGCGCAGGATCGGATTTTCATGGAGAACGTCGGGGCCGTGAAGGAGCTGAGTAAGATTACCAGCCACTTGGAAGCCAGGATCTGCGAGCTGGAGCGGAGCAACAAGCGCCGGTCGCCCTCGAAGAACAACCATAGCCCGGCCATAGCGCTGTCGGATTTGTCCGGTGAGTAGTACTAACCGAGTACTCGTATAATCAAAAGTACTCACTTTTCACTCTTCTCCGAGTAATAAATCCTTCGAGGATCGACTTGCGCGTAAACTATAATTATTATTATAAGAAGAAACATACTCGCATAAAGTGCATATAAACTAATTACCGAAATAATATGATAATAAATAGAGCGCGGATTTATATGTCTTAAAAACCTACCGAATATGCGTTAAAAACTCTATATTTATCTAAATCTATTATTATAATAATTAATTTAAACGATTATTACATTTTGTTGTAAAAATAATTTTTTTTAATTTCTCGATTCCTTGATTCTTGATTTCCCGGCCGTTTTTTGGAGTTTTAATCTATGAGAAAAAATCGGAATCAATAATATTGAAAATGTATCTCAAAAGAAATTTACTTAGGTACCTACCTAAATTCGGATTGCACTGTGTGACGATTATTTAGGCAATATTTTCAAATAACATTGATCTACGCGTTTGTCAGTCAATAATACATTTTTATACCGCGAAAATGACCGCTCCACATCTGTTGAAGAGTAATTGGTGCGTATTTAAAAAATGTCATAATATCATTTGGGGATAAATCTTCGCCGAGTTCAATTGTGATTCACTTTCTCCATTTAAAATTTCTGATATTTTACTTAGTGTAATATATTTATATATTTTTTTGTAACGGTTATTACTTCGAAAATGTTTTTGAAATCAAACTAACGCCAAAATATGCAAAATATGCACTAAAAAAATTTCATCATTGTTTAAATCGTTGTGCCAAGAAACAAATTTCGTGCTCACTTGGCATATCATACAATTGCATACAAATCCGCGCTCTAATAATAAATAATAATTTCTAATTATTACTTTTCGTGCGCGTGGCCCTAAAAATAAATTGTTTGGCCGATACGTATGCGAAATGTGAAAATACGTAATTTTATCTAATAGACGGCAAAGGTACGGATTTTCCGAAAGAATTTTAACGCGGCCGTTATACATATTATTGTTAAAAAGTCAAATTAATACAAGTTCGTACGTCGTCGTATTTAACTCGATCGTCTGGGAAACGATTCATCTTTTTTCCGGCCGATTATAAGTAGTGAAAACACGCACGCGATTGTTGGTCGTTTCCGTTTTAGCTACGATCTATTCGAGTAAACACAATTACGAGCCTACCGTGGACAAATACAAATCGCTGAGGACCAAGAGCCCCGAGGAAGATCATTGTTGCGGGAAAATCGTCCAAGTCTCCATAATTACCCTGACCGTTGTCATTGCGAGCTGGTAAGCGCGAATCGTTATTGATTTGGATAAAAAAAACAACGATAATACGTATCACGCGTTGTTTCGCATGTTTTTTTTTTTCAGTATGATTTTCATCGCCGGATTGTTTTTTATGGACCACCACTACAGGAGTCAAATAATAAGTGCCAGCGAACACGACTTGTGAGTACAACAATTAATTATATATCGAGTGTTTGAGTTTAAACGGTGATTTTTCGATTTATTTATCGGTTTTATTTGATTTTATTTTCAACAATAATATTCGTTGTACACAAACACCGTACTGTAATCAGTATACGTATGATATACGCGCACAAAACGTTAAAAATCGATGAAATTTACGCGCGAGAGACGTTTCTTAAAAAACAACGTCGTCGTTTTTTATCGTTTAACACGTAATTAATTTAATACGACTGTACCGTAATCAGTATGATATGATAAACGCGCATAAAACGTTATAAAAACTGATGATATTTACTCGCGCGAGGGACGCTTCTTAAAAAACAACGTCGTTTTTTATCGTTTAACATTGTATAATCAATACGAGAAATCACGGTAAAATATTTACCGGATCGATCGGTTTTCGCGCGCACAAGACAAATAATAATCGCCGAGACACGCGAAAAACCTGACTGTTTAGATCGAATTCGCGAAATAAGTAGAATAATACATATACGTACATCGTGGGCGTCGGCGTTTAATATTAATGTTGAAGAGTAATTCGCGTTTGTTTCTTGTCGCTAAGCTTGTCGTCTCCTATGTTTTTCTCGAGCAGTGTCGTCAGACCGTTGAAAGTTCAACAAACTCGCGGCGGCCGGCCGAAGGACACGGGCCAGTACCCGATGGAAATGGACGGGTTTTTGGACAAGGACAAGCACCTCAACTGCATGTGGCTCAAGCGGCGTCCGGTGACCAACGGCGGAAATTGCGAGGTAAGCGCGTACAAAGTTTTCGTCGATTATGTTATGACTAGGGTTCGGATTCGAAGGCAATATAATCAATAAAAAAAGCATTTAAAAAGCATTTAATTTATATAAAAAGGCAATTCATAAATATACTACAAAATAAAATAGTGAACATATTTTTTTAAACACTTTTAAATGCACACATTTTGAGAAAAATACAAATTACAAACAATTTTAAATATTAACTTACTCGAGTTATACCAGTTAATTTAATGCAAAATAAACTAGTTGGTATTAAAAAAAAAAAATTGACGACCATGTATTTTGATAAACTGTCTTCAGAAAAACGGCTACGGTTAGGGCTCAAAATATTTTTATACATCGAAAAGGATCTTTCTACGTCCGCCGAAGTTATCGGGGCGTATTTCATACTTAAACAATTATCTAAATTAAGATTGCTACTTGATAGATCGTCATCGCTTGTGGTTTCTCCAATCAATACTTGGTTGATCTTTTTTATATTTTCCCATCCTTTGTTCTTCGATATAGCTTTGTTGAATTTATCCAAAATCATACCATACCAAATACTCGATAAAACGATATCGATAAATATTGCGAATAATAAAACCCGTTTGTAGCGATAATACGCAAGCTGTGTATAAAATTATAAAATCAACTGAAAAATTAAACACAAAATAGGCATTTATGAGTACAAAAGGTAAAAAAAAGGCAAAAAAAAAAAAGATCCATCGTCTAAGAAATTAAATAAAACACATTTTTGTATAAAAATTATTTTACTATTATGATTAATAAAAGAAAGGCATTTGCCTTCAAATCCGAACCCTAGTTATGACTATAACTAAAACCATAACTCATGCCACAATTATTATTGGTGCTCTTCGTGTCCGCAGTACAACAAGATCAAGAGCAAAACGATCAATAAAATGGCCGAGAGGAAAAAAGACGGCACGACGACGGTGGATAAAATCTCCTTCGTCGGCGTCGTCGTTAAAATCGATCGCGTCGCGGGTGCGTATCAATTATTTATCATCGCGGGGGGGTTTAAAAACTACCCGTTTTATGGCCGCCTCTTGTCTCGCGATAATCAAACGCTTTTAAGTACAGCAGTTAAATAAGTCGAATAAAAATCTTTACACCGCCGTGAGGCGGTTTATTATTACATTAAATATTAATATTATATTACACGTCGTTGTGTATATAGTGAATATAGTGAACACGACACGACGATCAATTTTTTATTTTTACTCAGACAATATCATAATGATGTCGTCGTCACTGTACTTAATCTTGAAAAAAATAATGAAAAAAGACGCCCGTGTTTGGTCCACTTTTACGTCGAAAATCAGAAGACCTGGGGCAAAGGAAAACGGGGAGGAAAGACGATTTTGTTGCGACGGGAAGGATGGTTTCAACGTCGCACAGTGACGGGGCGAATGACCATCAAAGTTGGCATTAAATCATACATGAATCGATTTCGTTCAACAATATAAAAAAATAAAAATATTAGTTTAGTTTGAAATAAGAATCGTTTACATTTTTTTAGATCTGAGTGTTTTTAAGTGGAAAAAAAAATTTATTTTTTATATTTTTATATCGAGTTAAGACATATTTTTAATAACGAAATATTGTTAAATATATAAAATTATTTTAACACAAACACTATTAAAAATTATAAAATAAAATAAAATTAAGGTCTAGCCTCGAGTATTATAAGTATAAGAGTGCAAAAAAGTCACGACTGGTTTCGACTAAAAATCGTCATCGGGTGTATAAAGAGCGCACACCGCAAAAGAGCATGAAACCGGTCGTGACTTTTTCGCACTATTACTTATAATACTTATTCCACTAGGGCAGGTAGATATTTCTTGTAATGCATACTTTTAGGTATATAACCAAATTTAACATATTACTTACTCGAAACTTTCAATAAAAAGTTGTAAAAGTTATGAAAATCAAATTTATTTCAAACTTTCATTGTTCACCATCAACGTGAAAACCACGATAAATATATTATACTAAATAATAAAAAAAAAAAGTGCAAATATGTGCGGAAAAATCAAATTGTTTTATAATCTACAATAAATATAGATTTAAAAAAACATAATTTCCTAACTCAATCCTTATTCATAAAATAATTGTTAAAAATCACTTGCACAGTTGAACAATTCACAATTGAATTTGAATGACTTGAGAATGCGTGCGTTCAAAAAACACGTGATATTAAATAAAAACGAACGTGAAAATTTATGACAACACCCGACGACTTTCGAAGCGCTCTCTGGCCGATATTAGTGGTATTTAGATCCAAAATCTGCCGAATTATTATGAACAGGTCTATAAAGTTTACAAAAATGCTAATAACGAAGATCTACGAGTATAAAGCATTTCGTTTTTTTTTTTATTTTCTGTCATTTGCCCCACTGTGCGTCGTCGGAAGAAAATGGAGAACGTCGAGCTTGGACTTAATTTTAGAGCTTTACAAGCAGGGGGGAGCTCGTATTTTTTCGTAGCACAAATCAAACCAAAATCGGTTAATAATTGACACGTTTCACTATTTGGTCCCGAAGCGTGTTTCTAATAAGCGGCTGCCGCTTCTACTGTATTGTATTTGATTAAATTTCGTTTTGCGCGTTTTCGTTTAGACGTGACGTACAAGGACATGGCGATCGGCGTTCACGGGAGTTACGGCAACTCGACGGCGGCGGCGGCGGCGGAGACGGGCAACGAGACGGACGAGTGCGGGCGGTCCGAACTGCTGCAACAGTGCGGCGACAAGTCCGTGTTCGTGTACGGTTTTCAGCTGCCCGTCACCAGGCGCCTGACGGACTATTTCATCATCGTGTCTTTTCGGCAAGTCCTGCACAACAGATTGCGAATAATAATAACGTCGGCGGCGTAGTGAAGAATATGACGTATTTGCATAAAAATCCGGTCCCTAAAATAATAATTTTAGTTGTGCTCGTCGGAAACACAAACCGGCCATCGGGAGAATACGCGTGGTTTTTTCACACGCGCCAGTACTTTTTTTTCACGAAAATAAATCTAACAGTTTTTTTATTATTATTTTTTATTCAGCACGAGCAGAACCGGCGGCGGCGGCAGCGTTGCGAACGGTTGCCCGACCAGCGGCGTTTCCATGTCGATGACTTGCCCGTCGAGCCCGTACGCCGGTCTGTGGAAGGCGAACGGCACCCGGTGGGATTCGTCGGACGCGGCTTACTATCGCGGCGAGTGGCCGGCCGACAAGACGTACTCCGTGGCCCGGGACCCAGAGTCCATCACCGTGGTCGTCCGGTACAGGCCGTGGTCGTTGGAACGGTTAAAGGTATTTATTAGATAAATAATCCGAGTGAAATTTGTTTCGTATTAAAAATGTTAGTGTCATTTCCTATACTAACCTACACAAATGTGCGGTTCAGTTTAAATAATTGACATGTTTAAAACTAAATAAGATGGAGATTTCAGACCCATACCACTCGATTGTGTAGGTAACAAACTATATTTGGAAAAAAAAGTAAAAAAAGTAATAATATCGAAATAAACCGAAAATATTTCATTTATAATGAATTACTAGCTGAATAACCCGGCTTCGCCCGTGTGCAGTATAACTTTTTATTTTATCAGTTTTTTTTTTTCATTTTTACCCCTTTTACCCCTTTTAACTCCGGTAGGTGTCGAATTTCGAAAAATCCTTTCCAATGGGGTCTCCACTATATAAAACGAAACTGCTGCCCGAATTTCATACTCAAAGCTCCAGCAGTTCCAGCCGGGCGAATTTTTCTAGTTTCACCCTTTTTACCCCTTTTAACCCCCTTAGGGGTCGAATTTCGAAAAATCCTTTCCCATGGGGCCTCTGCTATATTAAATGAAACTATTGACAAAATTTAATACCACAAAGCTCCATTGACTCAGGATTTTTTCCATTTTTACCCCTTTTAACCCCCTTAGGGTTAATTTTCTCCATAATTTATGCTATAAACCCGCTCCCCGACATTCTCTATCATTTAAAAAAAATTTCAGCCAAATCGGCCCAGCCGTTCTCAACTGATTCAATTTCCAATTTTTTGTCTCCATTTTTATATACGAGTATATAGATTTATTAATAGACCGGCTATCGATCGACCATCTGTCATTAATCATTACGATTACGTTATCCGGTTATCGTTTTGTTATTATTTGAAATATTTATTTGTTAGTTTGTTCGTAAAGTCTGTAGTAGTCGGTCAGTCGGTCGATGACAATCGCATATATTTCGATTTTATTTTCGCGTAGCCGTTATTGTTCGTTATCGTTCGTGTGCGCGTTTATTCAGTTTTAATTGAATATTTGTTATTCAAGTGTATAGTTTTTTTTAAAAATTTGTATTTTAAAACGAGCATAGGTGTGTCCAGACTTTATTTGCAGGTCATGCACAGCAGTGGCATATTCAGGAGGGGTAGGTTTCTGCACTCCCCATCACCCACTAAAAAAATTAGGTTTCAGTTTAAGGATATGACCTCCAAATTTTTTAATGAGCTTTATCATTATTATCTAATATCTTTGTATCACAATTCACAAAATAAATATTTATTAGTCATTACACAATACACAATATACGTGAAAAGTCCGCTGTTCGCACGTGTTTCATTATTTATCAAATGGTACAAATGTTATCATAATTTTATCATAAATGGTGGAAAATCTGTCATTTATCATTATATCGTGAAGATAATAATGTACAAAAACTACACGAACAATTAGTACCAAACTACCACGCATAGATGAAATACTTCTATTATCAATGCCCGGTAACAAGGGAAGCATTATCAATAATTGTAATAGATATTAAAAGTCCAAATGATGAAAATCAAAAAATTTAATATAATATCAGAATCTAAGAAAAAACATTTATATTATTATGTACCGCAATTTATTATGTAAGTTAGATCAAATTTCGCAGGTCATGCCTGTGCATGACATGCAAGACCCGTAGATACGCCTATGAAAACGAGTAAACCTATGAGTGGAGCACAAAAGCGCAAAAAAATAATAGAAGAAAAATTTGAAGATGCTAAACTGCCCAAATTAGACAGTCTTTTAAAAAAAAGACAGTCGAATCTACTTCGGAAAATCCTACTACTATAACTACATCTGTTTTTGAAATACCACATGAAAACTCCGAAAAAAATAACGTTTAAAAAAATATTTTTTTTAGTAATTTTACTAAGGCTAGAATACACTCCCCCGGATATAATATATACCTGGGGCCCGTTGAAGTTACGCCACTGCAAAATACGTATTGTCGTTATAATAGTTTTCTACTAGCATTTTCTTCTTTTCTCTCTGCCGCAGGAATCGTGCAGTCCGGCCGGAGACAAACGGACCATGGCGATTGTCGAGTACAACGTCTCTTTGCACTCGGACTGCAGCGACGTGGTCGTGTGAAACGTCAATAATTAAGTAAAACGACGACGTAAACAATAATATGGCAACGACCGCCGCGCGAGCACCACGACGAGGTCGGCAGCGGCAGAGGAAGAAACCACCACCACCACCGCCCACCGGACTCTTACCTATAATAATTAGTAAATCGTGAGAATTTTTTTTTCCTTCCCTCTTTCGTCTCTTTCGGGCTCGTCGTCTCTTCGCGAGCTACTATTATTATTATACTAATAATATTTGTACCGGTTTTTTTTCGCGCGGTAAATGCTCTCGAATAATATATTGTCGTCGCTTAGCGTAGTAATAATAATAATAAGTAATAACAATAAGAGTAGATGTGTTGCGATATTATATAAGATGACGTATTTTTATTTTTTTTATCGAAAACACGCGTCGTTTCCGTCCAAAAACAGAAGAAAAAAAACGACCACCAACAATCACGGTAAAGTCCGTCGTTTCGGTTCTTTGTAAATTTCAATTCACGCCATGCTTTTAAAATTGAAAGAAAAAAAGAAAGCAGTATCGATAGGTTTTGTTAGGATATTTGTTTTTTCATTTTCACGATTATTATTCAAACAAACGGTTTTTTTTTTAGAAACGTTTTAGAAAAGTTAATAATAATTATAATAGTCGTCGATTATTAAGTTTATAAAGTTCGCACGCAATACGCGCATGTGTGTAATAATAATTGTTAATTTTAGCGAGCGATAATAAAAAGAGAGAAGAAAAAAACGATCCTTTTCGCAAAAAAATAGTTTTCCAAAAGGATCTCTGGCGCGTTTTATTTCGATTTCTGTCGCGGAGTCCTGCCCCCCCCCCCTTCAATACGTGCAGCCCCTGGCCGTTTTATTGCCGCACGCGTAACGTTTTTTTTTTTTTTTTTTTCTACTACCTATCGTTATAATAGTTATGAATAATATTACACTACGCTTACGTCGTCGTCGCGCTCATCACCCTTCTCGTAACAAACAGTCGCGACCGGCGTGTTTATTTCGTTTTCTGAAAAAACCACACTCGTTAGATCATTGCGTTTTTCAAATTTCTCGGGAAAAAGTGAAAAAGTCGTCACTTATAAGTCAGTATTCGTTTTTCTCACCCGAAATAAAAACACTGGCGCGTACGAAACAGAGCAGTCGATTGTTCGTCGTTTTCGATATCGTCGCCCTCATGCCAAAAGTGACCATGTGCAAAAAGTGACCAAGTGAAAAAAATGTTTAAGATGTCTTATTTTGGTCCTATGAAAATACGTAAAAAGTTTCCAAGTGATATCTTTATTAGTTTAGGAACCACCGAATACTTAATTTTGACCAACCAACATTTCAATATAATTCTTACGTTTAAAAATCGACTAAGTCACTTGGTCATTTCTTAATAAGGTCATTATTATATTTCATAGTTTAAAAATAATAAAAAAAAATAATAATTTATGATGTTTTCAAATAAAATGAACAAGTTTGTTGTTTGAATAATGTTTTTGTATAAAAATGATTGTAATATTAATGCATTACCCATATAAAACATAATACAAAAATAATGACCAAGTGAATTATACTTATGACTTGGTCACTTTTTAAATGACCAAGAAAAACCGTTTTCACTTGGTCACTTTTTACCATAAAATTTATTTAGTAATTCATAATTTAGTAATCATAGTAATAAATATTGAGTAAAACTAGTATACTGTAGTGTAAAGTATACTATTGCGGTTTCATTGGTACCAAGTTTATAAACATCATTTAAATTCTCGATTTTTAAAGAAGTGCTCAACTTTTAAACTGAAATTACTCAAAACTTTAAAAAACCAGTTGGTCACTTTTGGCACGAGGGCGACGATATATTCGACTACTACTCGTCCCGGGCAGACGACACGGGCTTTTAGATTAATATAATAATATTGCGCGTAGGCAAATTTTTCTATTTGTTGTTTTTTTTTTTTCTATTAGAAATAGGAAAATTTTCAAATACTTAGTGTCAAAACAATAATATTATTGTACAAAAACAAATTGTAATAATGATAATATAATACGTATGTCGAGCGCGAGAAAGGAATAGTAATTATCGCACGTCGTCGTCGTCGTGCGTGTGTTATAGTCGGAATTTTTTTCGTTTCTCCGTCGCGTTTTTCACTTTTTGTTATATCTCTCAGACGTGTGTTTAATGATAATTTAGGATTACGTAACGAAGCAATAATAATAATATTATATTATAATATGTAATAATACATTGTGTAGATTTAGAAAAAGTATCAAACGCGTCCATTTGTGTGCGCGTGCGTGTGCGTTGTTTTTTTGTTTTTGTTTTTTTTTTTTTTTTTTTGTAATAAAATATTGTAATCTAAACGAAAATCACTCCGATACCCAACGTTGTTTCATTTCGTCGTCGTCGTCGAGATCGTGTCGTCTGGAAATATTAATTTATCGATGGTGAGCTCTTCTGACTTTCTAATTATTATAATATTCGTGTTGTTTATTGATCGTTTTAGACCGAAACGGTTATTTCACTACTACTGCGCGAAGAAATTTCGGGGGGTTTGAACCTGGGCCCCCCCCACCCCAGGTACGGCCTGGCGCGTACGAGGACGTCGTCGTCGTCGTCGTCCTTCTGCAGATAATACAGTGCGAGGGGAAAAAAAACCGATGACAAACCATCGACGTGTGACAGACAGACGCGATCGTAACGAATGCGTTTCGATTTTGACGTTATAATAAATTAACGATTTGAAAAATCAACTTATACCATTGTGAACGTTTAGATTCGTCGTTCGCACAGAACGAAACATGGTTTTCTGATGAAAACTACCCGTTTTTGGACACGAGGTGAAATTATGCAAATCGCTAAAACGCGGGCGTTCGACGTGAAAACCGTCTGCAAATTCCGCACGCTCCTCGCGAGCTCCACTCGAATAAATTACGACAAAGAATATCGCGCGAGTACCTATACCTACAATCCGGTAATTATGACGTTATTGTACTGATATAGTATTTAAAATTTTCAAAATTTACTTTTCGCATTCGAAACAGTCTCGTTTTTGACAGCAATCGAATAATAATCGTAAACGTAACTATCGACGGTTAGACTCTTTAGCACCCATCACACGTTTAAAATACGCGCTCTGTTGAAACGTCGGTTTTTACATATTATTATTATTATTAATTCTTTCTAAACCGCGACCCGAAACACGGTCGTCGGTATTGCGGTCACCGTCGTGTCGCGCGTCGGCACGATCGGTGGCGAAAAAAAACCAAATTCCGTTCGAATTTTTATCCCTCGCGTCCGTCTGGCCGTGACGTTTCACGTGTTTGCCGCCGATTCGATTAATCACACAGCTCGCTCGCTTGTCCTCTCGGCCATCTGGCGCTCTAATTGATGACTCCGCCGAACAAGTGCATTAATTATCGAATCGTTTGACGGTGTCGTCGGTCTCGGGCGCAAACTTACCGATCGCACATCATACTAGCCGAACCTAACCCGGCTTCGCCCGCGTGCGACTTTTTTTTTTCATTTTTACCCCTTTTACCCCCCCTTAGGGGTGCGATTTCGGAAAATCCTTTCTCAGCGGGTGTCGTCTATACCGCGAAACAAAACTACCTTCCAAATTTCATACTCAAAGCACCGGCGGTTCCGGCCAAGCGAATTTTTCTAGTTTCACCTTTTTCGACCCCCTTTTACCCCCCTTAGGGGTGGAATTTCGGAAAGTCGGCCGACGCGACGACGGTGTTCGTACATGTTCGTTAAAAATACGCGTTTTCGAATCGCGCGTGCGCACAAACGCGTTGCCTTTAACGACAAAACATAAAATATTAGCCCGTTGAGGTGCATCACGACTGGTTAACGCTCGGCCAGAATTATATTATAATAATAATATAATAATAATTCCATAATTTGCTCAGTCGTAGTCGTGCAAATAAAATCGTTACGTCTCGGCGGCGGCGGCGGCTGTTGTTCCGTCGCGATGTGATTAGGTAAATCTCGCAAAAACAACAAGCACGTGGGCGGAACCGAGATAATCTTTCGAGGGGAACAGCTGAATTTATCGTAAATAAATCTCAACACCGATACGTATATTATCGTTTCGCGACGTCTAAAGTTTTACGCTGTTCGTTAAAATCGATCTTTTTTCACACAATTTGGTACACAGAACGTTAGTTTTACCGTTTTTCAAAGAACGTTCGCTTTCGACGGATAAGGCGAAAACATTCGATTGAAAACAGTTTCTTCGACGCTCGACAACAACGAAACGTATTTTTGCTGTTCCATTCGCATCGGAAACAACAAAAACGAACGCGAATCGTTTCCGGTCTCGTATTGTGCGGCGCGTTCTCTCGATTCGATCACAAAATGTAGTCGCGACGAGTGGTGAAAATATCTCGCGAGGACGTTTTCGAGCAGCCATCATCTCTCCCAGAACTCGTCGTCGTCGAAATAATGAAATATTCATTAACCGGCCGAGATTTCATGCTACCGCAATTATTATTATCGCTGCCGCACAAACTGCGGTCGGTTCGTCCTGCCGACGCCGATTAATTATACACCGTCGTTTCCGGGAATAAGGGTCGCGGGGATGGGCGCGGGCGGAAACCTTGAGTACAGACATAAATACACAATGCGAATATTCGTATTATACGGATTTATTACCGGCCATTTTGTTAGCGCGGCACGTTATCGACGACGACGACGTCGATATAAATCCACTGTTCTTCTCGTCTTTGCGCAAAACTATCATCGCCCCGAATCGAATAATTATAACGACTAGAGCGAGAAACTCAACTGAAAACAGCGATAAATGTCCTCGGAAAATGAATTTTACCGAAAAAAACGACGGTAAAAGTTTTCTCTTCACAAAATTTGGAATTTATAAATAAGATACGATTATTATTTCGTTAAAATAAACAAAAACGACTTGAAATCGGAAAAATTGACTAGTATATCGAACAAATATGCATTGAAAAAATCTGTTGCTCTTCGAAACACTAGGAAACGGATTAGAAAGTACTTGGAAAGCATTGTCTTCCAAGATCAACCGTAAAAATGTGCATTTTCGCACCGAATAATAATAGTAATCGACCCCGACGACGTGTTTGCGCGAAATCGGACGCGTGACGAAACAGAGCTTTATAGCAGACGGGATTTTATTTCGTCTGAAACGAAGAAAAAACGATACTATTCCTCTCGTCTTTGCGCGCAAAAGTACGACTTTTTTTTTACAATCGAATTTTAACGACTAGAGCGAGAAACTCAACTGAAAACAGCGATAAATGTCCTCGGAAAATGAATTTTACCGAAAAAAACGACGGTAAAAGTTTTCTCTTCACAAAATTTGGTATTTTAATTTGGAATTTATAAATAAGATACGATTATTATTTCGTTCAAATAAACGACTCGAAATCGGAAAAATTGACTAGTACGAGCTTTATAGCAGACGGGATTTTATTTCGTCTGAAACGAAGAAAAAACGATACTATTCTTCTCGTCTTTGCGCGCAATAGAACGACTTTTTAACCAATTATAACGACTGCGGCCCGGATTTAAACGCCCTTGAAAATCCGTACGAATATGCTCTTCAAAAAACAGCGATAAATGTCCTCGGAAAATGAATTTTACCAAAAAAAACGACGATAAAAGTTTTCTTTTCACAAAATTTGGAATTTATAAATAAGATACGATTATTATTTCGTTAAAATAAACGACTTGAAATCGGAAAAATTGACTAGTATATCGAAAAAATATGCATTGAAAAAATCTGTTGCTCTTCGAAACACTAGGAAACGGATTAGAAAGTACTTGGAAAGCACTGTCTTCCAAGATCAACCGTAAAAATGTGTATTTTCGCACCGAATAATAATAGTAATCGACCACGTAGACGTGTTTGCGCGCAATAGTACGACTTTTTAACGAATTATAACGACTGCGGCCCGGAATTAAACGCCCTTGAAAATCCGTACGAATATGCTCTTGAAAAAACAGCGATAAATGAATTTTACCGAAAAAAAAAAAACCGACCTCTCTAAAAATCGGAACGGCCGACAAACTTCACACCGCGATACGGTTATTTTTCTTCTGAATTTACCGGACGGACGTGAAATGGTTCGGGAAAAATAAAAAAAACAAACCCGTCGTTCTCTTTATAAACGCGGAGCCGCTGCCGGGGCGAATTAAAAGCGTGTAATAAACGTGTCTCGATGGAAATTTGATGTGGAAAGTCCATTTGTGTGATTAGTATATTATTATTACCGAGGGAAACGTGTATTTTTTTTTCCTTTCCTTTTTCTCTCTAAAAGATAAAACGGCTTTTCTCTCGAGCCGTGTATATACGTGTAGTACGCGCGCGGCAGGATATACCTTCTATCTTTCCTGCTTTTTTTCCTCTCTCTCTTCTCTGTGTAATTTTCCCCGCTTATGAATAGTTAAAAGGACCGTAAGACTACTTTTACGATATTATCTTTATGTGGGCGCGCGCGTTACATATTACAGTTGCTCGCCGCCGCCGCCGCCGGTCGGTCAAGCGGGTTACCATGGTTATCGCGGTATCATAGGTCCTCGTTTGTTATTGAAAATCAATATTTTTCGGTCTCTTACGATGATAATATTACATTAACATACGCGCGCGCGCGTGTAGGTGCATCCGCCATCGAGCCATTAGCGCGAGGAATAATCGTAATCCGGGGCACGCCGCGGCAATAACAGTTAATAATAATTCGATTGTTGCGTCGACCGAGCGAATAATTATTAATTCCGACGTTATTTCGCACATCGAATTCCCGCGCGACCGACTGTTGTTGGGTATACGCAGGCGGCGAGAGTTCGGTCGATACTCGGCGTCGTCGTCGAGTTGATGACAAAATACGTAATATCGATCCGACGAGTTTCGCTTTCGACCAAAAAAAAAAGCATACTTTTCGTCGCCACCCAACCAGGGAGGGGATGTGGGGGATAGATCCCCCTCAGCCTTTTTTTTTTTTTATAAAAAACTAGCTGAATAACCCGGCTTCGCCCGTGTGCAGTTATTGCTTAATTCGGAATTATTGCTAAATTCTTAAATCAGATGTTTAAAAATAAAAAACGAAGTAAAGAATGTTTTCTAAAAAGAGAGGGCTGCCGCATGCAATTTCCATCATAATAATTGCACTTTTTACTAAGAAATCTATATGAATTTTACAATCGAACGTATTAAAACGCGCGTGCCACGGAAACAAATAATAAAAAATAACCACATAGAGTGTATATCGTCGCCCTCATGCCAAAAGTGACCATGTGCAAAAAGTGACCAAGTGAAAAAAATGTTTAAGATGTCTTATTTTGGTCCTATGAAAATACGTAAAAAGTTTCCAAGTGATATCTTTATTAGTTTAGGAACCACCGAATACTTAATTTTGACCAACCAACATTTCAATATAATTCTTACGTTTAAAAATCGACTAAGTCACTTGGTCATTTCTTAATAAGGTCATTATTATATTTCATAGTTTAAAAATAATAAAAAAAATAATAATTTATGATGTTTTCAAATAAAATGAACAAGTTTGTTGTTTGAATAATGTTTTTGTATAAAAATGATTGTAATATTAATGCATTACCCATATAAAACATAATACAAAAATAATGACCAAGTGAATTATACTTATGACTTGGTCACTTTTTAAATGACCAAGAAAAACCGTTTTCACTTGGTCACTTTTTACCATAAAATTTATTTAGTAATTCATAATTTAGTAATCATAGTAATAAATATTGAGTAAAACTAGTATACTGTAGTGTAAAGTATACTATTGCGGTTTCATTGGTACCAAGTTTATAAACATCAGTTAAATTCTCGATTTTTAAAGAAGTGCTCAACTTTTAAACTGACATTACTCAAAACTTTAAAAAACCAGTTGGTCACTTTTGGCACGAGGGCGACGATATATATCTCCATGGCAAAACAATAATAATTGTTGAATATCGTGCGTGCGTGCGTGATTAATATTGTACGCTTAAGAGGCCATAACTCCGGAACCACATATCGCACAGCGTACAAACTTCACAGAAACCATCTACAAATCAATCTTAATATGGCCTAAAATTTTTATCGAAATCGGTTCGGTGGATCTCGAGCTATAAAATTCATTCAAATGTACATCGATTTGTATATATATATAGCAGCGGTTCTCAAACTGTGCTCCGCGAGAGTAGTCTAGGGGCTCCGTGGCTCCCTGGACATATTTGTATTAATTAAATTCAAATTATTAAATTATTATTTTAAACTATTTATAAATTCACATTATATTATTTTGTGTCGTAGTCAAGTCGGATTTTTCGTTCATTTGACATATTGTACGATAATTTAGTTTATTTTTTAAATAAAAAACAAAATAATCATTATTCATTAACAATTGACATCATTTTTTTTATGGATTATTGTTGTCTCGAATAGACATTTCTGATTTTCGGGGCTCCGTAATTTTTTTTAGCAACATAAGGGCTCTGCGAACAAAAAAGTTTGAGAACCGCTGATATACGAGTATAGATATAAAATAAATAAACAAAGTAATTACATATTATACAGTAGACGCCGCTTGTAAGACTCACTTTGGGACCGGCACAAAGTGAGCTGGTCCCAAAAAAAATCAATTACGTATTTATAAATTTTATTTTACTACATATTTTTGCTTTGATTGTAATACATTAACACAATATAATATTACATATTACCAGGGCTTGGGACTTAAAGCATTTGCTTATTTTTATGGATTGACTTAAAACGTAGCAGAGTGCTATAGAAGTGTATGTCATGTTACAGCACGTTCAATTTTGAAATTCGAGAGTGCTTTTTTTTAGTGATTTTTCAAAAAAATGCTTATTTCCAGTTTTTCTGATAACTATTGCTTTTTTGACCAGTTTTATGATTTTCTACTGCAAAGTTGTTATTGATTGAATTAAAATTTAAAATAATTCTAATCTTATCTACGTTGTCGCGTAGTCCGTCAAATCTCCAGTCTTGAAAATGAAGTTAAATTTTTTAATTATAGCCCCTAATTTGGTTTTCCAAAATTCAAAATTTGAGCCAAATCGGCCCGGCCGTTCTCAATTGATGAATTGTTATACATTTTTATATATTATATACTCGCGTTTTCGTGGTAAAATTAATTTTTCAACGGCATTTATTGCTATTTTTCAGAGCATATTTACATAAGTGCATTTATATAGATTTATATAGACAGCGACATTTTATTTGTTTTTCGTTTCTCATATTCTACACGCAGTCCAAACACAATATGGTGAATTTATAACGGACGGGTCACGAGCAACTCTTATCGTAATATTATAACGACGTTTTGAATCGATTTGAGCTGATTATATTACCATTCGAGCGAGAGAGAGAGAGTGCTACTAATAATTTTAAATATTATTCGTTTTTATTGAATTTCTATTCGAAAATGCGAATATCATCGTCAAGTTTTATCTTTTTATTAAATACTTAAACACGTTTAAGACGATTTAAAAAATAACAATTTTATCGGAGTACAACAATCTATTAAATATAAAATCATACAGCGTTTGTGTCGAAATAACACATTGATAACGTTAAATATAATATATTTTATTAAATCAGATTATTAGGAAATATAATATTATAACGTAAATAATGAGCACTACTATAGATCGACGACGTGAAATTAGAAAAAATCGACCGGTTTTTATCGGTGTGGCTCGAAGAGTAATGGCCGTATAAATAATTATTATATTCTCTGGCTATACGCGCGAGTACGCTTCGATTTTAAGTTTTGTTTAATTTGACGTGAGAGAGAGTAAAAGAAAAAGAAAAATAAGCCCATTTGAATAGCGCCGAGAGAAAGTTTTCCAAAAGTTTTTCCAAACTCGTTAAAAACTGTACTCGTTAAATGAATTTTTTCTCTCTCTCTCTCTCTTCAAATACGTACGTTACAGCTGTACGTAAGAACAAATCGCGACGATAAAAAAAAATAATTATATATTATATTCTATTTTTTTCAAACAGGAATAATAATATCGACGATCGATCGTTTTTTTTTTTTTTCTTTCAATAAACGTTTAGAGCGGACAAAGTACGTACAGTGAAACCTGTCGTGAAGGACACCTCGGACACCTCTCTCTTAACGGACGAGGTCCAGGACCTGTCTATAAAGGACTCTTTCCATTACGGACGGTATTGTTTTCGATAACGGACTAGGGCTCGGACGTTATTACTAGAGCGCGTTATTTCCCATATTGTTTTCCTTTTTATTTTTTCCAATATTTTTCAGTCGGTTATTTGTTTATTAGTTTGAATCTAACGGTGACATTTTTTTCCCACCATATTTAATGGTTATTGCACACGTGTTCACAAAATTAGAAACGCATATTGAACAGCGAAAATTGTAAAAACAATGACAATGCCACTCGTTTTTGGCATTTTTCTAGTGATGGTAAATGATTTTTTTCAAAATCTTTTTCGTTTCACTTGTAAATCAATAAAAAAAAAATTTTCTCGCATATTTTCACGATTTTTACTGCATATTATTATAATACATATATGGCTGTTACTTGGTGCATAAAAACACGTGCTCTAGTCATTGCACTTATTGCGCTAAAAATGTTGAAAAATTGATCGCATTTCATTGCTATGGGAAAAAAACCCGAAATTTCACTCAAAAAACGACCGAAAATTTCTTTTCAAACACAACAGCTCGTTTTTAATTACGCTATAAAACGCGCCGCGTGCATATTATGACAAAGTACAAAATAATTATTACACACGACGACGACGCTGAAATGTAAGGAAATGCATTCCACGCGCGTTTCGACTCATTTTTATTGGCCGCAGTCGTCGGGGAAAAAAAAAATGATCTTTTCGCGAATTTTCAAACACATTTTTCACTCACCGGCAAGTGTATTTTCTTTCGTGTCTTTTCAAATTATTGGCGTCCGATCGAAACGATTCGTCGCAAACATCGCGTTGTTGTTCGTATGGTTTTTCTTCAGTGCGAATGACCGCGCAGCGTCTCGTCGCGTTAATTAATTCGGTTATTCGGACATCACGACGAGATAATAATAATTGACAATTTTATAACACGACCTGCTGCAACTTTTTTAACGATTTTTCTGTCGCGCGTGTGTTTTTAAATATAGTCACTCGTAGAGTGCGACAAACTCGGGCGATGAAAATACGTTTGTTGTTTTTATTCCACACCTCAATAAACGTCTCTCGACGATAATATATATTTTTGTAAAGTAATTAATATTAATATTTAACGGTTAATATACTCGTCATAAATAAAATAAAATACGATAGTAAAGGACCGAGTATGATAATAAAGAGTGCTTTATTTTATTATTTTGGTTAATACAATATATTTTTGAAACGAGTACGAATATTTTGCAATGTGTTTTCTAAAAAGAGAGGCCGTTTCAGACTCTGAGAAACTATACTATTTCTAGTCGGAGACGACGACTTTTTTTTTGACTTTTGTCGAATATCAACTCCATCGACAGTAAGTTATTGCCGCGCGATTTTATCCGTCGTCGTCTCCGCGGTCTATTATAACGCGCGCCCCTTGGCCGAGTGTTTGAAAAACTCGTATATTTTAATAACAATATGTATCGTAATAACGCCGCCGCCGCCGCTCTGTTGGCGAAAATTAAAACAAATTAGTATTTTTATGGGCGTAACTCCTTTCGCCCAAAAATGACCTTCCTCTTTTCGCCTAAAAATAATTGCATTCTTTTCGCCCACGGTTTCATGTTCGACATTTTGGAAAGCACTGTCTCAAAAATTAATTTAATAAAGCCATTTAGCATAACCCAGAGAGCACCACGAGGAGGCGGCTTCTATTACTCTCCAAAAATGTATTTGTGTTTGTTTGTTAAAATAATTATTATATAATATAAAATAGGTATGTATTTGTCATTAGTTGTTATGACGTCGTCAAAAATGTTATGTCATGGATTAGGATTTAATTTAAATTTAAATTTTTTGTATAGTTGAATGATATTGATTTAAGAAATGCATACCGACTTATCTCTCCTCTATTGTACTGTTGTATTTTGTGTTCATTTTTTAGTTGACGATCTTTTACTTTCCTATCTTTAGGAAAGTTTTGTAAATGGATACTATTCAGTTTAATATATACATCAGTTTGGACTTCTTGTATAACAGCCAACCACGTACCAATTGATGGAGAATTACAACCGCCTCATATATTATTTGTTATATTATATCGATAGCACTTTTATTACGTCCGTTTGTAGATAAAAATTCTGATATCAGATATACACATACGAGATTGTCACAACCTCACAACCCATACCAATTAGTATCGATATTATATCAAACAAAAATCATCTTGAGACAGTGCTTTCCAAAATGTAAAACGAGAAACCGTGGGCGAAAAGAATGCAATTATTCGTAGGCGAAAAGAGGAAACTATTTTATCATACTTGGGCGAAAAGAGGAAGGTCGTTTTTGGGCGAAAAGAGTACCACCCATTTTTATGCGGCGCGCAACACACAAGTTTTTATGACTATTATTTAAATGTAAAATATAACGACGGAAGAGGGGGAGAACCGGTGTCGGCGGCACTTCCGATAGCCCCGCGGAGAAGCCGGACAGTAGGGGAAACAACACAACACGACGCGAAACTTTTATTTCGTTATTATGAGCATTAATATTAAACGGCGGCGGCGGCGGCGGCGATTCGCGCGCGAAAACCGGAGCAGGTGCAATTTTCTAAAGTGAACCGTAAATCAAGACGTTTCCAGGCGCCTTTTGTAGATATAAAAAAAAAAGAGAAAAAGGAGAAACGGGGAGAGAGAGCGGGCGGGTAAAAAAAAGAAAAAGAAAAAGGCACGAGAGAAGGACGAAGATAAAACGTGATGCCGAAAAAGTTAACGAATGAATAAATGATAATGACGGACGTGCGTGTAATATGGTATATACGTAAAGTTTTTCAGATCGGCGAGGTCCGTTCGCGCGCGCGGTCGTCGTAAATCTAAAACCTAAAACTCGCGTTATTAGTTAGGTGTTCCGTGCGATTATTATCAAATCCTGGAAATCCTGCGGGGAAAAAAAAGAAAAAAGAAAACCTCCGACGCGTATTTCACCGTGTCCTCGCGCGACAGTTTCCCCGGGAACGTTGTTTCTGGAAAAATCGTTTCATTAAACGACACTGTTTTCACACAGAAGATTACAAGTAATACTTGCATTGATAAAAATCAACTCGGCCGTACCGTTTTTAGTAAGTAATTACTATATTTAGAGTGGTTTTGTGAACCGAATTCATAATATTTGCATCGAACAATACTAAAAATGCTAAAAAGAATGGAAAAAAAAAAAAACGTCGAAATAAAATTCGAAACACTCGTTGTTACACGAAACGAACGACATACTCGGAAAAAAACGTTGTCTAAGCATCGACCAATGCACTTTGCATCGAAATCCTTATGTCCTTATACGTCCTAAATCCTACGAAATCCTAATAACGCAGAGCGATAAACGTACTGTAATTTTTTTCCAAAGATAAACACTTTCGGGAGCGCTTCTCTCTCGTTATCGATCGAGTTGTGTTTGACGAAAATACATTTCGGATCCATTAACGATTGGATTCGGTTCTTGAAAACCGAGTCACGTCTTTTTGAAAAAAAAAATACTTAAATAAAACAAACTTCTTCCGGTTCGGGGCGGTTTTTTTTCGTCTTCTTCTTGTGCTTATACAATAATCACGCGCGAATCGTCTCGACGCAGTGCCGCAACAATTGGGTGTGCAAGGTGTGCGATGCACACGGGTCTCCGGTTCTTAGGGGCCTCCCAAAGTCCCAAACCATAAGCTAAAAATCGAAGATCGTCCGTTTCAAAATGAATTTAGCCTATATTGGTATTCTTTATTTTCCTCGTGGCTCGTACCTCGAAAGTTTTTTGCGTTTTTTTGTAATTGTTTTCAATGGATTTATTATTAGCATAAGTAGATGATAATTAATATCATGCAAGGATCTTCATTGGATCTGTAAATAATTCGGTTTTATAGTAAAACGTACAAATTATTATAGGAATAAAATTACGAAAATGATATTATAAAGTATGACATAATTTGTAGAATATTAGACCGTAAAATATTTTCATAAAAACACAATGCGGCGGAGAAATAATAAAAAAAAAATTATTATTTTTCGTCAAACGCGCGTTTATTTGCCGACCGTCGTCGTCGTCGGGGAAAACTAGAACAAGGTGGTGGTACGATTAAATCGATAAATATTGTGTTTTGTCGGTGAGAAAATTCACCGAAATGATTTTTCGCCGTGCAGCCGTCTCTCGTGCACTTTCAATCCGGCGTTGGATCGATACGATTTCCGACAGACTTTACACCGGTACGGTTTCTCGCCGGTGTGTAGTCGCTCGTGTATCGTCAAAATGAAATTCGTCTGAAACGATTTGCCACAGTCGTCGCACCGATGCGGTTTACCGCCGGCGGCGTGCTGCAGCTTCGCGTGCCTGTTCGACTGGGCCCGGGTCCGGAACGGTTTGTCGCAAACCCCGCACTGGTACGGCTTTTCGCCGGTGTGCAGCAGCCCGTGTCTTTTCAAATGATAATTGGTTCCAAACGATTTCCGACACGTCTCGCAACGATACGGTTTTTCGCCCGTGTGTATACGCTTGTGTATTTGCAAATAGCCAATCGATCGGTACGAATTGTGACACACGTCGCATTGATACGGTTTTTCTTCGGCGCGCATCACCTCGGAGCGTTTCATGTTTTTTCTAGAAAAAACGCCGACACACGTTTTTTTTACTCTGCACGAAAACAGTCGGCGGCGGCGGCGGCGGCGTCGTCTTCTCTTCACACGCGTATAACGTTCGATTATTATTGTTTTATATACGTTTACGTCGAGATCAATGCGAATACTATTTATTTTCTTTGTTTTTCTTTTACATAGTAACCGTCGTCGTAATATTTTCGAAATAGAAGCCGACTCGTCGACGTCGCGGTCGCGACGATCGTGACAATAATCACAGGTTATAGCAGGGGTCACCAACTGGCGGACCGCGGTCCGGATACGGACCTCGAGCACTTTTTTTACGGACCGCACGCGCGTTTTCATTTTACATTGATTAAATTCTCGAAGCTACAATGACACAAGTGATCAAAATAGTAAACTTTATTCGAGCCAAATCATCATTGAAGCACCGTCAATTTAAATCATTTCTCGATGAAGTTAAATCACAATATGGTGATTTACAGCTATACAATAATGTAAGGTGGTTGAGCAAAGGTTTGGTACTTCAACGATTTTTCGCAATATTGGACGAGATCAAGTTATTCCTTTCTAGCAGTGATCAATTATGTACATGCACACAAATTATAAAAAAAAATCTGTCATTTTAGTTTGTGTTTTTGATTCTCTAGCTTTTTTAGCAGCAATATTACGCATTTGACGTAGAAGTAAGACTTCTTTGGGCGGTGACCGATGACGGATAACAGAGGGTGACGGTTAATCGAAGTTCTACTGTAATACGTAATTTTATTAAATATGATTAAAAAAAATAAAAAATAAATATCCCTCACATCCCCCCGGAAAATAAGCTTGCGCTATGCGTGTATAAAAACGCTCGCGATCGCGTTAAACTGCAGATAAACATCGTGTACACCTGAACAACGACGACCAGGATGCAGTGTGTAATCGTTAGTAATAATTACGTCTGACGACGACGATAAAAACAAATTGTCTCTCGGCGTGCAATAATAGTGATATTATTATTATTACGGTGTGTCCGCCGCCGCCGCCGCCGCCGCCGCCGTAATGTGCAACGCGTATATTTTTATTATTATTTAGGTGTGCGTTTAGCGCGATAATAATTTCCCCGAAATAAGTTTCGTAACGCGCGGTTTATTTATGCAACGAGCTCAGGTGGTGGTGCGCCGCGAAAGGGATTGTTGCCGACGACGACGACGACGACGAGCGCGCGCGCGCGCAAAACACATAAACGCGGAAAATAAGCCGTCGTAAACGGTATTAATTAATGACGACCGGAGTTATATAATAAGAATATACTCGTTCCGCGGCGTTTCCGTCGGATAAATTTGGAGAGAAAAAAAACTCGACGAATTATTATCCAAACGTAAAAGAACAGACTCAGTGCCGCAATTATGAATTCTGAGGCCCGTGTGCAAGGATTTATTTAGAGGCCCCAAATTAATAATATACTTATAATTACTCGATCTTTGTATTACTAGAGAAATTTTTTAGTATTTTTTCAGTACTATAACTTAAATATTTGACGGATTCGCGGAACCGATCAGAAGAATAAATTGTGTAAATTTATAAAAATTTGAGCTGCTTCTAAATACCTCCTCTATAAATTAGTATAACGAATAATCAAAAAAAATAATAAACAACTTAATTCAGTGATCCGAGTCTAGTATCCATACAATAATTATTTGAGAAATATTTCGCAATAACAGAGAGGGCCCCTGCGATAATGACTAATATTCTACAAATTATGTCATACTTTATAATATCATTTTCGTAATTTTATTTCTATAATAATTTGTACGTTTTACTATAAAACCGAATGATTTACAGATCCAATGAAGATCCTTGCATGATATTAATTATCATCTACTTATGCTAATAATAAATCCATTGAAAACAATATTACAAAAAAACGCAAAAAACTTTCGAGGTACGAGCCACGAGGAAAATAAAGAATACCAATATAGGCTAAATTCATTTTGAAACGAACGATCTTCAATTTTTAGCTTGTGGTTTGGGAGGCCCCTAAGAACCGGAGGCCCGTGTGCATCGCACACCTTGCACACCCAATTGTTGCGGCGCTGAGAACAGTCCTTTTTTACGTGTCCCGTTTTGCGTCGTTTAACTTTTTTCCAATTTTCTTTCACACAGTTGTTCCAAATACCTTTGGACGAGTGTCGTCGCGTCGCCCGATTTCCCGAAATTCCACCCTTAAGGGGGGTAAAAGGGGTAAAAATGGGTCAAAAAATAAAAAGTCGCACACGGTTATTCAGCTAGTATTGTATAATATATTTTATCGATTCGATCAAACGATTACCATCGAGAACGTGTCTGGCTTTCTAGGATCGTTCTTTCCGAGTTGGGTAAATTTTCACTCGATTCACACTCTCTCTCTCTCTATTTTGAGAACAGAGTAATTTATATTCGAGTAAGTCGACCCGTCGACAGTGTTTTTCGCTCGACTCGTCCGGCGCTCGCGCGTGCTTTTATTTGACGTCGGCCGCGATGGAAATTTCGGATAGCGAAACTATAATAATAAACGAGAATAGTCTCGCGCGAAAAAAATCATCGAAACCGTTTTGGCGCGCGCGCGCGAAACTTTGTCGTCCGGACAGACAATGAGAAGGAGAAGGTACGATATTATTCACAGAACGTCACGGTCGGCACACCGACAGGCAGATAAACAAACGATAAAAAAGTGACGGCATCCGATCCTCTCCCGACGTTCTACATTATCAGCGTGGCAAGTCGGACGCGACAACGAGAATAATATTATAATAAACAATAACGGAGTGGTTGTTGTATTTCGTTTTATCGAATTCTAGTGAAACTGCAGACGATTATTATTTGCGTCTTGGAAAATATATATTAAACGGCGGCGCTAATCGCGCAAAAGCAATATTTCGGTTAAAACGACGTTCGAAACACGAACGACAAATCAATATTATGATACATTTTTCGAGTTTTCATCATTCGCATTTTTTAGTGCGTCCCGCGGGGCCATCGCAGTCATTCAATAATCGAATTAATTATGAAAAATCGAACGCAACACACGCGCACTATAAATACTAATAATAATAATTTTAAACGTCGGGCGTGATGTTGGCCGTCAGAGTCTGTCGTTTTAAAGGCGACGATAAGTTTGACCGATTCAACGGAAGTCGGTCGAGTTCGCGCGAGCAGTCAAACTTCACGCGATTCTTTAACTTTACCCGAGAACTTTCGCGATGGCGGTGAAAATCAATTAGTGACTCTCTCGCGATGCAACTTTACGGAATCGTATAGTATCTCTGCAATTATTATTGTCACCGCGCGTTTTTTTTTTTTTATATTAATAATAATTAAATCGATTAAATGTTTTTTACACGTTTTGCCGATATTTAATAGGAATAAAAAACTAGGTCGAAATCAAAAGTCCAAATCGTAATTAGAACGGGCAAATGCCACGCGTTTGCCAAGTATATATATAAGGAAATGGTCATCGGCGGCGCCACCACGAGGTTGCAATCTAAAGGACACTTCTAAGGACAATCTAAAATCGAATTGGTAAACATCGGAATAAGTGCGTCAACGTGTCAAGCACTTTTCCTTTACACAATACTCCGGGCAAGACCTGTTTTTCATTTTGTTTGTTTTCAAAGATATTCGATAATCTCAATAGATTATTTTATATATATATTTAATAATATTCTGTTAAATAATTGTCATCGTTTGCACGAGAACAGTGAAACACGTAATTTACATCGATCGGAATCGAATGCGTATAAATCGATCGTTTAGTAGCTTTTTGATTTCGATTTATTACTCTGTTCGAGTTTAATTTGTCGTTAAATTTAATAATTTACTCGATTTTACTCGACAGACGTGTAGTCCGTTTTTTTTCCTCCCAATGTCGATCGGAATTATTATTACGTCTTTGGCGATTTTTCGTCGTCGCAAATTAAAATGCGCGAAATAGACAACACACGTGTGCAGTTTCACACACATCACGCACGTCGAGTCTGACGTCTTCTCTCCGAGACAGAGAGAAAAATACTTTTAAAAAGTATTCGCAAACGAGCCGGAAACATGGAACGACGACGACGACGACGACGACGTTGGAATAATTCTTTTTCAAAAGTATTTCCGACAAATCGCATTATGAGAATCAACACGCGCAATTATTTTACCAATCGTTAAGTAAAAATATCTAAGGTTGCGTATAATATATTATATCGAACAGTAGTTTAGGTGAAGCTAAAAACAAAAATAATTCGACTTACTAAAAATTTACTACTTACTTACTATTAAATTATTTTACATTAAAGAAATAAGAAAAAAAATGTTTTCTTACATATTCCTACTTATACATATTATTATTATCGTTTTTTTTTTTTTTTTAAGAATTGGTGTAAAGTTAATTGTTTTTGTTTATTTACAATACATTGTTGTTGTCGATTCTATTTTTCTTTTATTGGAAACCATTTTAATAACACACCATGTCAGATTCATTTTTTTCTTCTCAGTCTATATTAGAACGATTTTCTTTTACTCGATACTTGTAACAAGTAAAATACTTTAATGTTCATTAACACTTACGAGAACGCGGAGAACGTCGTGTTTGGTATTTAATTTTTTTTTTTCGAAACTCCGTTTCGCACGATTCGAGCAAATCCATAGCTCGCGAAAAGATTCAAAACTAACCCTTTTTTTTTATACATTAATACGTACATTAATCATGCAATTTTTTTCATAATTTAATGGCAAGCTGGAAAAAGCAAAAAAAAAAAAAAACATTTTATTTGTGATTTTTGTGCCGAAAATAATTTGCCACCTCTGATATTATAACGCAGGGGTGGCCACTAACCTTAACTTAGGGAGCCGCAAATTTATAAAAGTAATTCGAGGCGGGCCACATTGTAAAGCGATATTAATGAAGACACGTTTTTCATTTTAAATCAAATAAAGGAACATTTATTATTTTTTACACTACACAAAAAAAATGATCATTATTGACATTATTAACATTAACATTATTGTTGTTTTACTCACGAGAAGTGCTTTTTCTGTAAGTTTATTGAAATCTGGCTGGTAATTTGTAAGCGCAGTTCGCACAAGTTCACTTAAATGCTCATCAGATAGATCGATATTTAGATTTAATTCATTTAAACGAATAACGAGACCGGTGGCAATAATAAACACACTATCTAACGTTTCAAACGATTCTAACAGAATTTTATTAGTTTTAGTCTAAATTTGGTTCGCGAGCCTCGTTGTGGCCACCCCTGTTATAACGTATTGTTCTCGGGGATACCTTTTTCTAATATTTCGTATTTAATTATTGTTTATTTACTATTATAATAATATTTTGTCTTTCGAGGAGTCGTATTGTTTTTGTATTTAAAACACGAGCGCGAGTGAAAAATATTTCAGGTTTTACAGAGCGGCGGCGGCGGCGGCGGCGGCGGCGGCGGACATTACAATATTAAAAACGTAAAACGTTTTGATTATTATTATTTTTAACGACAAATTTCGAATCGCTTCGGCGTCTTATGTATATATAAATTATTTTTTTCTTCTTTATGTTTTCTCGCGCGCGTTTTCTTTGTTTCGGTTTTTTCTTTGTCCATATTCCGCGCAAAACGAGTCTCAAAGAAATTATTTTTTTCCATACACTACTTTGTATAATAATAACGTTGGAAATTTACGGTCCGGGTTTTAGCTACCCGTCGCGTCGTCCGACGTCCGATGGTTATAATAATAATAATAATAATATGATATTATTTCCCGAGAATTTAGAATTCTAGTCGTTCGTTGGCCGAGATTAATTTTGAAACGAGATTAAAAACTTTTGTACTTAAATTGCTAAAAAAAAGAAGATCAGGTGGTCCGAAATGAATTAATAATAATAATAATAAAACAACACTATATTTAGCAGCGCGAAACGGCCAAATTTAAAAAAACGTTACGCATAAAGCTTATAAAATCGTATAATGATAAGCCCGCCGCCGCCGCCGCCGAATATCTTTATTCGAGTTCATAAAGTTTTAAATTGTTTTTAATCATAATCAAACTATCATATTGCGCGCGCGCGCATAATATAAAAAATCTCGACGTTGCCGCGAAACTACGCGAAATAAATCGTTTGTTAATCCGCACACGTCTAGAGAGGAGCGGGCCGATTTAAAATTCGCACACGCCAACGACGCGCGACGCGACAACTCGAACAAACGAAATCGTCTCGTCTTTCTAGAGACGAGCACAGCTGCTGTGAGCAGGCCGAAAAAATAATTTCCAAAACGCTTGAGAATAATATAATATTATAATATTATGTGAGTTTATCGCGCGTTTGCCCTCTTTAGTTATTTGTATTTGTATTTTGTTTTTCGAAAAACATTATAAACAACCTGTTGTGAAAGCAGCTGCGAAAACGTCGAGAAAAAAGAGAGAAAAAAAAAACCAACCGAAACCGAGCAATTCACACTCTCTGTTTTGGAGAACAGAGTAATATATTTTATGTTCGATTATGATTTTTTTTTTTTTTGATTTCTCATAGAAAAACGATCGACGAAAAATACGTAAATATCAACAATCATATATATTTTATCGATAACTTTTGAACATTCTGCGTCTCGTTCGATTAAACGATTTCCAACGTCTATTTTCTAGGATCGTTTTTTCCAGAGTCGAGTAAAAGGGGGGAAAAAAACCAAAACCGAGCAGTTTTCAGTCGATTTACACACTCTATTTTGAAAACAGAGTAATTTATAACCGAGTAAGTACCTTGTCCGATGATTTATAATATACTTTATCGATAACTTTTGAACATTCTGCGTCTCGTTCGATTAAAAGATTTCCATTGAAAACGTCTACTTTCTAGGATCGTTTTTTCCAGAGTCGAGTAAAAGGGAGGAAAAAAAACCAAAACCGAGCAGTTTTCAGTCGATTTACACACTCTATTTTGAAAACAGAGTAATTTATATTCGAGTGAGGAGTACCTATCAATAATGTTCGATTAGAATTTTTTCGATTTCTCAAATAGAAAAACGAAAAATACGTAATAACCTAAATACCAAACGAATTAGATAATATACTTTATCAATAACTTTTGAACATTCTGCGTCTCGTTCAATTAAACGATTTCCAACGTCTACTTTCTAGGATCGTTCTTTCAAAGTCGAATAAAAGGCGGAAAAAAAAAACCAAAACCGTGCAGTTTTCAGTCGATTTACACACTCTATTTTGAAAACAGAGTAATTTATATTCGAGTGAGTACCTATCAATAATGTTCGATTAGAATTTTTTCGATTTCTCAAATAGAAAAACGAAAAATACGTAATGACCTAAATACCAAACGAATTAGATAATATACTTTATCAATAACTTTTGAACATTCTGCGTCTCGTTCGATTAAACGATTTCCAACGTCTATTTTCTAGGATCGTTTTTTCCAGAGTCGAGTAAAAGGGGGGAAAAAAAACCAAAACCGTGCAGTTTTCAGTCGATTTACACACTCTATTTTGAAAACAGAGTAATTTATATTCGAGTGAGGAGTACCTATCAATAATGTTCGATTAGAATTTTTTCGATTTCTCAAATAGAAAAACGAAAAATACGTAATAACCTAAATACCAAACGAATTAGATAATATACTTTATCAATAACTTTTGAACATTCTGCGTCTCGTTCAATTAAACGATTTCCAACGTCTACTTTCTAGGATCGTTCTTTCAAAGTCGAGTAAAAGGCGGAAAAAAAAAACCAAAACCGTGCAGTTTTCAGTCGATTTACACACTCTATTTTGAAAACAGAGTAATTTATATTCGAGTGAGTACCTATCAATAATGTTCGATTAGAATTTTTTCGATTTCTCAAATAGAAAAACGAAAAATACGTAATAACCTAAATACCAAACGAATTAGATAATATACTTTATCAATAACTTTTGAACATTCTGCGTCTCGTTCGATTAGAAATCGACAGTTCGGACAATTTCACTGGTTCGAAGCTGTTTATTACGTGTAATAATATTTGAAATTAATAATTATACGCTCGAAATAATTACGATTTCACGCGTCCGTGTTTAATAATAAAAAACATCGCCAGAGTTTAATTTTTCGTGACGTTTTTTATAATTATTATTCGCAATTATTATTATAATAATCGTAAACGTTTAAAACGACGACGACGACGACGACGGCTAATCAACGCCGCCGCACGAATTGTTGTTGTTGACATTCAATACGATTAATAACGGTCCGAAAACAGAAGAATGTTCGCCGGCCGTCCGCGGAACGAATAGCGATTAATAATTATTATTGTAATGAAATAAAAACGATAAACAAAAAAAGGAAATTATTGTTGTATTTCTCTGTAAACACTCGCGCTCCTTAATCGTCGTCTAAACGGATTCATTCAACACGAGTCGGCGGTAAGCAAGATAAAATTAAATATTACAACGCGCTAGTGAGAAAACAATGATTTATTTTTTTCCCCCCGAATCTCCTTTTCGAGCGTAGTATTTCCTACGTCATAAAAATTAAAAAACGCACGTCGTCGTCGTCGTGTGCTTTCCGTATTAAAAAAAAAAAAATAATTAAAAAAAACAAACATTTGTCCGTTATCGCGCGTGTTTTTCGAAAAACGCAGAGGGTTTTTTTTGTCGCCGTTGTTCTATACACGTTTTTTCTTGGAATTCGCGCGGGATATTAATATTTTTTTGCCGAGCGCGGACAGCCGCTATAATATCCTATTCCCTCCGGCCCGCCCGAAAAGTTTAATTTATCGTGCCGTGTAGTTTGACGAATAATTTCCAACGCGATTTCCGCGAATTAAAAACACGTGCCCGACCGCTTCGCGTCAAATCGTATTATTATTATTATTATAATATTATCGTGTACAACGAAACCTGTATAATATTATAACGGACAGTCGAGGGACCGAACGAATCGTCCGCGCGTTCTAGACGGGTTTTCAAAAGTCAAACTAATCTCTGCAAACGCGTCTGTTTAATGAACATTTTGTTATTTATTTATTTATTTCGACTTATTTATATTCGATTTGTAATCGACGGGCAGACGATACAAGCGTACAAATCAATATCTCCAAACACTTTGAGTGCGACTTTTTGTCATTTTTCACCTTTTTTTTTTTCAATTTTATTGCCATTTTGTCGATCGTCGTCGTCATTTTCAATACAATGCGCCTTGTCTAATAGACACCGGCGTGAAATTTAAAATATTTTATATATTTATGTGTATGTTTTGGGTTTTAAAAGTCAAACTAATCTCTGCAAACGCGTCTGTTTAATGAACAACATTTAGAGCGTATGTTATTTATTTCGACTTATTTATATTCGATTTGTAATTGACGGGTAAGAAAAAAATAAAGAATATTTCTTAAAAAACGACAGATAGGTTATGAATTCGTTTCAAACGAGTACAAATTAATATCTCCAAACACTTTGAGTGCGACTTTTTGCATTTTTAAGTGCAATTTTATTGCAATTTTGTCGATCGTCGTCGTCATTTTCAGTACAATGCGCCTGTCTAATAGACAATATAATAACTAAACATAAAACCGGCGTGAAATTTAAAATATTTGATAAATTTATGTGTATGTTTTGGGTTTTAAAAGTCAAACTAATCTCTGCAAACGCGTCTGTTTAATGAACAACATTTAGAGCGTATGTTATTTATTTATTTATTTCGACTTATTTATATTCGATTTGTAATCGACGGGCAAGAAAAAAATAAAGAATATTTCTTAAAAAACGACAGGTAGGTTATGAATTCGTTTCAAACACTTTGAGTGCGACTTTTTGCAATTTTTCACCTTTTTTTTTTTTTCAATTTTATTGCCATTTTGTCGATCGTCGTCGTCATTTTCAGTACAATGCGCCTTGTCTAATAGACAATAATATAATAACTAAACATAAAACCGGCGTGAAATTTAAAATATTTGATAAATTTATGTGTATGTTTTGGGTTTTAAAAGTCTGTTTAATGAACATTTAGTGCGTATGTTATTTATTTAATATAATCAACTGGCAAGAAAAAAAAACACATTACATTTGAATTAATCGGCACGCGTGAAACTAATAGACGATAATATAATAATTATTCATAAAAAACTGATTATAAAACCTATACTCTACACGCATATAAATATATTACGATTTGAATATTTCTCAAAAAACGACAGTATCGATGTTTTATGATTTTTTTAATTTCGATTTGGTCATTTCCTACTCGCGCGAAGCATATTCTCACTCACTCTCGTGTTTGTGTAATAAGTAGGTTATGAAGTCGTTTCAAACGAGTACGAATTAATATCTCCAAACACTTTGAGTGCGACTTTTTGCAATTTTTCACCTTTTTCTTCAGTTATTAGTTCAAAAACTCGAGAAATCGGCGCGCGCGTTCGAGATAACCTTTGATATTTTTATATATTTACAGAACGCGCCGGCGGCGACGAAATTATCGATGTTATGACGGTAATAATTAGGGCTGTGAATTGAATGCACTAAAAAAACCCTTGAAAAAATGCACTGAAAATGCCAAAAATTAAAGTATAATTTGTTTTTTTATATTTATATTAATATATCAGGCGCAGGATATTACATACATTACGTGCATAAAAATGTTGATTGAATTTGAATTTACGTCTGCATCGAGTTAAAATACAACAAAGTGTACGAAAACAAATTTTTTTTTCAAACACGTTCGATTAAAAATACCGGGAAATGAACTAAACTAAACTAAACTAAAAACTTGAAAATGCACTTTTCAACTTTAGAAATTCACAGCCCTAGTAATAATAATATGTAATGCATTTTGTATTTCTATATCAGGGGTGGCCAACCGGTCGATCGCGACACCCTTTCAAAATAGTAAATTCTATCAGAGGAAAACCTCTTCAAAGACGTCTATTTAAAATGCAAAATGAAAACAAGGAAGTAGATTTAATTTTGCACACGGATGTAAGATGGCTAAGTAGATTTCTTCAAAGATTTCGTGATTTATTGGATGATATTGTTCAATTTTTGGAAGATAGAGGTGATAGTTTTCCTCAAATGCGTGATGTTAAATGGCTTTGTGATTTAGCGTTTTTAGCAGATTTCACGTGACATTTAAGTGATTTAAATTTGAAGTTACAAGGAAAAAACATAATAATCATTGATTTAATAAGCTGTAATTCAAGGCAAATGTAATAAGTTAAAAATAATAATTTGTAATCAAATATTATATTAAAATACGTGTAGTGTTATAGTGTTAAACTGTGAATTTATATTGTAATAAAAAGTAATAAAATAAGTGTAACACGCCTGTACATATAATATATTTTTTGTTTATTGACAACCTTAGACACTTAGAAAAACTCGGAGGTCGATCGCAGGTCTATCAAAGTTGGCCATCCCTGTTCTATATCATTCGACTTGACGGTTTCGAATGTAGACGTTCTGGCGAGCTTATTACGCCGTGTTTCGCGCGACGAAAATTCGATAAGCGTACCATATACTGTGACCGATTTGAAAACGGTCTGAACGAAGGGCGGGTACGTGTAACGTATGACAGTGTGGCGCGCGCGCTTCCGTCCCCGACGACGCGATGACAGATAACGTGGTTTCGCGTACAAAAAGGCCTCGGATGTAGCGCGAACGGAATGGTATCGACGACGACGACGATTCGCGCGAGGCAATCGATATTTTAAAACCGACGACGACGACGACGACGACGGCAAACCACATTTTCAGTGCCGTTTCCCCCGGGCGCGCGTCACGATTTTCGCGAAAACGTATGGACGACGACGCAGAGTTTCGGCCGGAAAGTCATTTCCGGCGGACAAAGTTTGCGCGCGACGATGATAATACAGGGTGTTCCAAAAGATGATTCATCCGATTTCAAAAAATCATATTTATTGTAAAATCATGTTAAAATAAATTTTACATTTTAATGGATTATTTCAAGTTTTGGGTACAATGCTTATAAATGTTCAATTTCCTCATAAATAGGGGCCGGAATTATATTCTTTTGCATATTTTTTTTGAGGCTATGCAGTCAGACGGGGGTTCGAAATCTTTACAAATCATGAAACCGGTTAATTAATGGCAAAAGTTTTTTTAGCATATTCGAGAATATTTCAAGATAAAAGAATATTTCGTACAATAAAGAATATTTGAGAATATATCGATTAATTTCTATAGACATTCGATATTTTTTGATAAATCTAATTGAAAATAACAATTGGTCAACTTCAAAAAACACCCGGAGAAAATGGAAATAAAATAAAAATAAAAATTGATCGACTTCAACAAAAAAATCGAGGGCTCGTCATTTTGAAAAACGTAGCTAAAGTTTCGAATGGAAATAATGACAAATATAGTTGTTAACTGTTTTCAAAAATTTTCGTAATTACAAATACCTTATTGTTATTAATATAATTTAATCAATTTTTTTAACATGTATTATTTTGGTTATTTTTTGCATATTATTTTTTATCATATACGTATACTTATTTATATCAGTTTTTTGTTGTATTATTTTGCATATAAATGAACATTTTTATTTCAAGAGAATATATTAACAAAACAGCATATTTTATTATGATTTTTAAAGAATATTGCAAGAATATTTTCAACTTTTTTAGAGAATATTAGCATCTTATTTTGACTATTTTAAAAGAATATAATTCCGGCCCCTACTCATAAACCTGTTGAAGCATGTCGACTGTAGCCAAGTTGATGGCGTCTGTAATGCGACTTTTCAATTCGTCAAGATCTCTTGGAAGGGGAGTTGAGATAAACAATGCTTTTTATGTAACCCTAGAGAAAAAAATCACTGATTGTAAGATCCGGCGATGGACAAAATGTAGCGTTATTAGTAGCACTACGGCGACCGATTCATTGCTCGGTCGACGACATTTCGATAACAACTATACGCCACGTCATGACTAAACTGCACATTATCGCGACTTATCAGCAATCGATGAAAACTCGATAACTTCACTTTTTCAGATGGTCGGTGTTTCGTTTACTTCAAATTACAGGATCGATATTTATAGTCTACTAAAATCGGATGAATCATTTTCAAACACCCTGTAGAAACGCTCCGGGGGAAAAGACAACGTTTGGAAACACGCGAATAAAATATAAATGACACTCTCCGGAGCGTCGCGTCTAATCGTTTTTTAACATTTCGTTGGGAGACCTACCTAACCGAGCTCTTTCGTCGAAACGTGCGCAAATCTATATTCTATATATATAAAAATCGATGTACATTTGAATAAATTTTATAGCTCAAGATCCACCGAACCGATTTCGATAAAAATTTCAGGGCATTTTAGGATTGATATGTAGATGGTTTCTGTGAAGTCTGTACGCTGTGCGATATGTGGTTCCGGAGTTATGGCCTCTTAAGCGTACAATATTAATCACGCACGCACGCACGATATTCAACAATTATTGTTTTGCCATGGAGATTACGAGTATATTATACGTATACACTCTATGTGGTTATTTTTTATTATTTGTTTCCGTGGCACGCGCGTCTATGGTATCAAAAGTGAAGTTTTACGTAAAATTACGTACGTGTAAAATGTAATTTTTTCTGTAAAATTCATATAGATTTTTTAGTAAAAAGTGCAATTATGATGGAAATTAATTCATTTGTATTTTTTTTTTTTAATGCCATATCAATATACGCGTGCATGCGGCAGCCCTCTCTTTTTAGAAAACACTCTTTACTTCGTTTTTTATTTTTTTATTTTTTCATCGTCCGGCTCATTGCAGTACGTCGGAAGCATATATTATTAAAACATCTGATTTAAGAATAATTTCATTTAGAGAAAGCAATAACTGCACGCGGGGCGAAGCCGGGTTATTCAGCTAGTATTATTTATTAAATAACGAGAGCGTGATTAATTGGAAAATCGCCAACACGACAGTGTGGATTTTTTTGTTGTTTTTTTTTCCGAGAAAAAAGGACAAACACACGAGGGAAAACGGTCGTTTTTTTTAATACACGACTCGTACCGGCTTTTCCGAATGCCCACTGATCCGGGACTCTGAAAGGGGGCTTTTTTTTCGCTCGTCCGCGTACAATAATTATCGTCGTTCGGCGTTGTTTTCTAATCAAACCTTTCCTGCCCGTCTCGTCCGAGACACGACGACGCGTCTCGTCTGTCCGCCCCCGGGCGCGCGCGCACTACAATGACCGAAATGTGCATCGCCACACACACGCGCGCGCGCGCGCGCAATAACAACAATGCCGGCCGTCGTTCTCGAGCATTGTCCCGAGTCCGGCGTACTAATCACGACGATAACAGTAATAATACGACGACGACGACGCGAATCGACCGCGTTTCGCTAAATAACGTTGTCGAACAGAGATCCGTTGGAAAAAATCCGGTCGAAAAGAAACAAAAACGGATTTTTTTTTTTTTTTGTTCCGCTCGAAAAGCTCGTATTCAGTCAGACGCGAGGTCTCGACTGGGAGCCACATTCAGAGGGCCCCTCGAATTAATACGATTTTCTCTCTCAGAGAGAATAGAGAGAGAGCTCTCTATTTGAATAATTTTAAAAAAAGCTTTACGTAATAGGTCGGAAAAACAAAACGCCGCCGATTCACCGCGCCGAGGTAGGACCTACGCTGCGATAAAATACCTATCTCTTGATTGATAACTAGGGGCCCTAGTTACCCTAATTTAGGGTAAAATTTTGAAGGGCGGCGAAATTATGTTGAATATCTATATATATAAAAATGGAGACAAAAAATTGGAAATTGAATCAGTTGAGAACGGCTGGGCCGATTTGGCTGAAATTTTTTTTAAATGATAGAGAATGTCGGGGAACGGGTTTATAGCATAAATTATGGAGAAAATTAACCCTAAGGGGGTTAAAAGGGGTAAAAATGGAAAAAATCCCGAGTCAATGAAGCTTTGTGGTATTAAATTTTGTCAATAGTTTCATTTAATATAGCAGAGGCCCCATGGGAAAGGATTTTTCGAAATTCGATCCCTAAGGGGGTTAAAAGGGGTAAAAAGGGTGAAACTAGAAAAATTCGCCTGGCTGGAACTGCTGGAGCTTTGAGTATGAAATTTGGGCAGCAGTTTCGTTTTATATAGTGGAGACCCCATTGGAAAGGATTTTTCGAAATTCGACACCTACCGGAGTTAAAAGGGGTAAAAGGGGTAAAAATGAAAAAAAAACTGATAAAATAAAAAGTTATACTGCACACGGGCGAAGCCGGGTTATTCAGCTAGTTTATTTTAATTTTGTAAAATTAGGTATATAATTAAAAAAAAATAATATAAATAAATTTTATCTATCACTTCAAAATTTCGAAGTAACTTGGAATATTTGTCTCAACACCTGCTACTGATTGTACTGCCGAACGTTCGTTTTCGGTGTTGAAAAGAATGAAAAATTATTTACAGTCAACTATGTCACGAGAAAGGTTAAATAATTCCTTGGCCATACCAACTATAGAAAGTGATTTAACATCATCATTAGAGTATGAAGACATTATCGATGACTTCTCAAGAATTAAATCTAGAAAAAAAAACTATGTAAACTACAAAAATTAACTATGAATTCTAAATTTAAATAAATATTTAAATTAAATTAAATGTATCAAATTATAATAATTTGTTTTGTGTTATATTCATTACGTCATTATGTTTTTCTTATAGTAGTTGTTACTAAAAAAAAAAAAAAAATTGGACGTTGTTATATATTTGAATCGGAATTTTTTTTAGTTATCTTAAATGAAAAAATTAATTGATAAATAGATTTTGATAGGGGCGGCAAACTGTTAAATCCGCCCCTGACTAGGGCAGAGGACTTGTAGCTCTAAAAAGTCACCAAATATGCATTTAAATATACAAAATATGCACTTTAGAGTGAATTTTTCTGTTGAGGGTTCGAAATTTTCAAAATTCGCCCCCCCGCCGCCGCCTTGAAACACGATCGCGCCGAGAATTTTTGCCAGAGTCTCTTTTTTTTCTTTTCGTCGGAATTTTTAATTCGGCCGCTCGCGAGCGTAGAACAATAATAATAATAATAATAACGATATAATCACGGTTTTCCGAGAACGGGAAATAAAAGGCTCGCGCGCGCGCGCGCGCGCGTTTCTATTCATTCGCCGGCGGCGGCGCGCATTACAATATATTATTGTTATTATTGTTATACGCGAGACACGAGATATCTCGCCGGTGGGCGAATATTAATCTTGGCTTCGCGACTGCGCTACGGGCGGCCGTACGAATAATAATAATAATAAAGGATACGGAACGCGGCGGCGAGGGGGTTAAGGATAGGACCGGTGGAGGGGTGGTGGTAAAAAATGCTCTGCGAGTTTTCGGAAAATTCGTCTGTGTGTCCGTCGTTTTTTACACTCGCGGGCCTAGGGCCCATTGTTTTTTTTCCTCTTCTTTTTTATTATCGTCGTTGTCGTGTCGCTCGCCATATCACACGTCTCCCCGCCCCGGCCGAGACTGCCTAATGAGAAAAAATTATCATTATTCGTCCTTTCTCCCTGTGCGTTTTTCTCTCGTAATATACGCGTGTCGTTCGTATGCGGTTTTTTTTCCCGTTTCTTATTCTCGCGAACGACTGCAGTTTTATGATTACGGCGAGCCGGCGAAACAACGACGACGGAGACGTTACAATATTTAGTCGTGATTCCGGCCCGCGCGGGCACACGCGTCACACACGAATCGCTCGTCCCCGGGGTTTCCGCTCGGTTTTCATTCGGCTCACGTCCTCGGCTAAACAAAATAATTTATCAAATAATTACGTATATATATCTGTAATAATGGAAAAATGAAAAATAAAAAATACCTCTTGCCCGGAGTGGGTACTGTGTAAAAGAATAGAAAAGTGCTTGAGAATATTTACGAATAAAATTCGTCAAATATTTCTTTTTTAGATAAATAACAGTAATTTACAGAACACATCTGCGCGGAGACTTTAGTCGTCCGGTCGATCGACACGAGTACTCGTAGCTTAAAACTACTATAATTACTGTAAAAATACGATTGAAAACCAATAATTATTCGTATCGTCAATGCAAAGAGAAAATCACATTTTGCGCCGAATGTGTCGCTGAGCGCGAGAGCAGCCGAACCGATTTCGGTAATTATTTTTCTATGAAATATTCCTCGAAGTACGAGGACGGTTCTTGGCGGAGAGAAAAATGTAAAAAAAATCGCCCGAAAAAGTCTAAAAAAAAAAAAAAACATTTTTAAGAGCGCGATCATCGTTATCGAACGAGTGTTTGTTATCGAACTGCTCCGAAACGGCCGATTTCATGAAATTTTTTCTACACATTTGGTAGCTCCGAAAAACAGGACATAAACTACGTATTTTCTAGGCGTACAATTTTTTTTTTTTTGCTAATCGTTTTCAATTGACAGTAAAAGAACATTTATCCTGTTTTTCATTATTAAATACTTTGATTTGTCACATTAAAATAGTGATTTAAAGTCAAAATTCAATGGCACGCCGACATTCTATTGTATTTTTTAAACAATCATGTGAATCAATTAAATGTACTCGACTACAAAGAAAACATTTATTATATTTAGTCGATTTTTCATACTTTCATAGACACGCGCGCGCGTTTCATAATTATATTATTAAGTACTTGGATTTGTTCTATTAAAAGTGAAGTTTAAAGCGAAGTTTAAAGGCAACGTTTGCCGGGGGGACAGCTATATAGTTATTTACAATAAATATGTATTAAATCAGTACTTAAATTCACGGTTGTGATGGACGCAGGGCCGTGCCCAGGGGGGTGCAAGAGGTGCGCGTGCAGTAATATTACTAAAATACTCAATATTAATTCATATTTTTTTTTCTCGTCGAACACCACTATCTCGACATAATTAGCATTATTGCCTTGATTGCCTACCGGTTGACAAATATAGTGTTTTTATTTTCAGCGTTAGTATTTATTTTTTCCCCGAAATGACGACGTCGCTGATCGCCGTCGTCGATAACAACTATATTATTATTATTGTTACTTGATAAAATTAATTTAATAACATAGAAGACCGCGACATATTATAACAACGACTGGAAGGAGTTGTACGATTTTATTTTGAACCCACGATATCTAGTGTTCAGACGTACAGTGTTCACGTCATAGTGCATATTTTTCATTAGGAAACAATTATTCATTAAATTTTTATTTTGATAAACATTTCAACTTAAATACTGTTTACTACAACCTATTTTAATAACATGTTTATACTATTTCATACTTATAAGTTAATAACTATTATATTATATATCGCACTCCTAGAACAAAACTGCCACAACTCGAAATTCATCAATTTTGAGTTATGACTACTTTTAAATAGAGAAAAATAAGCTCTATAAAATGCAATAACGCCACATTCAATATCACTTTTCATTTAGCCACTATAGAGATATTATGTCAGTATTGAATTATTTAAATGTTAGTTAATTTTCAATGCAAGAGAGCCATATTTACTTTATGGCTGTATACTTATTTTAATTTATCCAAATTATCACTCGAGTCAAAATTCAACACTGCCTCATTTCGACTTGTGGCGTTCTTGCACTGAATAAAAACTAATTATCGTGTGATATGTTGAGTGCAAAACAGCAATATTCAGAGTTGTGGCAGTATTGCATTTTATAATTTGTGATAGTGCAGCCACAACACGAAATATGACTCTATAAAGTGGCCATCTATAAATCGATTTCTGTATGCAATACAGTCACATCTGAAAATATGGCAGTCTTGCATTTACTTGAAAAATTGTAAATGGCCACAAGTCTAAGTTTTTGGGTTTAAGTGTGAATTTCATAATATTTGAAAAAATAATATTGTAAAGTGTGATTGTAAGTATTTAAGTGTTAAATTTCAAACGCATAAGAAAAAAACTCATCAAAATATCCTAGGTCCAAACTTCAAATCGATTTTTCTCAAAACTATAAATTTTGAGTTGTGGCAGTCTTGTTCTAGCAGTGCGATATACAGATTTGGTGAATTTCTGAGTTCAAATAAAATGTATAATAATAATTATTAATACTATTGTATTTGTCAATATTATTCACAAAATATATATTCAAAAAAGGCTCTCTCCCTGTTTACATATTATCATCTTTAGATTTGTTTGTACAATGTACACGTCATGTCGACAAAAATGTTTAATGTGAAAAATAGGGTAAATCTGACGATTCTGTCTCCGGCTCTTCCCTAATGTTTTTACAAGTATAAAAATATTTGGTAGAGGGGGTGGGGGCGCTGGAAATGATTCTTCGCGCCGGGCGCTGATTATGCTAGGCACGGCACTGGATGGACGGTGAAATCCTTTGACGAAATCCTAAACGCGCGACAGAAACACTCGCACAGAACTAATAATAATACCACACGGTCGTTTCCAGTTTCCGTTTGCGTATTATATTATTGCCGCAGACCAGCCCGTGGAGTGGAGTGAGCTCCACTGGCGTGTAAAATTGAATTTACGACGACAAAAGACCGCCGCGCCGCGCCGTACGTATAGTATATATTACATAAACGATAGTGGCGGTAGTAAAAGTCGGTGTTTTTTTTACCCCACACACATATTGGCTTTTGGGACGGTCGGAGGGGAAGGAAAAAAAAAAAAAAAATAAAAACAGGTAACGACTTTGGGGTTTTCTCCTCTCGAATTCCGTTAACTGCGCGCGTATTGTATATATATATATATATATATACGTGTATATACGTGTCGTGAGATCACAAACGACAAATGGCGTCGGACTGGCATTAAGATAAATCGTTGAAGGATTGGCGAACGCGTTCGTTCAATGTTGTATGCTCTGGCGCGCGGTTACGACGAGTTTTCCCCAGGGGGGACGAAGGGTCCGAGAGCGCCGCTGACCGCCGCCGCCGACACGCAACGAGCATACAGATCACGATCCTCCCCCCGGCGTGTCCTTCTCCTCCGAAAATGACTCATTCGCGCGACCGGAATGCCGAAACGCGATGAATTATATATTATACGATATATCCGGCGGGTCAGGGGATATAATATTCTCCCGATTGTTTTGTGTTACGTTTCACTCTGTCTCGGCCGGAAAGTACGACTACACAGGTACGACCCCTCCTGGTGCTCGATCGTACGGAGAAAAAAAATCCCTCTCCCGTCCGGCGCGCGGCGTGCTTACCGGAGGGGAGGAGCAGGACGAATATAAAAACTATACTCTGCAGAGTGCGATTTTTCGGATTTTCCATTATATGGCTTCGTTGGACAGCATTTTCGAGAGTGCTTTCTATGGCTTCGTTGAAAAAAAAAACGAATTTTCCGAATTTTCGAACGTGTTTTATACTTTTTTCTTCGGATTTTCCATAGCTTCGTTGGACAGCATTTTCGAGAGTGCTTTCTATGGCTTCATTAAAAACAGAATTTTTCGAATTTTCGAACGTGTTTTCAATGGGTTCATTAAAAGCCGAATTTTTCGAAATTTCGAGAGCGTTATTGTGGCATTGGAAAAAATGAAATTTTCGAATTTTGAGACTGTTTTCTATGTCTTCGTTAAAAACCGAATTTTTCGAACGTGTTTTATACTTTTTTTTTCGGATTTTCCATGGCTTCGTTGGATGAAAATAATAAAAACCACTCGGAGTGCGATTTTTCGGATTTTCCAACGTGTTTTCAATGGGTTCATTAGAAGTCGAATTTTTCGAATTTTGAGACTGTTTTCTATGGCTTCGTTAAAAACCGAATTTTTCGAATTTTCGAACGTGTTTTATACTTTTTTTTTCGGATTTTCCATGGCTTCGTTGGATGAAAATAATAAAAACCACTCGGAGTGCGATTTTTCGGATTTTCCAACGTGTTTTCAATGGGTTCATTAAAAGCCGAATTTTTCGAAATTTCGAGAGCGTTATTGTGGCATTTGGAAAAAATGAAATTTTCGAATTTTCGAACTTGTTTTATATGGATTCATTAGAAGCCGAATTTTTTGAATTTTCAATGCCTTCATTAACAATCGAATTTTTCGAATTTTTGAAAGGTTTTCTCTTGGTCTTCATAGAAAACCGAATTTTTCGAAATTTAGAGAGTGTTTCTATGGCATTGGAAAAACTGAAATTTTTGAATTTTCGAACGTGTTTTCAATGGGTTCATTAAAAGCCGAATTTTTCGAAATTTCGAGAGCGTTATTGTGGCATTGGAAAAAATGAAATTTTCGAATTTTGAGACTGTTTTCTATGTCTTCGTTAAAAACCGAATTTTTCGAACGTGTTTTATACTTTTTTTTTCGGATTTTCCATGGCTTCGTTGGATGAAAATAATAAAAACCACTCGGAGTGCGATTTTTCGGATTTTCTAACGTGTTTTCAATGGGTTCATTAAAAGCCAAATTATTCGAATTTTGAGACTGTTTTCTATGGCTTCGTTAAAAACAGAATTTTTCGAATTTTCGAACGTGTTTTATATGGCATTGGAAAAACTGAAATTTTCGAATTTTGAGAGTGCTTTCTACGGCTTCATTATAAATCGGATTTTATTCGAAAGTTTTTCCTTTGGTCCTCGTAGAAAACCGACAACAGAAAACAGTGGTTTTAAATTTTAAAGAATTTCAGGAAAAAGTGTTTTTAAACAATCGGATTTTTCGAAACATTAAACGTCGCGGGTTTAGACCTCTTTAGAGCGTTATTCCGACTGTACGTGACTCTGTCGCGGCGCGTCGCATGCGAGCGCTGAATCTATTTGTCTTGGCTCTGGAAGGCGAGAGACACACATAAAGCTGTGGGCATAATGCAAATCGAAATTTAAAATTTAAAAACGTACGCTTCGAAATCGAGCAAAACGCAAAACGACGATTTCCAATTAGATTTTCAAACGGTGTGGGAAAAAACAAACGTCAAAAAGCCAAGATCACATAATAAAACAGGCTAGTCGACTATAAAATCGATACGGAGACTGATTTTCATCTTCGCGGTCAATATTATGTTCGGATATTATAACAAAACATGCTCGACTTGTATAGTCTTACACGGCAGACTTTTTCTAAACTCAACGATAGAAACTATTTTTTTTTATTTTAGAAACTTTTTACGAAAACAATACAAATTATAAAAATAATAAACAAACGATACTAAAAACCGATTACTTCTTTTAAATTATCACTTTTTTTTTACATAATAAATAGAAGTATATAAGTGTACATATTTTAAACAAGTGCATTGTTTTTTTCTTGCTTATTCGACTAGGTTTTATGGAATTTTCGTCGATTTGTTTTGGAATCAATCGATTTTGTTTTTTTCTACAAGCCGGTGGTTTGCTATCATTTAATTCACCTATTTTCAACACCATATTCGGATAGGCCTATTTGTTTTTTTTTCAATTTCGATGTATATCAACTAATATCGTCGTCGCCGCCGAAGAAACGGACGGGCCAGGACGGGCCAGGACGACGACGTGCAATACGACGAAATCGAAAGTCGTTTCGCGGGGCCACGCGACTTCCTCTCGATTTCTCGCGTTTTTCCGCCCGATTTCCCGTGAAAAATCGTTCGTTCGGCCGGCCGGTACCGCGTGTTTTCGCTCCGCGTCAGAGCCGTCGCCGCACGGTGGGTAGGAAGGAATCAAACTACTAAAAAAGTAGAAAATTCTAATCGGCGACAATAAACGGAAATATTAGAAAATAATATTAGAGTGCGGATTTGTACGCATTTACGTCATATTTGTCGATTCCTTTATAGAAATAATAATATGTTACAGGACCGTCTGATTATTATTTTAAGCCATGGTTGATATTACATATTATTTTTGTTAAATATTCGATTACATGTTTTTACATAATTTACTTATATTACATACATAGTTTTGTTAAATATTCAGGCGCGTTTCGATAAAAGTATATTTCATTTCATTATATTTTGTCGTCGACTCGTTTGTTGTTAGTCGAGTCTTTTTGGTTTTTTAATAATTATTATATAAAAATATAATAAATATTAGATAAAAATAAATACATAAATGTATGTGCATAATATTTTTGCATTTTTAATACGTATAAATCCGCACCTTTACTAATAATATTAGGGCTAGGGACTTTATGCCCTAGAAAACCTTAAAATATATACACGCGTTTATGCCCTTAAAAATTATTACATAATATGCTCTTAAAATTTGTTTATTTTTCATTAAAAAACATCAACAAACTTATGTGCTAAAAAAATTTTCAATTCAATTATTTCAAACGCACGTTGTTTTATATAATTTAATATTTTTTTAAATCTTACCTAAATGAATTGCATTGTGTCGCAGATACTAAAAATACAACAAAATATGCTCTTATAATATAGGAAAAAACCACTGAATATGCAAAGTATGTTAAGTATGCAAAATAAAAATGATTGCTTTGAACTCTTATAGTACTACGAAACAAATTTATTTATTACTTAGCTATATGTTTTGAATGATTATTGAAAAACATGCAAACTCCTATAAGTCCCGAGCCCTAGTTATTATAGTGATTTGAACGCAAACACGCGCGCGAAATTAACGTATAGAATTCATTTTAGTTTGTTGTCGTCATTTCATAATATGAACGAGAACGCCGAGTAAGTTTGTTAATTTGTATTTATACTATTAATTAAAATTTATAAATATCACGAAATTAAAGAAACTCTATTTATTTTTCATTCGATATTCAATTGTTCAATTATTGAAAAACAATTTGTAGGGGCTCTTTGGGGCCTTTGTTCGGTTCATAATCATATTTATTTTTTTAAAACGCCGTGTAGAAAATTCGCTCAAACCGGCCGCCCCTTTTCGAGTTACATTCAGTTTTGTTTACTCGTTGTGACGAGACGTTATTTTGGAAAAAAACGTTGGCCTACTCTCGACGAACAAGTTTATAATCTATATATATATAAAAATGGAGACAAAAAATTGGAAATTGAATCAGTTGAGAACGGCTGGGCCGATTTGGCTGAAATTTTTTTTAAATGATAGAGAATGTCGGGGAGCGGGTTTATAGCATAAATTATGGAGAAAATTAACCCTAAGGGGGTTAAAAGGGGTAAAAAGGGTGAAACTAGAAAAATTCGCCTGGCTGGAACTGCTGGAGCTTTGAGTATGAAATTTGGGCAGCAGTTTCGTTTTATATAGTGGAGACCCCATTGGAAAGGATTTTTCGAAATTCGACACCTACCGGAGTTAAAAGGGGTAAAAGGGGTAAAAATGAAAAGTTATACTGCACACGGGCGAAGCCGGGTTATTCAGCTAGTTGATAATAATAATTATGACCGTCGTCGTCGTCGCGACGACGTATTCTCGAGTGTTTAACTGTTTTGTCGACTTGGAATCGGTAATTTTTAAAATTCGCCATTATTTTCTCGCCGTTATTTATGTGTTTCGTTGTTGTTGCTTTAGAGTGGAAAATCGTACGACATATTATTTTTCTATGAGAAAAAAATAAAAGAAAATATAACAATATACTATATAGAAACGTCCGGACGAAAATTCGCTTATTACGATACGTCCGAAATAAGGAATTTGCCGAGAGGAGAAAGGACGAAAAGCAACAAAAAAAAAACGCACTCGCATGAAGGACTTTATGTTTCCGTTTTTCCTTATCGCACGCGCGCAAAACTACTGCGAAAATGGAAAAACAATCCGTTTACAGTATACAGGTTATACGCAGTCGTACACGTACCGTGTACAATGTTATTATGTCGTCATCCGTGTCCGATTTGCCGTCTAATGAGCCGTAAACGTTTCGGTACTTTCCAACTTTTCGAACGAAAAATCGTTTGCAGGAAACGGCAATAACGTCACGAAAATATACGATCGCCGTGAAACCCCGCCGCCGCCGCGCCGCGCCGGTTTAAAATATCGATTGAAAAAAAAAAATATAAACGCGATTTCGTAATAATTGAAGGGCGATAATTCAAAACGTGGTACCTATTGCCAAAAATTTAAAAATCGAGATCAACATCGATTCTAATGTAAAAAAAAACACGAGGAATTCAAATTTCTATGGAAAAAATCGATTTAAATTTTAAGTATAACTTATTTTTATTCAACAATAATAATATTATTATGATTAAAAAACGATCGATATTATTTCAAATAGTTTATTCTATACCATAGAACACGCCATGTTCTATATTTTTATACCAAAAATAATAAATTCAAAACGTGGTATTTCAAAAGTATTAAAACTACGTTTTAAACTCTAAATAGATTTATTTTGACACCGTCAATCGTTGTTTTGTCATTTTTTTTACATTTGAATAAGCCAATTCAAAGTGTAAATACATGTCATTTGCATGTCATAATTTGTGAACATTTTGATTTTCGGCAATACCACGTTTTGGATTATCGCCCTTCAATTATTATTATTATTATTATTATATACCGGAATGTACGGCAATTGATGTAATTCGATTGTAAATTATTCGTAAAAATAAACATGTTCAATTCAATACTAACAGAATTAGTGTCAAAATATTATTAAAAATATCTTTAATAATGAAAAAATAGCTATTGTGTACGAGAGAATATAGAAAAAGCGCGAGTTATCATTCAAATAACAAATAACGTGTAAAAAAAAAAATAATCGAATAGATTTTTGGAAAATTTCACGTACTTACTCGCGATTGCCACTGGCTAAGACTTCGAATTAGAGTTTTCGAGTTGATCGGCGAAGGTCGGCTTGAATTCGACCTGATTTATTGGATTTTTTCACGTCCGTTTTTCGGAGGATTCGTTCGATTTTCTATTTTTGTCCTCTGCTTCAGTAGAGCGCGTCATTATCGCACTTTTTTTTTGTCAACTATAAAACCGGATGAGATTGTCCACGTGTTTTTAGCGCCGTTGTCCGATATTATATTTTTCTCCGATTTCGGTGAATTCGTGTCGGTCGTTTCTGAAAGACATTTTATAATTTTAATCGATCACATTAAAGTGTCTAATACTATATTTTTAAGTTTAAAGTTTGGAACACGTGAGTTTTGACATAGCTTATAATAGTAATAGAATAGAGTTTTATAGATTGATGAATTTTGTTTTTTATCTATCTAATAGTTTATTAAAAATATTTAACGAAATATATTATCAGAAACAACAGTATAGTCGTATTATTATTTACGTTTCTGACGCATAATTTTATTATGACTATTTGTTTCTTAGTTGTATTTCGACGGGTTCTTGTGAGTTTCTTCTAACCCGTCTCGAAATGTCTATTAGACAGTGTCGATGATAACAACTCATTTTACCATTTTCTTTTTTTTTTGGAACTTGTGTGACTTTTGATTCTAGCCTACTGTTTTAATAATACAATTAATTTTGTTGTCGGTAAATTTTATCGAAAATCGTGTCTCTCCCGCCGCCGCGGCGACAACGCGTCGTATTATTCGATCGGATATTTTTTTCTTTTTAGTCTTCGAGACGTTTGTTTTTCGCGCGATCCGGATCAATTATGCTGCCTGTAAATTCGTTCGGACCGCGATGATTTTTTCATACCCTTTTCCGCGAGAGAACGCCGCGCCGTCCGTCTCCGAGGCGTTCCGATTAAACTCGGACGTTTAATTTTTAAAAACGGTTCGACCCGCACTATACGGTCGTCTGAATAAAGCATGGCCGCCGGCGCGCGCGCTTTTTATCGATATCACATCGGAGCCGTAAAAAAAAAGAAAAAGAAAAAACGCACCGCCACTTCTTTAGTTTACAATACAGCGAAACTTCCATATAACCAACTTCCGTTTAACGAAATAATTATTCGATAAAAACCAGTTTTTGTAAACGTTGTAAACAATAGAAAACGAATGAAAATTTGTGTCTATGAAGAAGTCGACAACGCCGCCGTTCTTAAAAATGGATAAAACGACTCGTTTACGAAATATCTGAACAATCCAAACTCGCAGAAGAAGACATATTAAACGCTTTATCAGTGGTAAGAAATGAAGACGAGAAAAAAGGACAATTTTCAAAAATAACAAAGCAAACAAAACTGACTGATTATATATTTCTTTTAAATAATTACATTTAAGGTTGAAAATTAAATTTAAACTGTAATATAATGTTTGATGTTGTTTTTTTTACATACACAATTAAATTTAAAAAATACGTAATTCTATTTAACGAATTCCTCCATATACAATAACGAATTTTTTGCTGTTGCTCATTCGAGTGTGCAAGTTTCACTGTATAATACGTAATATTACAGTGGAGATAATATTATAGATGAGCGGCAATAAGATAATATTATCGCGAAATCGACGTCGAAAAGTGACTAGGGCGTGGAGACGAAGAGAAAAGAATAGAAAATAAAAAAAAGGACATTTTAGGAGTAAATTTAGGACTACCGGGTTGGTATTCCTAATACGGAAGTCGGAATAGCGGAAAACACATTTTGATATTTCGATGAAATGTATGTATTATTTCACGCGTTCAGCGAGTTCAGTCGGTCGATTAGTAGAAAATTCTCACCTACACGTCGGACATTTTGTTTTTTTTATTACAAACGATAAGTGGAGGATAGTGTTGACACACTTGTCTGTCGAAAAGAGGTTTCCCCCCCCCCCCCACTTTCTCGATTCGCATATAGATTATGCGTCAATAGAAAAATACAAACGATCGGGGATAAACATCGCTTATCTCTCTACTCTAAAAAAATATAATATTTTCGTGCCGTTTGTTTTTCTGATTTTTCCACATAAGAACGGTTTATTTGTTTTCTCCATTTTGCTCGCCTCGTTTGAAAAGAAAACGTATTGTTTCAAAATCATACGTATATATTACACACGTGGTGGGGTCTGGGAAAAGGAATTTATTTATATTTTTCTCGTCAAACATCTCGTTATTGAAAAATTAAAAGTAGACGTTTCACGCATTTTTTCAAAACGTCACAATTCGAACAACGCGCCGCCGCCGACATTAAATTTTGTTTTAAAGAAAACAGCAGTTTATGATTGGTTTAAACGGTTCAAAAACGGTCGAGAGTCATGATGAAAATTTGGTTCGATCGTCGTTCAAGATATTATGGCAAATATATTATTAGGAATATCGTAAGGTTCGGTTTAAAACATTTTCAAAGAAGATTTCGGAATGAGGCGAAAACAGAAAATCGATTGTCGTCGAGCTTTTTGAACTCCGAACTTGTTCTTGTAAATTCAAGTAAATTTACTTCCGTAAATGAAAAAGATTTTTGTCAAAAGTCATTAGGGGAGATGAGACTTGCGCAGTCATCGGAATGGCAAAAAATCGAAATCGTTAACGTCTACTTTTCAATCATCAGATATTTGATAGGAAAAATAGTCGTTTTTGTTCGTTATAAATAAATTCCTTTTTGAGCAGTCAAAGTTGTCGACGTTCGCCCCCAGAATATTATTATTTCCGTTCTTCCCTTCGCGTACTGGTATATAACTTACGATTATGGTTTTTGTTTTCCGTCGCGCAGTCTGCGCCTCGGTAGGTAATAATGTACTACGACGCGCGTCGGCTATATCTGAATATACCGCCGACCGTTCTCGCGCCGCGCCGCCGCCGTGAGCGCGGAGGCTCGTTATCCTGCGGATACGTGTCCTGCGGACACGCGAGTCGTAGATTGTAATTTTCAAAGATCCTTCGGTACTCGTATCGAATGGGGCAACAAAAAAAACCCGAAACGAAAACGTGTGTTTCGTTTGCCGAGCACTAATACGGATTTATTATTATGTAATATGCTCAACGCCGCCGCGCTCGCGTGGAAAAACGCTTTTCGTATTATTTATAATATTACGGCTCGGATTTTAAAGCAAATGCTTCTTTTTGTATATTTAAAAGAAATAGAAATCTAATTTTTATACACGCGAATTCGTTTCGCGTTTATCTGATTCCAAACAAACGAATTTATTTCGTTTTCTATTATATGTATAAAAACATCCTGTCAGTTTCACTTTTGAAAATCTTGCCAAATACACGGGGTAGTAAATTCTCTTTTTCATTTTTCAATTTTTTTTTACTCGGTTTTAAAAAATTTAAACTAATTTTTTTTGCTTTTTTTAGACAATTTTGTGCTTTTTTTGGTCATTTATTATGCTTTTCGGAAACGTAAATTTAAGATTATGTCGCTTGTGAACATAAAATCATTATCGACTACAGTGAAACCTGTAGTTTTTATAACTTTCAAGTTGCTTTTGGATATGCGTTGACCCTGGGTTGCTCGTGCATTGGCCAAAACGACCACCAGAAATCGGTTGGCGAAAATTCACTCCAAGACATAATTAGGTATCGTTGCGTTCACTTTTGTGTAAAAATCTATTCGTTTTTACGATTCGACAATTATTATTGCGCTTAAACTTTTTTAAAAGAATTTTTAAAAATACGCAAAGATAATCGGCTGAAATCGGGATGGATTTCATTCAACCGATAGATTTTCTCCTTGATTTGATGGTCCTCGTGAGGTGGTCCTAGTGGCCGGATAAACCCGACAAATTGTTCGGAATTTTCCACAAAATTAAATTCCATTAGAAAAACGTGTATTTTATTTGATTTAGGCACAAGCTAGATTTGGACGGTCGTTTTTTGTTTTAAATAAAAAATATATTCGCTTCGGGTCTGTGTTTTTCTGAAACGAATTTCATTTCAGACGCTCGCACCGGAAAAAGAATAAAAACCTCCGAGGTTTATTGTATATTGTTGTTGTTGTTACGTCCGTAAAATATGGAAAAACTAATAATAATAATAATAATACGATATTTCGCGTATTAAATAATAAAATAACAAAACGTTCGCGGAAACGATAACACAACAGACGGGGGCGATATCGCGAGTTTCGATTATCGTTTTACGACGATGTTCTACATTTCGACGGGCAAAAACGTGCACACGATTGTTTTGCTTCCCCGACGGACCAATATTACGGTGCCCACCCGACCTTTTTCAACTTGCCGTTAGCCGTCTATACTTTGCGGTTTTCTTGGTCACGCGAAATGTCCTTATACACTTCTAATAATTATTAAGAATTGGCGTTGTTATAAGAACTGCCGGGGCCAAATTTCATGCCCAAAACGGTTTCTAGTTTCATCCTTTATGGGTCGAATTTTGAAAAATCCTTTCTGTCCGAGTTTCATACTCAAAGCTCCAGTGGTTCAGGCCGGCCGATGATGAATCACCCAGGACAAGCTGAAAAAAATCGTAAGATATTTTCTAATTCTCATAGGCTTGATAAAATACAATTTTTATGGATAAAAATTTTTTTTTTCGGTCAGAACACTTTCGAATCATCTTTCTTTCGAAAAATTACGGGTAAAAGAGGAGAGATGATATCGCGAAATCGCGAGTGTACGCGTTCGGAGCGAAGCGAAACGGTTTTTTTTCTACTCGGAGAGACGCTATATATTTCCGGTCGCGGACGGACGTCCGTTTTTCACCGCGCGCATTCGAATGCAAATGCGCGTTGTGCAGAGACCGTACGCGAGACGACTCGAAACGGCGAAAAAATCGCCGCCCTCAATGAGAAGATCGCAAACCGAATAATATGTTCGAACCCGATATTTTCACGGTACGTTTCCGGTTCTCTGACACGAAGACGAGACGCGTTTTCAATTCAACCGGACATGATACATACTATACGACGACGACGTCGACAAATGGACGCGCGAGCACGTTTTTCTGCTGCTTTGATAATAGTCGGAAGGAGAGAGAGAGAGTGCAATTTTACGTTTTCGACGAAACGTAGCTTTGCAAGTACATAATTCGAATCGCGTAACGACCAGTTACATTTACGAGACTTTTTCACAGGACAAAATACAACTGACTTTTTTTTTTTATTAAATAAACGCGTTTTCATGCATGTAAATAATATCAATATAAATATAAAAATTCCATTTAAAAAACCGTTTTATACTATAGTTGTTGGCATATTTTTTAGTGCATTAAATTCACAGCCCTAATGACACAGTCGAAAGACATTCTTTCATTCTTCTTTCATCTTCGGAAGACTACTGTTTTATTTGAAGCAATTTCTTCTCGACCGTTCGTTTTATTTTTCGCGTACAATATTTTGTCGCGTTGTATACGTCATCAAACTCGGTTTCCGAACAGTCTGGGGTAGGGGGCAAATGCCATCGCGATCCGGCGCGCGCTCGTGACGATATATTATATTATTATAATACGTATAAATTGTGACCTTTGCGCGATGTTTTGCGTATGCGGTCATCGGTGTAAATAAAAGGGGACGACAGGGTTTTGGTTTTTTTTTTGTTTTGTTTTTTGTCGGTCGGATACGGACGGTTAATTTTTCGCGCGCGTATTTTAATAAAGGCGAACCGCGAGCGGCGCGGCGGCGGCGGCGTTACACTAAATCATAAAGTTCACGAACGACTTTTTTGGTGTGTTTTATTCGCGTGCGTTCGCTTATAAAATCGAGTACTATACATTATACCAGCGTTTCCCAAAGTGTGTTCCGCCAAATGTATGTGATTATTTGGAAAATTATTTTATATTATACTTGGATTATTCATATTATTTAAAAAAGTTCACCTAAATAATAGTCAGTCACTAGTACAATATCGTTATAATGTATTTGTTGTACTTGAAACTGAACAAAATAAAAAATCATAACACTCATATATTATAGTACATAATATCTTTGGTGTATGGTATGAAATGTCTTAAGTCAAAAATTGACATTTTTGGATTATGGTATTATTAGAATCAAAAAATTGTATATTTTTATATCTTGTTGATACAGATAACGTAAGTCAAAACTATAACCCACTATCAGTGAAATTTGTTATGGTTTAAACATTTTAAGTCACTTTATATTTGGTAAAAAAAACACGTATGTCCAGTTAAGAGTTTTGGATCAGATAAAATCAATAATTGAAAATGGTCTTATACATAAAACATTGTACATTGGATGAATTATTAGACAATGATTTTCATTCATTTATTACGTAGGTATGATGAAAAATGTAAATCAAATTTCCAACGAAAATTCAATAAAAACCAATAGTTACACAAAAGTTAAGTCTCCCCGTAAATTTTATTCACGCACCGCCACTGGTTCGCTTATAAAATCGAGTACAGTAGTCCCTCGTTATCCGCGGAGGTTAGGTTCCAGCAAAGTTGCGCGGATATCGAAACCGTGGATAACGAGACCATAAAGCAATGTAAAACGGTTTTATTTACATACAATTTTTAATTTTTATTATTTAGTACGTATAATATGTTTTACAATTATTTGATTACTATTTATTTTTTTTAATATAATTTATTAATTCTTTATACATTTAAATGGGAGATTTTTTAATTTTAGGTACATCTCCACTTGAGGAACAAAACCAATCACTAAAAATTTGTGTAGTGACCCAAGCTTTATTATTTGCTCTCCAAAACACTGGCAAGTGATTCATGTCTTTAGATTTGAAGGCTCGTGGTTTAAGTGATTTATAAACGACCATTGACTTTATCACGAAACCACAAGCATTAGCACAATGCAATAAGGCGAGTCTATCTTTAGCTGCCTTGAATCCCGGTGCTGTTTTTTCATTTTTCAATAAAAAAGACAAAAAAGACCAGTTTCGTCTGCATTGAATACCTATTCGGGGGTGTAACCACCCTGTTCAATGACATTTTTTAACTCTATAGGAAAATTTGTAGCTGCTAAATGGTCTGCCGAGGCAGATTCGCCAACCAACTTGACGTTTTCATCGTATGTATTAATAAAATGTTATCGCCGACCCAACCGCGGATTAAAAATCCGCGGATAACGAGGGATTACTGTACTATACATTATACTTCTGGCAGACGTCGAGCTCGCGAATATAATATAGTTGTAATAAAGTCACGTGAGGCGCGCGGGCCGAACGAAATTTGAAAACGGTCATGATGGGCGCCGCCGGCGAATGCGTCCAAAATTTCTTAGAATTCGCGAGCTCCCGCGCGACTAAAATACGTAGTTTATCCGCAATAGTTTTTAATTTTCAAGTCGAACATACGAGAAACAAAACCCATGTTTTCATTAAACTTTCGGCGAAATTTGAATTGTCGACTGATAATCTTAAAATGAGTTGGTTTTTTGTTGTTATCGTCATTAAAGACTTTTAATTTTCTGCTATTTTCTTTATTTCAATACTAGCTCAATATTAGTTCGATTTGTGTGGCGTTCTCGAGAGAGAGACCCGCGACTCGTGTGTAAATCTAACGGCGCGGCGTCGACATGGATTTATTGTCTTTGTCGCGAACGGTTCGTTGTTTATTATACTCGTGTGATTATATTATATTTGCGTCTGCAGCTGGGCTGCGTCGGATGCGACGAGCGATTTATATATATAAATATTTAGGCCGAGCGAAAGTGAAAAAGCGGCGAGAAACCTGGCCGCCCCGCTCTCGGAAAGAGCGACTTTATAAAATAAAAAATGACTCGAGAAAAAGCAATATATCCTTTAAAATAAAACAATATATTATGATATTGTTATTATTATTATTTTCGTATATTTTTCAATTACGGCGAAAGCTGCAATATCCAGTGGATTTCGCGCGGATATAACAATCCGCGAAATTACAGTCGTGTTGGAAAACACAAACGTTATATTATTATTATTATTACTGCGATATAGATTATTACATTATTTAAAAGCAATGCGCGCGCGCGTACGTAATAAAATCCGAACCCTGACGACAACGTTTAAAACGGTTTTTTGTTTTCAAAATATCGGAAAATCGGAAATATCGTTTGATATTTTATCGACTTGCGCAGGCAAATTAAGGACGTCTAGCCGTTTGGAACACCGGTAACCGGATAGACCTGGAGGATAACTGTTTGGCGTTCCGATTTTCGCGCTGAGATTTTCGATCGTAGCGACGACGTCGTTATGGTTACGAAACTCTCGTGCCCGTCGCCGTCGTCGTGGCGGCGCAAACGCGGTAAAAAAAGGTAAAAATTTTCGCAGAAAATTCAAAATTCTAAATCGCGTCGTCGTCCGCCTTCACACTCGCTTCCGCCACTCGCATGTCCGGAAACAGCATATACCTCGTGGAGGTGGTGGTGCACCGCGTGACGCTCACCGACCCGGACCAGGCGACCAACGCGTGTCCGTTGTGCGCGTGCTTCCGGTTACCCGGGGTGGCGGACATGGAGATATGCCAGGGCGACTTCTGCGGCGGCCGGGACGCGGGCGCGGACGTGCGGATGGAGACGGGCAGGTCGTGCCTGATGGCGGTCTCGGCGCGGGACCTGTGTCGCGCGGCCCACGCGTTCGGCGCGGACGTCAGCGTGTACCGGCGCGCCGACGAGAGCCCGCCGACCACGAGACTGGTGGGCCAGGCCAGGGTGGACTTTGACGCGGCGTTCGTCGACCTCCTGCAGGACCCGGACCAGCCGCACCGGAACCGAAAACTCAGACGGGTGAGTCTAGAGCAGCGTTTCTCAACCTTTTTTCATTCACGCACCCCTTGACCCCACTCACTACTACTTTACGGACCCCCGAATGCCAATTTGTCATATATATATATTTTTACATAAGACAGATATGAATTTACGAAATAAGTTTAATAATGAAAAATTTGATTTATTTCAAGTTCAAAATGTAATTTTAATGTGATCCTTGAGCTTGTTTGTTGGCACAAAATTTCAATTTCTATCTTATAAAAAAAAAAATTTAATGAAATAAAATAACACATATTCTATACATAAAAGTAGTCTTTCTCGTAATTTTAACAATCTAAAATATTATTTCAAACACCTAATAATTTCCCAAAAATGGTCAAAATCTTTTGTCATTTATGTAAAAATTTTTATCAGAGTTGGATATTGAAAATATTTTAAGTATTCAACTAAGAGAAATTTTTGTTTTTTACATATTATATCAAAATTTAAATTTATGTCTTATAAAAAGGAAATTTAATGAAATAAAATAACACATAATCTATACACAAAAAAACTTTTTGTAATTTTAACAATCTAAAATATTATTTCAAACACATTAATTTCCCAAAAATCTTTTATGTAGTCATTTATGTAAAATTGTATAAGTTTTCAACTAAGAGATATTTGTTTTTTTCATATTATATCAAAATTTAAATTTCCAAGTCTTAAAAAAAGAAAATCTCTAAAATATTATTTCAAACACCTAATAATTTCCCAAAAGTGGTCAAAATCTTCTGTCATTTATGTAAAATTTTATAAGTTTTCAACTACGAGAAATTTATGTTTTTTTCACACTTAAAATAATCATAAAGTATTATAACTTTTTGAAATCTGGCTCGTAAGTCTGAACTCTCGCGAGAGTCTATTGCGGTACTTATTTTTTAATAAATGTGTATGACGAAAAGGCTCTCTCCACTAATACAGAGCTCGTAAACGGTAGTAAAACGGTAGTATTACTAACCTGTGGTGACTTCTTAAGATTTTCTGTGGAAATATTAGTAATAATTGATGACGGCACTTCTTGAGTATGAATAGGATCGGTTGATTCGGTAGTTTTCCTTTTACTGACGCTACCAGTTTTTAACCAATGATCCATGTTCGAAAAGTGTGAAAATGTTAAACAATGTCAAAGAAAAAATAGTAATTACAAATACGTTGTGTGTGTGTGTGACACGGTCTTTTTGAAAGCAAGCGACTGACTATAATTATTGGAATACAAATATCAAACGAACCGTTCACAAGAATAGTTTTATCTGAATTTAAGATAAAAATAGTATGTAATTGTGACGAGCAACGCCACATTACCAGATTAATAATATTATACCTATTATAGTATTATACTCTTATTATAATACACTTATACTAAATCGTATAAGTTACGAAAAACCTATTTACAACATTTACAATATTTCACTACTAGTTTCACAAGTAATTTCAAATAATCACAACAAATTTCAATTTTTCCGCCATTACGCTTTTCTTTTTTTTCCGGGGACCCTCTAATACCTGAGAACCGCTGGTCTAGAGTCTAGAGAACGTGACGCGTGTGTCACGGTGTGGTAAGAGAATATAAAACGATATTGGACTAAAACGCGACTGTGTGACCCCCGTACAGACGCTGTCGCTGTACGAAAAAGGCCGCACGAGACCGGTGGGCGAGATAGAAATCTCGGTGATCCTGACGTCGCAAGGAGTGCGTTTGGCCACGCAGTTCAACATGGACCTGAACAGCGGGAAGTACGCTTATAAAAGCGTGGACCTGTACACGCCGAGCAACGTGAAGCCGAAGAAGGCGTGCGCCGACAAGAAACGCTGCGGCGACTGTTGGCGAAACGCGAGACCTTGTTCGAGAGATTCCGCCGCGGGTAAGTGGGTGGTGGCGCGCGCTTCGAAAACAACACCCGTAGTGTCTATAAAATCGTTAAATATTTCTTTATTTACACGTGACGAGACGAAAATGTCATTTCTCACCCCGGGCGAGTAGCACCGATTATATCGTTCAAGACCGGTTTCGATTTTAGAAATATCTTCATCGGCTGTAAACACGAAACACTGTGATTAGAAAATAAATCGCGTGTTAAACCGAACAAATCGAACGATTAAAAATTCTACATTTGGGGCCGTTTTTCGACTGATTTTTGAATTGTAAAAAAACAAAAAAACATCTCCAGCAGGCACTAAAGTATTTGAGTATAAACGTGTTTCGTGTAATCGAAATCAAGTTGATTTTTAGATTCTGAGTGAAACGAGGAAAGAAAGAGTTGTATATAATATGAATCATTACATAATTTTGGATAATATTTCATTAATTATTATTAATTTCATAATTAATAATAATTAATTTTTTTTTCATAGAGTTATTCCGAATACCTTCCCGAGTGTCACCACGTCGTTTGATTTTCAAAATTTGACCACTTAGGGGATTAAAAGGGGTAAAAATGAAAAAAAAGTTATACTGTTCGCGGGCAAAGACGGGTTATTCAGCTAGTATTATAATATGATAAGAATATGTTAAGATAAATGCAATTTTCATCTAAAATTTTAAAAGTTAACGATTTTTGCGGGCGATGAGCTTTGACGAAAATAAATCAAACAATATTCTTCAGAGATAACGTTTTGGCCATATTTTCAAAACATTTCCAGTAGGTACTAAACCCCGATCCAAAATATAAATATGCAATTTTACGGACGGACAAATTTATCCCTAAACTCTTCTTCGGCTCCGAACGATCGATTTTAAATTTTGAAAATTCCTATTTTAATTAGAACGGGTAGGTTTGTTTCACGTATTTCAGCGGATACTATACGATAATACGTAATATTATTGTACAAAAACGTTAAACGCTTTTGTTGTTTGTTGTCGCAGAGTGCGACTTGCTGTGCGGCCAGTACTCGGACCGGGTGAGACGCACACTGTTTGCGATGAAAATGATGAAAATGCTGTTCGAAAAGGCGACCAAGGCGCCCGCCAAGCCGGTCCGCCGCGTGTGGGCGTGCATGTTCGACGAGTGCTGCCCGATTTTCAGATGTCCGTTCCAGACCGAGATGGCGAACCGAGGACCGAACGGCCGGCGGCGGCAGCAGCAGCGGCCGCAGCAGCGGCAGCGGCAGCAGCAGCGGCAGCAGCCGCAGCAGCAGCGGCAGAAGCAGCAGCCGCAGCGGGCCATAGGCGGCGCCAAGGACGCGGGCATCGTCGTCGAGGACAACGCGGACCTGTACGCCGTGCAGCTCGGCCGCGTGGACCCGTGTCGGGTCAGGGAGCCAGAGTTCCAGGAGACGACCACGCAATACTTGGACGCGGACATTTCGGCGTCGTTCTTTCCCGTCGCGCCCGTGGCCGAGCCGGAGCCAGCGCCGAAGAAAAAGGACAAGAAAAAGAACAAGAAAAAGGACAAGAAAAAGGACAAGAAAAAGGACAAGAAAAATGACGAGAAAAAGGACGAGAAAAATGACAAGAAAAAGGACAAGAAAAAAGACAAGAAAAACGACAAGAAAAAGGATAAGAAAAAGAAAAAATAGCACGCCGCCGTTTAAGTCTCCCGTTGTGTGATAATATAATAATATTATATTCTGCAAACCCAGCTCGAGTCGCGTTTTTCGCCGAGATCGTCGAAAGGTGTGGATTTCACCTCGTAAAAACCTCGTTTATTTGCAGTTATAAAATATGTTGTTTTACACTCGAAGTCGTCAAAGTGTCGAATTTTAACGATGTCACACTGATTTCGGTATAGTTTTCCACCGAAACGCACGCACAAAGAAAAAAAAAATCGATTAGATAGAACGTAAATTTTAACGAAATTCGTTGCTTTCCTGCCGACGACGACGATACGAGACGATTGTGCGGCAGGCACGATTTATCACGACCGTTAAAATATTTCATACTTTGTGCGACGAGTGATATTTTAAACATTTCTAAGATACCGCGCACGTTTTCAGTAAAAAAAAATAGACGAAAATATCGATAACCGTTTATCGATTAGAATATTACGACAATGATAACATTTAATATGTTGATGACGATAATTTATTTTATTTTCATCAAAGAAATCGCGTCAAGTTGATTTTTGTAAATTGTAAAATACCGCTTTTGGTTAAACTTAAAAATTTTTGAAATATTCGAAAAACACAACTCGCGCCAGAGGAAATTTCCGACCTCTCGAACACTCGACGGGTGAAAAAAACCGGGATTTTCACCGGATAAAATGAGAAATCTTGCTCGACACAACGACGACCGCGATAAAACGACGCGAGAAAAACAATTGATTTTTTAAATTCTCAGGAAATAATCGTCCGTTATGGACAGGCGTCCGTCGTCGTAGACTGCAGGTTTCGGTGTTTCAAAAGTTTTTAAACTAATCCACACAAAAACGTACGTATATCTGTTCGACGAACATTTTGGACATTTATTTATTTTAATTTATACATTTATAATTAACGGGCGAGAAAAAAACTATTACATATTAATCGGCACGTGTAAATAGACAATATAATAATTATATAATATAATTTTTTATACCTTATTCTATTGTCCGTTATATAGAGGTGTCCTTGACGGGATCCCACCCGGTCCCGGTATTCGGACCGTTTCGTTTCGACGACTGTTTACGAGATGTTTATTTCACGAGGTTTCAGTGTTCAGTCAAACTAAAATCTACAAACGTGTATCTGTAACAATTTCGTACGTTTCTTTAGAAAAAATCGTTCGAATCGGCGGCGTAGAGCAATCATAATATTATTGAAGAAAAGCCGGCAGCACAATGTAACAATTTACACGATTAAAAGTACACGATGAGACGTTACGTCGAGGCTTTTAATTGAGTTTATTTTCGTATTGAAAAAAAATAAAAAATAAATTAAATTAAAGTGTCAAACTTTGTTTTGAAACTGTGACTTGAAAAACAAGTCGTTTATTATATTTCTGTGAATTTCCCGTCATTTTACGTCCTGTGAAAACGTAACGACAACATTATTTCGCGTAACTTTTTATTTGCATTTATTTTGTTTTTTCCGAATAAAATATCATAAACGGCAAGAATAGATTTGAATAAATAAAAAAATCGACTTTGTCCCACAGACTTGACTGTAATTTGAATATCGAAGAGAGAGGTGAAAAATATTGTACTGAAAATTTATTTCGACTTTACGACGACGGTTTACGAGATTAGCCAACGAGGTTTCAGTGTTTTAAAAGTCAATAATTTCGTACGTTTCTTTAGAAAAAATCGTTCGAATCGGCGCGGCGGCTTAGAGCAATCGTATTATCGAAGAAAAACCGGCAGCACAATCGGCCGACGACGATATTATTGTAATATCGTACGCATTTATTATTCGCGCGCGCGCGCGTAAAAAGTTTTTAATCTCAGTCGCTGTCGCCACTTACACGCGTTTTCGCGTTTTTCTTTTTCCGACGACGTGTACGATATTTTAGAGTTAGTAACATCGCTCCGGGGCGAATAATTTCCCTCGACACGCGCACGCGCACGCGCCGCCGCCGCCGCCGCCCGAGGGTGCTCTCGCCGTTTTCAGATACGCTTTATACGACGTACGTATAATGGCGACACGCGTAAACGAAACGATAATATTCTATAAAATTTATAATATTATCGCTCGCGCCGTACGTGCCGCGCGTATAAAAACGACCCGAAAATCCGATGTTTATCTCGACACCTTTTTCCGTCTACCGCCCGGACAACCCCGACGACGCACAGTGGGGGGCAAATGACCCTCAAAGTTGGCAGAAAATAAAAAAAACGAAATGCTTTATAGATCTTTATAGATCGGCAGATTTTGGATCTAAATACCACTGATATCGGCCAGAGAGCGCTTCGAAAGTCGTCAGGTGTTGTCATAAATTTTCATGTTCGTTTTTTTTTTTTAATATCACGAGTTTTTTGATGAACGCATGCTTTATGTCTTAAAAATACGAAAATTGAAGTATATAAGTATTTAACGATGGATCCTTCTACCTGAGGCGCGTATGTATCAAATTGTTTTAAATTATAATACGATGGAAAATATATATTCTTAAGTCATTCAAATTCAATTGTGAATTGTTCAACTGTGCGAGTGATTTTTAACTATTATTATTTTATGAATAAGGTAGGATTTGAATATTTTTTTATATTGTCGACCGAAATCGATTCATATGTGATTTAATGCCAACTTTGATGGTCATTTGCCCCACTGTGTAACGACGCTGTTTAACATTTTTACAATTTTTTTTTGAAGTTAAACCTCTTTACGGCAGGGTATAGTGAGGAAAAAAAAAGCGAACCGTACGAACGCGAACACGGACATGTCGTTGTGCGCAGCCGCGGATTGTCGTAGCTGCGTATTTTGTAAACGGCTATGGGTTGCGACAGTATTTTTGGTTGGGTTATTATTAGGGCTCGGATGTTTATGCACTTGAAACTACTGTAATATGCATGCATTTATGCACTAAAAAATTACGAAATATGCAAACAAAATATGCGCTAAAAATGATAAAATGTGCATTTTCAGTCAATAAAAACGCCAAAATATGCACAAAAAAATTTATAACGATTCATAAAACAAAAATATTATATTTTTATTACCCAGTAGTTATTTTTATTATATTATTTTTTTTACTACAATTTAAAATACATTTCTTAAATTTACATAGCGTTTTATTAACTTTAATTTATATTATTTATTAGTGACTAATATTATCATTTTATTACATTCTTAAATTATCAGCGTTACACTGTGATACAATAGTTTTTTTAATTTGATCAAACTTGTGGCTGCGTCTGTTATCGGAAAGTAAATTTTTGTAACGTATAAATATTCCAGACAAGCACGATATAAAAATACCTAATAAGGAACATTATTAATATTTTACGTTAAATTGTCTTGAAATATGCATTTATATTCTTAAAATCCAAAATTATGCATTTAAAATACAAAACCACTAAATATGCAAAATAAAAATAGTATTATTTTATTCAGTAGAACATGAATCAAATTTGTATCCAGGTTAGCAATAAATTGGATAAATAGAAAAAAATATGCAATTTCATAAACATCCGAGCCCTAGCTTATTATAAACAAAGAATACTCAACAATAATATTAATGAGATAAATATTTAGATATTTATAATAAAAAAAATATAATTTACATTGTGTCTTTTCTTTCTTTTTCACTCACTCACGTCTCTACCTATATAATGCGATTATTATTATATCGACTACTATGAACCGACTATAACGCGTTCTGTTCGACAAGGCCGTTTTCAATCCGTCTCGGATACTATATACTTTCATATAGTAGACACGCTGATAATATTATGATAAAACTTATCGTCGTCATTTTTAATCTGGGCAGAGAATAATCGTCGTCAATATTTTCGACTACACTTTTTTTTACAGATTATACTGCTGTTTTTCCTAGAAATTTTAGATACGAAAAACTGATTTTTTCGATTTTTCCTTTTTACAAAACACCATCGCGACGAAAAAGACAAAAATCTGCGAGTTTTCAAAACGTCTGCGACGACGACGTGATGCCTCTCCGGACACGTCGATCGGAGAAATCGACAAGTTTGCAATTTTTCCGTGTCGCTTTTATTTCGCTCCGGGAAACGCGTTCACGCATCGCGCGCATACATTACACGGGCCGAATACATTATGTCGCGCCGTCTACACTAGTGTATATTAAGAAGAAATTATACATAAATATATATATGTGTGGAGCGTTATAACGAATGTTTTATTCACGCGGCGTGTATACATAATATTATTCCCGCCGGCAGTCGAAACGCGGGGGGTGGCACACTCGAGATGCAGACTGAAAATGGAAAAAAAAAAAATGAAAAAACGAGTGCTTCGTCGTCAGATTTTCCGACGGCTGGCGATAATAATATACGCCAACGAGCGCGCGTATACAAAGTGGAGCCCGCTGGGCGACGACCGATCGAGCAGACGAGTACGACGACGCGAGTGTGGTCGGAGATTATAGTCTCCGGGCTGCTGAAAAACGCGCTCGTAAATTTTTGACGACAAGACACATACGAATATTATAATATTATCGAGTCCACGACTCTTGTTGGAGGACTGCAATGTCGGGCAAAAGAAAGCCTCGTCTCGAACATGGAAATGGCATTTCTATTTCTACTACGACGTGATCGGCAGGAAATAATACGTAAGTATTGGGTAAACACCACGCCTGGTGTAAAGTATATTAAGTATGTTATTGAAATTCCAACTTTCAAATAATAATAACAATAACGATTTATATTAACGCACGCGGTAAGGACGAATTATTATGAAAAACGTGATTTTTCACGCGATTTTCGATACGTTTTGCACTTGTCCCGTGCGTGTTTGCAAACTCGACGGACAAAGTTGAAATACAGACGTAGACGTTACTAAAAAATGGTTTTCGAAGTGATAAAAATGAAAGCTACGACAGTATGACTTTTGGGCGGCGATTTAGTATATAGACGATAATCATCTGTCTATCGTTTTCTCTCGCGTTTAGCAGAGAAGCCAAACGATTGAAATATATTTCGTAAACACATTATAATACTGCAAACGCTTTGCTTTGCTTTGAGACATCAACTTTCGAGTAGGTTTAACGAAAAAACGCAAAGAACTTAATGAACAAAACTCCGCGGCAGTCGCTTTTCTATAAATATTTCAAGTCTCGTCGCGAAAATCTTGAAAAACGTGATTTTTCACGCGTTTTCACGCGATTTTCGATACGTCTAACACTCTTCCTGTGCGTGTTTGCAAACTCGATGGAAAACGCTGAAATACAGACGTGGCCGCGACGAGAAAGGATTTTCGATGTGGTGAAAATGAAAGCTACGACAGTATGACATTTGCGCGGCGATTTAGTAGACTTGGATTGAAAACGTAACAAAACTTTTCTTTTTTCCATTATAGCTTCTGGTCTCGTTTGTTTCTGCTGATTTACTCGACGTCGTCGTGACACAGCAGTCGTCTAATGTGATTATGCGATTTGTTCGTATTTACCCGCCATACTCGTATATACTCGTAATTCGCAGAAATCGCTTTACACACACGCGCGCGCGCGCGCGCCGTCCGGGGGAGGGCGGACGGGGTTTTCGCGGGGGCAAATATTAAATTCGTCATGCACGTTATGCAAATTATTCATTAATATATAGTGCGGCGGCGGCGGCGCGGCGTACGCGCTCACGTCCGCGTGTAATTAGATCCTGCCGCGTAAGTGCTGTTTCTAATTAATTTAAAAGTTTGCGGAACGTGTTAATGTCCGTTTCGTAATAACGATTTTTAGTCAAGACGAGAGTCGTGTCTCGAGCGCGCCGCGTAGTTTATACACAGCGGATGAGTACGTTTCATACCGTAACCGCGGTTTCGAAATAACGACGAATACGCACAATTTACGTACACCCGACGCGTCGTAATAATCAGTCGAGACCGGTAGGTGTTTGTCGTCAAAATCGGGGTTTCGACTCGACGTCGAATTAAATAATTAAATCGTCCGATTCGATTGCGTACGACGCCGCGTAAGTATTAATTATAAGTACACAATATTATCACGACTTGAAAAGTCGATCTGATCTCGTGTTGTTTTTCTCTAGCCAGAGGTTCATTATTTTCCATACAAATACGCAATCGAAAATAAACGTAAAATATGAACGAAGCGAATTCGTATTCCACTCGGTTGTTTCTCGTCCACAAAAAGGGGAAGAGTAAACGCGCGGCGATATTATGACGTATTTAACAATCGTATTCGTTTTATAATAATATCAATAATACTGCTTATTACGCGACGATGTTTCAAATCGAATCGGTTTATCCTCGAAAGCGTTTCAATTAAAAACTTATCATCTCGTAATATCTAATAATATTATAATATTATGTATATCATGACGACGACGACGACGATTGAAAATAACTAATAATAATAAACGTCGCCTTACACGACTCGTTTCGCCGTGTGGTGACTTACACACGCGGAAAAGTAATTATCCGAGACGCGTCTTTATTTTATTACGCGCGCGCGCGCGTCAAGGGGCGACATAATAATATGAACATAACGTGAACGCGGCGAAAATTAAACGAAAATAATTGCATTTTAAATTGCGCGCGCAATCGAATCGAAAGGAACAGAAAACGAAAACAGACTGTGTAACGGACACGACTACGATTTTCGCGGAGGGTCGACCGTTTTCATATCGCTTTTTCTTTTTACGACATTTGCTACGTTTCGTTCGACGATTGTTTTCCGACGTTAAAGAAAAACGTTTTCCAGCACCGCATATTTTTCGTCTGTTTCCCGAGACTTTTATTGCTGTCAAACGTGAAATATGAGAGGCGCAGTTGGCCGACTGCGATATTACGAAATTTAACGAAATATCAATGATTATATGCGTCGACGGGCAGCCTTGTTATAGAGCGTATTCGTCGCACGTAAAAATTATAATAATACTAGCTGTCCCCGCAAACGTTGTGTTTCAATTTCACTTTTAATATGACAAATATCGATGTACTCGATACTTAATCGGGCCACCCTCAACACCGCGGGGTAATAGTTTACACGTTCTGTTCTCAGAGCTAGCGAATGTGTAGAAAAAATCGGAGCAGTTCGATAACGAACAACGACCAACAACGCTCTTCAAACGTTTTTTTAGAATTTTTCTCGACTAAAATAAATAAAAAAATATAAAAATGAACCGCCGAATGTGTTGCTGATCGCGAATCTCGAGAGCAGCCGAACCGATTTCGCTAATAATATTCTTTTTCCATAATATTCCTCAAAGTACGAGGACGGTTGTTGCGGAGAGAAAAATTTTTTAAAAAAAATCGCCCGAAAAAGTCTAAAAAAAAACATTTTGAAGAGCGCGGTCGTTGTTCGTTATCGAACGAGTGTTTGTTATCGAACTGCTCCGAAACGGAACCATATTTTATGCTACACGACTGTTTTGTTAATTTATTTTTATTTTTTTGGAAACAAGGAATAATTATTTTCGATCGCGTGTGACAACAATAGTTACACGAAAAGTCGGCGAAAACATAATTTCGAAAATCCCACCGAGCACGCGAAACAATAAAACCGCGCGCGACACCGTACAGAGACGGGTACACGACGACGACGACGCGCGACGCCCGGAGCCACCGGGAAATCGGAATTCGCCGTGAATTTCCTCGGCGTTTTTAATTTCCGGTCGCGCGGTTCGTCTACTCCGCGGCGATCCGAAACGGACCGAACCCTACTACTGTTCGGCTATACGCGCGGATCCGCTGTGAAACGACGTCCGTTTAGACCGCCGCGGGCGCGCGCTACCTTTCGCGATGATTATTTTTATTTTTTTTCGTTCGGCGCCGAGCGATACACAAGTGTCGCGATATTACGTTTTAAACCAGAGGTTCCCAAAGTGGTCTATATCGACTCCCTGGGGTCGATTCTGACCGTCGATGTCAACGAGAAAAAAAACGGGGGGTGCATGAGATATAAATAGGGGTGCACGAGAATTATTAACTGTGCGCCGTAGTTTTTACGTATAACACGTGTGCGACGATATTGTGAACGAAAAATGACATTGTTGATAATGATTAATGAGTCATTGGACCAGGGCTCATAACTTTATTGTTATGTATAGGGCAGAGGACTTGTAGCTCTAAAAAAGCTCTAAATATGCAAGCACTTATGCACTAAAAAACCCCATAATATGCACTTAAAATATGCACTTAAAATTTTTCCGCAGAACTGACTGAGACTAAATACTAAAATATTGATTCTTGTCGTGTCTAGAAACGTTTTATAAATAAATCCTAATCGAATAAAAGCCCGCATGGTGCGTACACGTCTGTAGTGGTGATGTCGTAGGTATAGTTTACGTTAGATAGTTATCGCTTCCAGAAAAAATTTGTGCCCGAGCACAGTAAAAAACCATATTATACGACAAAAATTAAAAATAAATACATTTTTATTCAAACATTTTGACTGTATTGTTTGAAATAAAAATGTCACTGTGGAAAAAATCGATTTAAGTTAAATATGTCTCAAACAGTATAAAATAGCGTATAAAAGTGTAAAATATGCCCTAAAAACCAAAAAAACGCAAAATATGCATTTATATGCACAATAAAATTTCAAAACTAGCTTTGTGGAAGCATGAAACGTATTTGTTTCGCACTCTGCTATTTTTGTGACTGTGCAAAAAAAATATGCAAATGCTACAAGTCCTCTGCCCTAGTTATGTATAATAATATTATTATTATTTATTATATTATTTTATTATTTTAGCTTCTATTATTAAAAAAAAAAATTGAATAATATTACATCGGAATTATTGTATACTTTATTGTATCATGAACAACTTGTGGTACTCGTTTATTCTGCGATTGTTCTGTTAAAAAAAGGTTGTTTGGTTGTTTTAGGCTACTAAAAAAAATAAACGATAAACATCATGCGAAAATCCAAAAATAAGCAAAAAAAAAGCAAAATAGCACTTATACTCCGAAATATGGAGCAAATGCTAGAAGTTATGAGCTCTGGACTAACGAGTCGATACTCGACTGTAAATATCAGAATGTTAAGATGAAATTAAATAACACTAATTTGAATTTCGTCAGTCTGCCAGATTGGTCAAGTCGATTCGTTTCTTATTCTAATATTACATTGTTTTAAAAATCGAAAGATATTTCGTAATTCTTAAAAGCTCATTAAAAAGGGGGGTTTTTTCAAAATTATAATTATTATTTTTATAAATACGACGATGTATAGCGTTTTCGACGACGACGACGGTAAAAGTATGAAATTCGTTTTTCGACAAATAATATTTCCGTTTTCGCGATAATAATAAAAGCGCGTTGGAACGTTTAACGTTTTCTCTCAGTTTTCTATTATACTCGTAGTAATGTAAAACACGTTTTTGTATTTTATAAACACAAAACTGATCTCGTCAGTCTGCCAGATTGGTCAAGTCGATTCGTTTCTTATTCTAATATTATATTGTTTTAAATATCGAAAGATATTTCTTAATTTTTACCCGTACGACGATATAGCGTTTTCGACGACGACGGTAAAAGTATGAAATTCGTTTTTCGACAAATAATATTTCCGTTTTCGCGATAATCATAAAAAACTCGTTCGAACGTTTAACGTTTTTCTCCGCTTTCTATTATATCGCGATAAGACACGCGCGCGCGCGCGCGTATAAACCGAGTCGGGCATAAAACGGAAAGCCGCCGCCGCCGGGGGAGAGAGAAAAAAATAAAGGACGGAAAATCAATGGCTCCGACCGAAATGCCTGTGGTACAATATTATATATATATGAAAGAATGAAGGGTTCTCGAAAACTCTACCACTTCACTACCGCGAGCATAATATTTTACCGACTATTGTTCCGGTCGCCGCCGCCGCCGCCGCCGTACATAGGTACTCGTTTAGCCGAGAGAGAAGAAAAAAAAAAGAGCCCACGTCTTTTCTTCGAAACACCATCGTCATTATTATTATTTATTCGTTTTTTTTATATATATTTATCATCAACGTAATTGTTCTTCCTTTTTTTTAATACTTCCATCTTGATTTATACAAACACGTATTATTATTATTATGTGAGTGTGTGTTTGATATACTACGTTATATATTGAGTACAAACAATGTTTGTTTCCGACCGCGATTTTCTAAAACTGTAATATCCTCCCCCCCTGCCCCCCCGCCCCGTACACAAAGGAATCAAAGCGAAATAAAGTTTTTTGAAATATATTCTTTTGAACGCACACCACTGTTGTATATTATATTATATTATAGAGAATTTCATCCACGTGCGCGCGCCCGCCCGTTTTATTGTCTCGAAGAGAGAGAGATAGGAAAAAGAAAAACGAAATCCTTACCCCTCCGCCGCCGCCGCCGCCGCCGCCGCCGCCGCGGTTTATAATCATCGTCCTTGTCTGCTGTCGCAGTATAGTCACTCGACGAGTCCGAGGACCGAGCTGAAAATTCGATTTATAGAGAATAATAATTAATAATAAAAAAATAAAAGTAGAAATTCGTATTCGTCTCCCTAGCCGACAGACATTTCCGAGGGACCTTCTTCTAATAATTATTGTAGTGGTTAAAAATATAAACTTTACGATGTCACGATTGTTGTTGTAACATAGACCGTTCGAGACAGCGACGACTCGAAAAAGTGATTTCTGAATTTTCTGTTCGGCAGAGCGATTTTAAAACTCGACGAATGTTTGATCGATCGGTTATTATCTATATATATAAAAATGGAGACAAAAAATTGGAAATTGAATCAGTTGAGAACGGCTGGGCCGATTTGGCTGAAATTTTTTTTAAATGATAGAGAATGTCGGGGAGCGGGTTTATAGCATAAATTATGGAGAAAATTAACCCTAAGGGGGTTAAAAGGGGTAAAAATGGAAAAAATCCCGAGTCAATGGAGCTTTGTGGCATTAAATTTTGTCAATAGTTTCATTTAATATAGCAGAGGCCCCATGGGAAAGGATTTTTCGAAATTCGACCCCTAAGGGGGTTAAAAGGGGTAAAAAGAGTGAAACTAGAAAAATTCGCCTGGCTGGAACTGCTGGAGCTTTGAGTATGAAATTTGGGCAGCAGTTTCGTTTTATATAGTGGAGACCCCATTGGAAAGGATTTTTCGAAATTCGACACCTACCGGAGTTAAAAGGGGTAAAAGGGGTAAAAATGAAAAAAAAACTGATAAAATAAAAAGTTATACTGCACACGGGCGAAGCCGGGTTATTCAGCTAGTTATTATTATAGTTATCGGGCAAACATATATTATACGTCATTGTCGTAACAATTGTGTTATTGACATTATTCGCAAATTCTATTTATTAAAAAAAAACAAACGATTCGAATCAAAGAGAGGTGTATTATTACATTTATTTTGACTTTGTGTCCGGAAAACATTGTTTATTTTATTTTTCTGACGTTCTCGAAAGTATCGAAACGCAACAAAGGGGACGTATTTAATAACAATTATTGTATTCCAATATTTACGATAAACTTTGTGACGTCACAATTATTGTTGTAATATCGACTGTTCGAGACTCGAAAAACAACTCGAAAAAGTGGTTTTCTTCTCTTTCGGGAGAGCCATTTTAAAACTCGACGAATGTTCAATCGATTTTAACGCGTGAAATCGATCGATTATTATAGTTTATTATGCTCGCGTAAACGTTTATAAAAACTAATCGCGTTTAGATATAGTAATAAATGTAAAACATTGGAAAAATACTTGTCAAATATCGAATTCAACGATAAAACAGGTATATACACTCACTACTCGTTTTCGCCAATGACAACACACCCCGTCTGCTCGTCCGCTCAGATCCGTTTTTCTAAAGTACGCGCGCTTTGGTAGGTTTTTCTTTTTTCAATTTTTCACCGTCATAATACGGTAGTCACTCGACGATTCGGGCGGACAGAGCTGAAAATTCTATTTATTAAAAAAAAACAAACGATTCGAATCAAAAAGAGAGGTGCATTACATTTATTCTGACTTTACTGCACCCGTGGTGTTCGGAAAACGTTGTTTGTTTTATTTTTCTGACGTTCTCGAAGCTATCGAAACACGACAATGGGGCGTAGTTAATAACACGATATTATCGTATAAATCCTTCTCGAATATCGAATTCAACGATAAAACAGGTATACACTCACTATACACGTTTTCGCCGACGACGACGTCCGTCCAAGTACGATTGACAACTTTAGGAACCGGTTAGGTTCGATTTATTAAAGAAACGTTTCGATTAATTACGTTTTTCTCGACGTCGTCGATTTCGACGCTTTCTATTTCCTTCGATTCACGATATTCAGACCTGTTGATATTTGCCGCGCGTTCGTCGATTTAACGCGAAAACTTTGGCGTTTTCATTTCTCAAATATAAGCGAACGTCGTCGTCGTCATTCGCACATACGTATTATGAGACATTACTACGCGTGCAAATAAATATCTCGTCGCGCGACGCCGCCGCGCCGCACCGCGAGTGCTCGCGTCGGGCTACGTACGTGCCCGTGAATTATTTATTTTCGCGGTCAAAGTTCCGAACACCTGTAACTCGGCGCCGTTTAAATATGAATATCCTCCCCGTTACAATATGGTCCTGCGCTTTTTTCTTTATTCTCAGACTAAAATCGTTAACAAGTCGAAATGCGTATTTAAAAAAAAAATTGAAATCCCACGGTTTTAACGGACAGTTTCGACGGGGAAAACTAAAATCACGTAGTGTCGTCGTCGTTGAGTTTCGAACGAAGCTTTTTTTATCGGGAAAAAAAAAAACATATCCGATGTCGTTTTCGTTTGGAAACCCATGCCGAACGTCACTGCAAATTGAAAACTGTAATAAATCTAAAAAAAAAAAAATAACACACACAAACACGACGCAAACGTGCAAACGTATTTTTCCCATTATTGTTATCGACATTTTATACCCGACGACGACGACGACGTTTTTTCATTTTTTTTTTTTTCCCCCGAAACGTACGGAAAAAATCATTCGACGCATAATATTATTTTTATCGCATATTATTCGTATTATTTCGATGGTTTTCAGCGCGCGAACGTTATCTGCGTTATTTCTATTGTGATTTATTATAATATTGTATTTAAACGTTGTAAATTATTATACGAATTAACGTTATCGTTTTAAAACCAGACTGGAGTGAATATAATTCAAACGTCGGAGTTACGTTCGAATGTGTAGTCTAATCGTACGAAATGTGGAATGAAAAAAAAAAACAAAAAACAATAAACGGGCGCGTAAATAAAATATAATTCGTCGTCTCCGATCGAAAATGTTTTCGAAAACCGTCGTCGTCGTCGCGGAGAAAAGCTCGTAGAAAAATCTGAATATAAAAGATGGAAAAATATCGTGTGAGGCGAGTTGGAAACGACCGAATCGAATAGTTGAAAAAATATCGACACTTTCGTTTTTTTAAAGAAATATTCAAATTCGTAATATATTTATTATATGTATAGTTAGGGTGACCATACGTCCCGTATTTCAACTTTGTGTCCTGTTGTCCTGATAAAAGTAATACGGGACACATTTTGTCCCTTTTTTCCAAGTTCGTCCCGTATTAATCCCGTTTTTTTCCATATCAATTACTTGATGCAATTATTTCAGCACAAAAGTATACAAATATAGCAGAAGACCAACCATCGTCATTAAAATAAATATTTTTGTATACTTTTGTGCTGAATTAATTGCATCAAGTAATTTATTTATATATCAAAAACATGATACAGTACACATTAAATTTAAATTTGTTTTTTTTTATATTATTATATTTAGTTAGGCAACTTATTAACTAGTTATCTTAACTAGTTCACCATTAATATAAAATAAAATTGTTTTCATGTATCTACTATGTATTAAAAAATTATTCATCAGATTATTTTGTTTTTTGAAATGTCCCGTATTTTTATTTTATTTTTATGGTCACCCAATGTATAGTTAGTTTTATGTATATTTTCTATTAGTTTTTGCCAATTATTAATATTATGTTAAAAAGTTTTTTTTTTACCAAAACTATTGTTCAATAAAATATTAACAAATTATTTTATGAAATGAATTAGGTAAAATTGTATATTTAAGTAATATTGTAGAGTAATTTTATTAGACAGGCACAACATTGCAATAAAATTGAAAAAAAAAAGGTAAAAAACTGCACTTGAAATGTTTAGATATTAATTTGTACTTGTTTGAAACAAATTCGTAACCTACTTGGCAACGAATCCGAACTATAGAGAGAGAGAGAGATTAGTTGCAAATATAAGTAAAATATACCGCTCGGACAGCGTCTATTTTGAATCGTGCGAGTGAATTAATTGTGCGTGCGTGGCGAGTTGGAAACGGCCGAGTTGAAAAAACAAACATCTGTCGTTTTTTTTTTAAGAAATATTCAAATTCGTAATATATTTATATGTTTATATTGGTTTTATTATCAGTTTTATGTATATTGTCTATTAGTTTTTGCCAATTATTAATATGTTAAAAAGTTCTTTTTTACCAAAACTATAATTAAAAAAATATTAATTTATGAAATGAATTAGGTAAAATTGTATTTAAGTAATATTGTAGAGTACATAATTTTATTAGACAGGCACATAATAAAATTGCAATAAAATTGAAAAAAAAAGGTAAAAAAAGGCAAAAAGTTGCACTTGAAATGTTTAGATATTAATTTGTACTTGTTTGAAACAAATTCGTAACCTACTTGGCAACGAATCCGAACAATAGAGAGAGAGAGAGATTAGTTGCAAATATAAGTATACGAAATAGTCCTATTTTTTTCTCGCCCGTCGTCGATTAAATACAAATAAATAAATAATATACGTACCGGATTTTTTCCATTAAACAGACGTGTTTGTAGATTGATTAGTTTGACTTTTAATTGACACCACGCCTCTCTTGACGGAAAACGTGCAGGCAAAAAGATAGGCATTTCGACCTATCTATAACGGACGATTATTTCGGTCTGTCCGGTACGTACAGGTTTCGCTGTATAACGAGCAGAGTTGGGATGTCGATGACCTAAAAACACACACGAAAACGAGTGAATTTAATCTTGTCAATCGGATTTATTCCATACAATTTATAAATACGTATACAATACTCGATAAGCGCGTGTGTTTGTTTGAAAGAGCACTCAAAGTCTCAAACAGTAAATCCAAAGTTAGATTTTTAAATAGATTAAATTTGTTTTCCCAAACTCGGGCTTGATACTCGCTCTGATCTAAAATTTGAGAAAAACGTCCCACAAAAAATGACTCGAAAATGTCGAAAAATGACGTTAAAAACAAAAAAAATGCATTTATAGAATTGTATAGAATCAATGCAACAGTCATCGACATCCCAACTCCTCAAATTATGAGCGTGTGGTGTCCAGGACGAACGACTGCAGCAGGACTCGGCTACGTGGCGGTGTACCCGGCACTCTGCTCTCTGCACACGCCTATTATCGCGCGTAAATTAATCCGCGTGATTTATACGCCGCGACGAGACGAACGCGTTAATATGAATTTACTCGCGGAAACTGAGGCGAATGACGCATCGTCTCGCGAAACTCTTGGGTCCGATAAGTTGCAAAGAAAAATGATTATCGTCCCTCGTGCCCCATAAATCCAAATAGTTTATACCGAAACCGCCGTGTGCCGCGCGGCCGGAAGGGAACCCTTTTGGCATTTATATAATCCGATCGTCGTCGTCGGACGCGCGTCGCGTGCGCATAAATCTCACTTACCGCGTCGTCAATGATATGATTTCGCGGCGGCGCGTTATTATAATATACTATAGCTAAATAACAACCCGGCTTCGTTTGCGACTTTTTCTTTTCTTCATTTTTACCCCTTCTACCACCCCCCCCTTAGGGGTCGAAATTCGGAAAATTCTTTCTCGGGGAGTTTCCGTTGTATAAAAAGAAACTGCTGACCAAATTTCACACCCATAGCTTCTCAGCGGTTCCGGCCAGGCGAATTTTTCCAGTTTCACCCTTTTTCACCCCTTTTTACCCCCTTAGGGTGGTGGAATTTTGATATTTATTCGCCTCTAAAACCTTCTCTGGACTCCCACAAATAATTCAAGACCAAAATTAGCCAAATCGGTCCAGCCGTTCTCGAGTTTTGGCGAGACCAACGATTTTATTTAATAAAATAGAAAAAATTAATAATAAGTAATATTATATTGACATTTAACGGTTATAGAACTTACTTTATTCGCACTCGATTATACTATTTTTTTTCCGACAAATTGTGACAATTCCACTGCGACAAAGTGATATAATCCAATAATCAGGGTTGGGATTTTATAGCATTTGCATATTTCTTATGAGATGTTTAAGAAATCACAGAGTAAGCTAAAAATGTGTTTCATGATACGCAGAGAACTCAAATTAAAAATTTTATTTTGCATATTTTTGCATATTTTGCGATTTTTTTGGTTTCTAGTGCTTATTTTGGACTTTTTGAGACTTTTTTTTGTATTTTTACCTGTTTTTGAATCAAAATCGGTTATATTTTAGTAAACATGATGTTTTTAGAGTTTTGTCAATTTACAAATTAATATTTTAAAAAATATTATACATATTAAAAAAAAATGTTTAGACAAACCTAATATTGAAAATAACTTGGCATACATAAAATCAAATTTTTCCATCTATTTTATCTGTAGCTATTGATAAATTGCAAGCAAAATTACCGTCCTTAGCCACATCATTAATTAGGTAAATTTCCTTTTTTTTTTTTCATATTTTGTTGTTTTATTGCATATTTTTAGCGCATATTTATGCAATTTTAAGTGTTATAAAATCCCAACCCTGCTAATAATTATTGAAAATACATTTTCAGAAATCATAATCGAGAAGAAAAACAGTACTTGTCCAGAAATGATGTTTTTAAATCGTTTTAAAATAAACGAACCCTTTTTTTTTTTTTTCACGCGACAGTCAAATTGTTACAAAATCACGGCAAACAAAATTCGTATACTTTAAACTCGATCGGCTCGAATTAAACTTTTCCGACTGTTCTTCCGCTCGCCGACACGAATACTCACTTTCATGTGATTTATTTCAAATCTCGGAAATCGTAATTTTAGAAATATTCAAATGTCACCGAGCCTGCCGGCCGCCCTGGAGTCGAGGCGATTCGAAACGCAATATCGTCGTGGAAACCGGACGTCTCGCAGACTTTTCTCGTTACTTTTCTCGATAATACCTAACCTCCGACGCCGCGTCCGACCGGAGCAATCCAACAGTCCGAAATAATTTATTATTTACGCGGCGGCGGAATCGTTGCCGCATAAATCTATTAGTCTAATTAAATGATTAATACGTTTTTATAAATAATGACTACTAGGCGGCGGAAGAAAAGAGAAGAAAAGAGAAGAAGGAGGAGGAGGAGGAGGAGGAGAAGAAAGGAAAGGAAAGGAAAAAACCTCGAAATATCCCATCGGGTTTCGCGAAATCTTCTTCATAAATAATAATGGATAAACACAGCACAGTGACCCGCCGCGCCGCCGACTGTTGTGTTGATATTATGAGGGACTAGCGCGCAACAAACTCTGTTGGACAAGTAATGGAATATTAAATAAACGTATTACCGGCGGCGGCGGCGGCGGCAAATTGGTCGATCGATAGTAATAATAATAATAATATGAAGTACTATTTACTTTGAGGAAAACATAAATTTTCCAAGTACGCGCGTCCAGCAATTTTTTTCGGTTAGGTTCGAACCGTTAGTTTTGACAATTTCCTTTCGAATTTCGTTTTATCGTGATTATTAGAGGGCTGTGAATTCGTAGAAAACGTACGCGTAATTATGTAACGACGAATCCTTTTGTGAAACTTTTATTTTGCATTTTTACGTCGTCACGCGTTCCTTTTTTAGTCGGTTTTCCGGTATTTTCAGTTATATTCTGTCAGTCGACAACTTTGAAAACGATTTTTTTTTCCGTTCTACACAGGCTGTAATATACGTCAATTTTTTTTATTTTATATCATTTTAATAGTAAAGACGTACCAGGTACTCGCAAGCGAATATAATGTTTAAGTTTGTTTTATTATTTTAACGAAAAATTTGAAAAAAAAAAAATGTTTCGGACGAGTCGTACAAAATTCAATCGACATTTCTATTTATTCTACTATTTTTTTCATTCAATAAACACATTTTTATGCGTGTAAAACGTAACACTATCGATATAAATATAAAAATCAAATATTAAAAACCATTTCAAGCGCACGTTATACTATAATTTTTGGTCACTATTTTATTGCGTTTTTTTTTATGATGTTTTTTAGTGCATTTCATAGAGCTTATTTTTCTCTATTCAACAGTAGTCATAACTCAAAATCGATGAATTTCGAGTTGTGGCAGTTTTGTTGTTCCAGGAGTGCGATTTTATTTGTTGTTTTCAAACGGTTTATTCCGAAAAGTTTTGAAAAACGCAGTCGTCCGGTTAACAGGTCGATCGCGCACCATCACCTCGAACACGCAGTAATTTTAATACAAAAGCCAGACGAAATAAAAAAAAAACGCAACTAGAATTTCGAAATTAATCGAAATCAATCGTTTCGACGACCACGTATATTATATTATAATCAATGTCGCGCGTCAGACACTTGTATTATTACGGTCGTCGTCGTAGTTATTATTATTATTATTATGATCACCTGACATTGTTATAATAACGCGCCCGGCGTAACGGACGATAATATTGGGGCTGGCGGGCAAACACAAAAACGTTTCGAGGATGTTAATTAAACGACCGCGCCGCAAAGACTTACGGTTTATTGGCGGCGGTTTTCGGGCCGGTTATACGCGCCCGCCGCACTTATCTACGGCGCGCAGTCGCCGCGTCTCCTTTCTCCTTTATCCTTCGCGCCCTCTCCGGCGGCGGCACCGCCGCGCACGTTTCACACGCGCAATAACAATAACTGTAATAATCGTCTCGCGTGAGAGACTATCGTTATTATTATTATTATTATTATGATTACACGCACGGCGAGCGGTGTTATCGTCGTCGTCGTCGTTGTTGACACGAGCACACCCTGTAACACGATGAAACGCGATCGCGATAAATTACGCGAATATTGTCAATATTACATAATAATGGAAATACGTGCGCGCAGAGTATATAATCGATATTCATTGATTTGCCGAGAGAGATAAAAATATACAATTCGAATTAAAGAGAGTATTAAATTTATTTTGACTTTACACGGCACTCGTGTTCGGACCGACTACGTTTTATTCGATTTCGACAACACTGTTTATTAAAATAAAAAATAAATAAAGTAATTATGATATTATTAATATTTTGCACACTTGATTATAATACTCGATGCGAGTCCTTTAGTCCTTTATTTTTATTTTGTTATTGTTTATTTTAATATAATTTTATTATTATTGTTTGTTTGTTATAAATTATATTATTATATTATAATATGTTACATACTCGTATTAAAAGAAATCTTTTATTTTCTCTTACACTTGCACTCGGTTAGAGCGAGTAGACCGACTACGTTTTATTCGATTTCAACTGCTGTTTTACCCGATTTAAAGCCGAGAGAGAAAATTCAAAAGGCGACGACGAGTAAACGAGCAATCCTCGTCCGACCGATCGCTTTTCAATCGAGTTTTTCGCAAATTTTGTCCTGCGCAGTGCATTTTTTAAACTAGTAAACTAGGCGACACAAATGTCGCCCAGTGGTCATACTTTGTCGCCAAGTTAATAGATTTTTTTTAATGTGGGCGACACAATTTTCAAAAGAATTTGAACTTTGAAACAAAAGACCTTGAACTATTTCTATCACATTAAATTTGACTTTATACTTTAAAAAAATATATTTTGATGTCGCCCAGTGAAAATTTCTTAAAAAATGCACTGGTCCTGCGGGCACCAAGTCCTCCTCGCGATCGTTACGCTGCGCGCATAGTGCTCGCAGCACTCGAGTCGATCGCCGAATTCAGTGACGCTAAATCGCAAAAACTGCTCTCGAATCGCGCGGGGGCGCGACGAAGGTTATATAATATAGATCGCGTGTCCCGCGGCAACGACAATAATAATAATAACAATAACGGGCGGGTAATGGTAATTAATTATTACACTTACCGTCGTCGTCGTCGTCGTTCGATCTCGGTTTCCATTATTTAATATTATTTCGTTCTTCGCCTTTGACTGTGAGATCGGAGACAGCTGATTTCGATGGATTTTCATTTTTCCGCTCGGAACACGCACGCGATTATTATATTTTATTTTCATCGGCCCAAAACCCGCGACGACGGTCGTACGACGAAACGACTACGTTTCGATCCTCGTCCACGATATCCCTGCACGCGGAATTAGTATTTTCTCGACGGAAACGTGGAAAGTGTTTTAGTTTCGATTTTTAATATCACTTGAAAACCACTCACATTCACGCGATCAATTTATTTTTGATTTAGCGAAAAACATTTTCTACGTCGTACTCATATTATGTGCGTTTTTTGTGCATAAAAATGCATGTCTTCATAAAAAATGGAATATAAGCGAAAACATGCATTTTTTATGCATATAAATGCACTCGTAATCCTATATTGAGTAAATGATTGCTAAATAAGACGGAAATTTGTTTCGAGTTGTTGTAGCGAATTTAAAAGTGCATGTTTTCATAAAAAAAATGAAATGTATGCGAAAACATGCAACAACTTGAAACAAATTGCCGTCTTTTGGACGCGTAATCGTCGACGGATTTCAGAGTTTTTGGAAAAGTCGGCGCAAAGTGCAACGATGACGTCCGAAAAACCACCGTTTCGCCAAAGGGTTGAATGATATTATAATGTACGTGTGTCGGGAGAGTATACGTATGTAGGTACTTTCTGCGTGTGTTTCCAGATGAAAAACTCTGATGAACGCCAAAAGGATTGAACCAAAGAAAATAGACGGGGGGGCGAGAGAAACACAAGACGCGAGAATAAAACGTGAAAACGAAATTAAAAAAAAAATACACTAAGAATATTAAAAAAAAACCCGGGATGAAACGATAATGTCCCGAAATGAAAAGAAGTCTTTTGCCTTCGAAACGCGGTAGTTTTTTTTTTTTTTTTCCATAGTAATAAAAACACAACAACTGATACCTTATGTATACGTATAATAATATACAACAGCTCTCTCTCTCTCTCCATTGTGTATCCGAGGCCTTTTTCAACGAGTTTTTTTCCTTTTTTTCCCTTTTTTTTAATGTATCCGGCTAAAAAGCATTAATACACTATAAAAACCGTGATCGCGTACGGATTTTATTCGCAACACTACTATTATTATCGTCGTCGTCGTCGTCGTAAGACTGAAAACAGTTCTACGCGTAAACGATATATATATATATATATACAGTCGAGTCGCGATAACTCGAAGAACTCGACAACTCGATTTTTTTTTAATTCCCCTAGAACATAGGTTCCCAACCTATGGTCCGCGAGCCATACTTACAAAATGTAAAATATTTTAATAATTTCATTTTCCTTTGAGGCATAACACTAATTATTGACAATCGTGTATACTGTGTATAGTACGTCGTTTATTTATAAATGTACAGTAATGATGCGTTGAAACCCGCCAAGTTAGAACGGCATTTAAAAAGTGTCCATCCTAAATTAAGTGATCGACCACCAGAGTTTTTCATGGGTAAATCAGAAAATTTAAAAAAAAAATGAAACTAGGAACAAGTGGTTCAAGATTTGAGTCAAATGAAAAAGTTCTATCTGCGTCGTTTAAAATTTCACAATTAATCGCAAAATCAAAGAGACCACACACAATTGGTGAACATTTATTAAAACCTTGTTTACTAACTACCGTAGAAGAAATTTTAGGTGCGGAAGCTAAAAAGAAAATTCAAGAAATTCCATTATCGAATAATACTGTGAAAGCTCGTATTGATAAAATGTCTTTCGATATCGAAGAACAATTATTAGTAAAAATAAAAATTCACCTTTTTTCGCATTGCAGTGTGATGAAAGTACTGATGTTTCACAATGTTGTCATACTTTAATAAAAAAAAAATCAATTATAAGCATTATTAAAAGCCTATTATAAAGAATTTCATTGTTTTTTATTTATTCATATAATAATAATCAAAATTCTAAAATATGTGAAAAAAAATTGATTCTTATTTGTAAGAAAAATAAAGTATAAAATTGAGGTGGTCCGTGACGTATCGAAAGTTCTCATGGTGGTCCGTAGTACCAAAAAGGTTGGGAACCACTGCTCTAGAAATTATAATAACACTCAATGTATTATAAGTCTTGTTAACTCGAATATAAAATTGTGATGAATAGCTCAGTCGAAGTATATTTTTGATAAAATATAAAAGTTACAAAGGTTAGCCAAAGTTAGGTTGCAAAAAGTGCGTGGTGAAAGAAAAATTGGAAATTTCAAGTCTTGATTTATGTTGTTAATCGTGTACGCACTGCAGGACGAAAGTGTATACTCGTTACGATAAATTAAAAGGATATTTTTAAAAACAAATCGCCGATAATGTCCTTGGTAAAACGACATAAACGAACAAAATATACCTCAATGCACCTATATCTGTATCGATACGAGTATATGACGTCATAAAAAGTACTTAACTAAAAGGACTTACCGTCGTTAATCGTCGTCGTATCGGTCTCTCGGATTTCAATTGGCACACGTTCGGAATTGGTTTTTATTTTCGATTTTGACGTGTAGAAAGTAAACGCGTCGTCGTCGTCGATCACGCGAAGACAAAACGAAACGCCGCAGCCGGGCACGAGAACATCGCCACGGCGACGATGCGAAAAGACTGATTCCGATTTCTAAACGAATAATTCACGACGCGCGACGGCGCTAAACTTTCAATGCAGTCGTAGCGTCACGGCCAATCGGCGCGAGCTCTTCGCAAACCGCCGACCAATGAAAACAGCTTCTATTGTTCGTCGCACGCTCACGCGATATGACAATAATAATTGCATAATCAATACGTTTCGGCCAGAAGAGCGTCGGGTTTTTTTTTTAATGACGTCATAATATATAAATCCGTATATTTATAAAATACCACTCGCTCGCTGATCCGTCGCGTCGTCGGGAAAAATCACGCGACGTGCGGACTTGCGATAAGTGAAAACTCAACCCCTGGAGGGGTCGAAAACGGGTGAAAAGGGTAAGATTTGGAAAAAATTGGAAAAAATCGCCGGAAATTCGGTCGGCAGTGTCGTTTCTGGTAGTCGAGAGAGAGAGAGAGAGAGAGTATTTTCCAAAATTTAACCCCTAATAAGGGAGTTAACAAAGGGGTAAAAATGGGAAACGGTATTTCTCAAAAATCAACCCCTAATAAGGGGTTTAGACAGTTTTATCTCTTTAATCGATTGCGAGATTGTTTTGAAAAAGATATTCGACAAAACCCGAAAAAATTAATATTTTAGTCTCGTAGTTAAAAAACAGTCAAAATATATGCGAGCATTAATTTCGAATTTAACTCGCACGTTCGAAAACCGCTGAAAACGAATATTATTAATAAAAATAAAGACGATAAATTGAATACATACTTAAAAAGCGTTCGATCTATTGGGAATTTGTTCGCCTCGCTAATAATTGCTAATTGTATTATATAATATTATTGTGAACACGTTTCGTACGAGAAAACTAAAAAAAGGTTTTCAAAGTCGTTTTTTTTTTTTTTTCGCATCAAATTTCTCGTTGTAAGAATACAACTGTTACGTAATCTTGAAAATAATAATAAAAAATACATAATATCGGACGGACACACTGTTTTTTACCATTTTTTCGCCTCGCTAATTGCTAATATTATATAATATTATTGTAAACACTTTGTAAAAGTCGTTTACATATATTATATAAAAAAAAAAAGCGACGAAGGAATAAATAAAAGTTTATTATTATTTTAAATAAAATTAAAGGCACACACATAAATATGGTGCGCGGTGCACAGCCCGGACGAATATAAAATAATATATATTTTATGTAAACAAACATATTATTATTAAAATAATGTTTATGAAAATAATCGGTTTTTTTTATTTTCGTATAAAAAACGAGAGAGAGAGAGAGCGCGAGCGAGCGAGAGAAATTGGTTATAAACGAGAAACTAGAAACGAAATATTAATTATTTGTTTACGAAATATTTATTACCGCTACAAGTCGCGGGCGACCCCATAAAGTTTGCGCCCGAAAATTAAAATTTAATATAACGGACCGAGTGTTGGTGAATTATTTATATACAATACGTCCGACTAATTTAAAACCGTATAACTTATAATAATCATGTTCCGTAATAGTTTTCGGTGGCCGTAACAAAGTTTAGGATTTTTTTTTTTTCCCCGTTTTTTTTTCCTTTTTTTTTTTTTATGGTTATTGCCTTTTATCTGCCGCCGCCGCCGCCGCCGCCGCCCCGAGACCGAGCGCGGTGTATATTATGTATGGTTTTCGTCGGGCGCGGGGAAGCCGCGGCGGCGTTAAAATTCTCAGGTGGTCGTCCGTTTACGCGCGCGATATACGTATACTCGCACAGGGTGTCTAGAAAGTTTGTAAAAACATTTTTTTTTTTTCCAACGGCGACTCCCGAGACGTATTCTTTCCGCGAACACGGTCCGACGTATACCTACTAGTGATGAGGTCGTCGTCCGGGGCGCAAAATCTTACAAACGCATCATGGCCGCAGTGAAATGCATTTGAAATGCAAAAGTCGCGCAGTAGTGCATTGTCACGTGCAATAATAGCATTATGCGAGAGAAGATATCGTATATAAGACGGGGGCGGGCGGGCGGGCGGCGGCGGCATATCTACGCGAACGAGCGTAACGACTGTTTATCGGCTGTTAAGGATAAGAAAAACGTCGGAGGACGAGAAAAAATAATAATAACGAGGAGAAGAAGAAGAAGAAGAAAAGGAAAAAACGGTCCGACTGTACAGCGCGCAAAGTCTCGGCCTTATCGTCGTCGTCGTCGTCGTGGTGTTATCACTCGGACTATATCTCTACGCGTCGTCTGCTGACGCGTTATTCGCCTTCCGGAAACGTTATTCTATATAATACAATAATAATAATATACTATTATTTCTCTGGAACCGACGATAATGCACGACCGGAGAGACCGCGCGCAAAGGACGAACGGAAGGACGCGTGTTCACGTCACCGGCAATCGGCGGGTTCAATCGACCGCGTCTCCTCGATGTCCTGCGAATCGCAACGATAACGACGCGGGGCGGCGTAAGTACGAGGAGATGATGTGCACTTGACGCGCCGAGCACTTTCTCTCCAATTATTATTATTATTGTTGTCGTTGTTATATTTCAACCGCAGACCGAAACACAGTCGTCGATAACGACGATCCGCGGGGTAGTACGTAGTAATAATAATAGCACCTGCGTGTAATCGCACAATACGTCGCGTCGGTTGTTACGAAACGATTTTCCAGACTGCCGACGACGACGACGACGTATATCGATAATGTCGTGTGTCTCGCGTGTGCGCGTCCTGCTCCTTTTTCCTTCCTCGTGCCCGGGCGCGACGATAAAATATAATATAATATTGAACGCGTATCGCTATCGCGGTCTCATTGTGTTCGCGTCTCCTCCGCGCGCGCGTCTTTTATCCGGTCCCGGTGACGAGCTGCCGCCCCCGATCGGGCCAGCACACACACACACACACGTATAAATACGACTATTGTATAATACGTCGCGCGATATCGAACGCATAAGAGAGCAAAAACGAGAGGAATTATTATACTTTTACCGCGACGAAAATAAATTATGATGATATTTCAACGTGAAAAACGTTTTTTTCCCCTCTTAATAATAGTCTTGGACAAATATATATTTGTATCTGACCGCGCGGGGAAAAATCGTCGGTCGATATGACTAAAATTACAATTATTATTTTATCGTGCGTTCTCGTTCTCATCATTTGTCGAGTCTTTTTCTCCTAGAAAACGTGATGCTATCGAAAACTTCCCGGGAGGTTTTCGGTCCCGAATAGCATCTAGTTAGTTTCTTTAAAGGGATCGTTTTATGATTTTCTCAATAGTTTCAAAGTTATGAGTGAAAAACTGTGGAAAAAACGACGAATTTACATTGTCTTCGTCTAAGACTCAAAAAGATTATTTTTTCACTGTATTTGCATCAAAACGCCCGACAGCAGCGCTTCCTATCGGTCGTTAAATACGTTTCACTTTGGAGGACGACGACGTCCTCTCGTTCCATTGGTCCGACCGAACAATATAATAGTGTTTTTGACTATTATCACTTGGGTACGTTTTAGAGAATTCAACTAAAATCCAGTCGCGTCAACTAAAAATATTTAGTTTTTTATTTTTTCGCTTAAAAAAATATAATTAATTAAACGACGTGTATAAAGTGATTTTAGACGAGATTAACGAGATTAGTAAATGGAAAGTACAGATTACGTCAATTACATAATTACGTTAACAATAAGTAAAAACGATGAATTATATTTAAATAATTGGCGTGTCACTCTGTGACGACCATTTGCCATTTCTCTCGTCGATTTATTTTTCGCACAATGTAATTATTATATGAAAATAAACGGGTTTTAATAAATAAACCACCTTTTTTTCTCCCCGGATCACTTCGATTGTAAAAATTGTTTTTTCCCCTCTTAAATAGTCTTCGAAAAAATATATATTTGTATCTGACCGCGCGGGGAAAAATCGTCGGTCGATATGACTAAAATTACAATTATTATTATATCGTGCGTTCTCGTTCTCATCATTTGTCGAGTCTTTTTCTCCTAGAAAACGTGATGCTATCGAAAACTTCCCGGGAGATTTTCGGTCCCGAATAGCATCTAGTTAGTTTCTTTAAAGAGATCGTTTTATGATTTTCTCAACAGTTTCAAAGTTATAAGTGAAAAACTATGGAAAAATGAATCAATTAAACGACCGCGACGACGACGTGTTTAAACGTGATTTTAATTTACGAGATTAGTAAATGGAAAGTACAGATTACGTCAATTACATAATTACGTTAACAATAAGTAAAAACGATGAATTACATTTAAATAATTGGCGTGTCACTCTGTGACGACCATTTGCCATTTCTCTCGTCGATTTATTTTTCGCGCAATGTAATTATTATATGAAAATAAACGGGTTTTAATAAATAAACCACCTTTTTTTCTCCCCGGATCACTTCGATTGTAAAAATTATGATAAAATATTTTTTCCCCTCTTAAATAGTCTTCGACAAAATATATATTGTGAAAATACCTTGTATCTGACCAAGCGGGAAAAAATTGTCGGTCGGTATGACTAAAATTACAATTATTATTAAAATTACATTCATTTCGACCGATTTTCGTCCACCGCCCGTCGTGCGTTCTCATTCTCATCATTTGTCGAGTCTTTTTCTCCTAGAAAACGTGATGCTATCGAAAACTTTCCGGGAGGTTTTCGATCCCGAATAGCATCTAGTTAGTTTCTTTAAAGAGATTGTTTTATGATTTTCTCAACAGTTTCAAAGTTATGAGTGAAAAACTGTAGGAAAATGAATCAATTAAACGACCGCGACGACGACGTGTTTAAACGTGATTTTAATTTACGAGATTAGTAAATGGAAAGTACAGATTACGTCAATTACATAATTACGTTAACAATAAGTAAAAACGATGAATTATATTTAAATAATTGGCGTGTCACTCTGTGACGACCATTTGCCATTTCTCTCGTCGATTTAATTTTCGCGCAATGCAATAATATTATTATATGAAAATAAACGGGTTTTAATAAATAAACCACCTTTTTTTTTCTCCCCCGGATTGCACTTCGATCGTAAAAATCATGATGAAATATTTTCATTATTTTGTTTTAGCAAAATTTATCGTTCGATTGTAATATTATTATTACAATCGACTGAAGCGCGCAGACTTTTGGAAAAAACACGCGACAAAAAAAAAAAAAAAAGAGAGAGATAACAATGAAATGATTGCACAAACGCGCGACGAGGAAAATATATTAAAATCGCGCGGGGGCAACGAAATATATTTATTTTTTTTTTTTTTTTCTAATTTCGTTTTGACATTTATATAGGCGCGCGCGCGCGTGTTAATAAAAATAAATCGAAAAACGCGTCGTCGTCGTCCGAGTGTGTGACGTAATATTTCGATCACGTAAAAGTATACGCGATCGCCGGATTTCGACAAATCTCGCGGGGGCTCGCTCGCGCGCGCGCGCGCGTGCGCCGAGATTGAAAACGAAACCGAACAAAAAAGAAAAAAAAGGCGAGTTTACACGTGCGACCACGGAACGAGAGGGGAAAAAAAACCACTCGGTTTTCGCGCACACGTGCCGGCGGCGGCGTTAATCGAAACGTTTTCGGGGAAAAAAAAAAACCAGGGAGCGAGACGAAAAACTACACGGAGCACGCGGAAATCGAGACGTCGACGAGGGTGCCGTTTTTCGGGTACGCGCGCCAAAACGAACTCTCGTCGTCGAACCCGTTTTCCAGTGCCAAAAAATACAATAATAATATTATAGACACGCGCGCGCGAGCGGAGGCGAACTTTCGAAATCGTTTTGGTTTGCTAAAAATTATTCGAATAATTACGCGTTATTAACACGTTGATGGAAAGTCACTGCTATAGCAGTTATGTTCGTTGTGGGTTTATCGTATTAAAAGACAGATGTAATGTCCATTTACGACTTAAAGAGCCTGGCCAGGCAAAATATCACTTGTGAATTTAAGTTTTTTCATTTTATCATTTTTATTCGAAACAATAGTTAATGAGTAGGGAACGGATTTGAATGCAAATTGCATTTTTTTCCAAATGTCCGAAAACATTGGTTTCCAAGCAAAAAGTTCATTTCATACATCAAAGAATTAAAAAACGTAACTTTTATTTTGCATTTTTAAGACTTTAATGCATTTTTAGAGCATTTTTTGAAATTTTTAGTGCATTTTGTGGTTTTCAAGTCATTTTTTCCACATTGATTCTAAAAAAAATTAAAATACCTAAATATGTATTATGTTACGATATTACGAAATTATTGTTGACACGTGTAGACATTACCCAAGTTAAGGTAAAGATAATAAATTGTAATTTTGTATTGCACTGTTGAATTGAGTCATTACTTCATCGTTTAGTATCGCGTATAGCCTCGTCGTTACGTTTTCGAGTGATTTTCGTAGATGTATTTGGTTTAGTTTTGTTTATTTTAATTAAAAATTTTGTTTTTATTGAATATAATAACCCATTTTTAAAGTTTTTAAGGGCATTTTTTGATGTTAAAGCAAATTAAGGCATTAAATCGTATTTTTTAAGGCATTTTTCTTGTTTTTTAGAGCATTTAAATCCGTTCCCTATTAATGAGATATAAAAGCGACAATGAAATTACAGCAAGACGCATGACTGCTATATAGCAGTTATGTCCATCAATGTGTTAAACATAACGGTTTGCTAAAAATTATTGGAATAAATTACGCGTTATTAAACATGACGGACCTGCAAATAGACTCTTTGTCCGTTCCACTCGATCGGTAATAATCAATTTTAGAAAACGTAGAACAGACCGCGTGACGACGAGAAATATACGATCGAGTGCCGCGCCATACCATTATATACCGACGTCAAAACCAAATTGACATTTTGATTACGCCGCGAACGCGATTGGTTTTCGCAAAAAGCACACGAAATATTATTATTTACTAGTCTCGTTGTCCAGAGATGCGACGATAGCTTTTTAAAATAAAATAAAATCAGACGAATAACGTAATATTATATTACAAAAAGAACGTTCGATTGAGAAACCATACGGTGAAATGACAAAACTTGTCTTTCGTATCGTTTCGCTTGATTTTGAAAATTAATATATTTCCCTATGAGGCACATTGACTTGGACCGCAAATAATTTAACCACATTCGATCACAATATCGATAAATCGCATAATATAATATCGATCTGTTGCAAAACCACGTGACGCGAATAAATCGTAACTCGAAATCGATTCGTTTTCCTGTGAACGAAAAAAACTGAGCTTTTCACAGCGCACGTCATATTTGTACAAATAATTATTAGTACATAATGGCAAAAAGAAAAATAACAACTACAGTAGAACCTCGATTATCCGAACCTCCGTCATCCGAACTTCGTCGAATTAAAATTGATAATCATGTCAAAAAATTATAATAAATAAAATAAATGTAACGTATTTATTTCTTTCCGATAATGTAATGTAATAATTATGTAATTCTAATAAAATATTTGCGTTTTATTCGACGTTCTACTGTATTTGTAAATTATAATAAATCTTATATATAAAAATGAATCGCAAAATGTGTTGTAAGCGCATAACTCAACGACCCCTGAACCGATTTCGCTAATTCTTTTTTTTAATAATATTCCTTGAAGTACGAGGATGGTTTTTACGGAGAGAATTATTAAGATTAAACCCTAAGGGGGTTAAAAGGGGTTAAAATGAAAAAAACTGATAAAATAAAAAGTTATACTGCACACGAGCGAAGCCGGGTTATTCAGCTAGTTACACATAATACAATAATAAAATGCATATTTGGTAATTTTTTATTGCGTAAACGCATAGTGCAGTCGTTTCGAGTGCACAAACACGCCGAGCCCAGGACTTGTGCAGGGCGTTCAGGAGATTTTCGTGTCGTCGTTATGAGATATTTAAACTACGGTCCCGCTGTTTTATCGAAGCGACCGCGGTATGAAATCGTCGATTGTACGTATTTTCAAAACTAATTATTATTATCGCGTCGCGACGACGACGTTATAATAATAATATGTATTTATTAAACGACGACGACGACGTCGGGGGGGTTATTTCCGGTCGTCCGGACAAAGCCGTTTTTAGTCGGTATATATTATATTATATTATAAATGCGGGCGTTTCGTCTCGGCCCGTAACATCGATCGCAGGGTATACCGCGGGCGGCGGCGGCGCGGCGTGCAGTGCTCGCGCTATTACTCGCGAGGGAGAGACTTTGCGCGGCCCTCGGGTCGGCCGTCGCCGTGTTTGCGGATTAAACAATACATTATTAGCAAACACGGCGGCAGCGGAGGCGGCTTCGATACGCTATTTAAACCGTGAAATATGCATGCACTTACCGACCGAAATTTCGCGAAAACGCGCGCTAAAAATGCCCCGGAAACGTGTGCGAAACGCGTGCGGGGCGCGACGTTTTAAGCGAAACAAAATACGATATCGCCGTAAAATATTACAATCGTTATACCCGCGCGGTTATTATACAATATTATGAAATACGATCGTCGTTACCCACGCGGTTATTATATTATAATATCGTAGTGCGTACGATGTTGTTGTTGTTTTTTGCGATATTACGCGCGCGCGAGAAAATTTCTTTTCATCAGATAAATATTATATTATAATCGAAGTAAACGAGGAGAAAAGTTTCTTCGACGACACACGAAAACCCCGCGGCGCGGCGGCGTCTCGAAAAAGAGTCTCGGAGATGTGTATAATAATATATTGTGTAAACGTCCTGTAGGACGCCTCTCTCGACTTAGTAAAATACTAGCTCAATAACCTGGCTTTTGCGTTTATTTTTTCCGTTTTTACCCGTTTCACCCCTTTTTGACCCCCTCAGGGGTGGAATTTTGAAAATCGAGCGACTCGGTGACACTCGGCAAGGTATTTGGAACGACTCTGTGAAAAAAAATTGGCAAAAAGTTAAATAGCGTCGTCACAAAATGGGAACATAAAAAAGGCCTGTTCTTTTATATATCTATTTAATAGATAGATAATAAAGCAAAAAGATCGGCACTCCGATGTTTATTCGACCTGTCTATAACGGACACGGTAATATTTTCGATGACGGACAATACTCATTACTATAGGGTTCGGATTTGAAAGCCTGCCTTTCTTTTAATAATCATAAGAGAAAAATAATTTTTACACAAAAATGTGTTTCATTCAATGTCCAAGACGATGGATGTATCTATTTTTATTGTCTTTTTTACTTATAAATGCCTTTTTTGTGTTTAATTTTCACTCGATTTAATAATTGTATACAAATGGATTTTATTCTTCGCAATATTTATCGATATCGCTGAATACTTTATCCGTTATCGTCTTATTATCGACGTTTTACCGAAGACAGCTTATGTAAGTACACGGTAGTGAATTTTTTTTTTTTTAAATGTGTAATTTGGAAAAAAATTTATTTCAAACTTTCATTAATTCATTACCGACTGCGAAATTAATATTAACACGATAAATATATATTATAAATAATGAATAGAAAAATATTTTATCGAATTCGTTATTTATATCGTAAAATATGGAATTACACGTATACTATATCTACTCGTGTAAATATGATAATATAGAATAACGATTTTTAAGGTTTTCTCTATTATCCGGACGATAAAAATGATTTTTGATTTTTCGGTCGTGTCGTTTCTGAACGACTACACCGTGCATACTTTTGCATTCGAAAAAATTAATAAAAAAAATAACGAATTCGTGCATTTCGTAGGGCAAGTGATTTTTTTTAGCTCCTTTAACTTCCGAGCCCTGCTCATCATAACACATTTGTTTTTCGTAAAGTTACAGAAAGCGAGTCGTTTCGTACTCGATTTTTCGTCCTTTTTCGAAGGGTAACACTCGAAAGACACGACAGATACGTCACATACCGAGTAATTTCGTGTGAAAATCGCGAATTTTCGCGCTTTCGAGTAGAGATTCTGATAAAACGTTATAATATACATATATTATTACTCGGTCCGTAATAATAACCCTTCCTCGACGCTCCCCCCTCCTCCCCCCCCCCCCGAGTATGCCGAGTGTTTTACACCACGACGACGTGATCATTTCAAGCGTCAAAAGTGCATTGGCGCGTGCGTGCGCGCGCTCGTGAATACGTAAAACTCCTTAATGAACCACTTAAAAATGCTAATTGCCAATTACCGCGGCGCGAATTTCAAAGGATGTGCGGTTCGGTTGGGCACTATAAACTCGAAAACGCGACCGTCGTCGTCGTCGCCGATTCGACGAGCCCTGCACGGTGTCGTGCGCGCGCGGCAGTATTTAGAACGACTTTTTCGACTGTTTGTTCGGAAAAAAAAACGTGTTTTATAATAATTCGAAAATTCTATAGTATGTCTTCTCGTTCGATTCGAAATCACGACGAAAAGTGCGAAAAAATGTACAAAACATAATTTTCCACGAAACACGAATAATATTACTACTTACAACCGAGTGAAAACAAAATTATAAAAACACCGCGTTCGTTATTTTCAGGTTTAAAACATTTTTTTTTTTTTTTTAATTCTTCGCGTGCCACGGATTTGCCATCTATCTATCTAAAAAATCAACTACAGAGTCGTAATTGTATCTGAAATAGGGAACCGAACACTATTTTCACCCCTTTTAACCATCCCTTAGGGGTTGAATTTTGAAAAATCCATTCTTAAGGAGCCTCTGCTCTATTAAACGAAACTATTGACCGTATTTAATACTCGAAGCTCCGGATTTTTTCCATTTTTACCCCTTTTAACCCCCTCAGGGTTGATTTTCTTATCAATAATTGGCGCGTGTGAAACTAATAGACAAAATCGAATAATCAATATGCATAAAACTGGCGTTTAGTACAATTTAAATTCAAAATACTATTTATATATTTTATAAAAAAATTTAAAACTGGTAGTGTAATGAGTAGGGTTCGGATTCGAAGGCAATATAATCACAATAAAAAAAAACATTTAAAATGTAAAAAAAGGCATTTAATTTATATAAAATAGCAATTCATAATTAATGTACTAACTAGTTGATATTAAAAACGCTCAGATCTAAAAAAAAAAATGTAAATGATTCTTATATTATTTCAATCTAAATATATTTCGCACGCTCTGCCGATCCACCGACGACGTGACGTCATCATATTATTCGAATAAAATGGGCGAGTCAACGTCGTGTCTCGAGCGCAGATTTTGGGAAAAAAGGGGGAAAAAATACGTTTCGAGTCGCTCTGCGAAAAGTCATCGCGCTCCGGTCGAGCTCTTATACAATCAGTGTTTGATAATACGAACGCCGCGCGCCGCCGAGTATACGAAATTATATTATTAAATTGAAACGGTCACTCGTTATAATCGTATTATTTCTAACGAGTTTATTGTCTGACGCGGCGGGAGAAAAAAACCGAAACCTACCGGAGTTTTACCGGAGAAAATAAAAATCCCGTCCGATCGATCGAACGGCGCGGCGCGCGGGCACCAATCATTATCATATTCATCGAGACGAACGCGCGCGCTGATTTGGTATTGTGTAAGACAATAATATAATAATATACACGCAGTGACGGTGCAGGCGTTCGGATAAACTTTTTAATTGAAATCCTACTTAGACAATTCGGCGCGTTTCGCCGCCTTCGTTTTTACAAAAACTATTGCGACGACGACGACGCGAGCGCATACGCAATTCGATTTTTTTCGTTTCGACTTTTAAAATAATAATAATTCACCACCGGATTTCGCGAAATTTCCATAATAATTATTGGGTCATATGATTTTACACACGTTCCTGCAATACGTTTTGCGAATGTTTTAATTAAATGTCTCCTGACGAGAGACACACCCCGAGAAAACCGTTTCGATTCAGTAGAAATAAATTACCTAATAATAATTATCGTACAATTATTTATTAGTCGGTTTCGCTCGATTGTTGATACTCGTCGTCGCAGGTGTACACGCGTACGAAACGTTATTTTGTTTTACTATTTGAAAACGTTTAAAAAAGTCGATTTCGCATGTTTGCAATAATTATTATTGTGTTTTGGCCGACGATTCGGTGTACAAAGTACGCGATTTCGTTACATTTTGTTTACAATAAACTATTAGGTATTTACGAAACAATGCTGAAACTCAGTTTTCATTGCCACTATCGTTATCAGAGCTCGGAAGTCGTAGCGCTAAAAATGTTACTTATAATAATTAATTACTCACGTGATGTCGTCTACCGTTTCCGTCGCGTCGCCGACTTGCTGTTATTTGACTCTATCCAACGTTTCCTGTAAAATAAAGAAAGAAATCGATATTGAATGAAAAATATGACTTTGTGACTGCATTTTTAACATTTTTAAACAGTTAAAAATATTATATTTGATAAATTTAGGCCGAAACGAAGACTGAAGAAAAAAAAGTCGACTTATAGAGTCCAAAATTTGCGCGTAAAACGCATTCGACTTGAAAAAATTATAAATTTATTGGGAAAAAAAGTAATTTTACAATTGGTTAAATATTATAAACCGAAATGTTAAACTACTACAATAATAGTTTGTTTGTAAAATTAGTGTATTTGAAATTGAATTATTATTATTGAAATCACACTGTATTTCCTTTATATTATGTGAAAATTACCCGAAAAAAAGGAAAAATAAAATTAGGACATCACAGAAGCGTGAAATCGAGGAAAATATGCGTTTGCCAGAACTTTCGAGCTCTGATCGTTAATTAATTATAATATGATATTAAATTATAATAATTAAAATATGACATTTTAATAAGAAAATTATAGCATTTTTTTAGTAGATTTTGGTACGTGGATATTTTTAGATTTTCAACTCGGGCGTTTCGATCCAAAAACTCTAACTTGCTTAGTTTTTCCGATCCGATTCCGAGTAAAACAAAAACGGTTCGTTCAAAAGAACGAAATTCAAAACAGTAAACACAAGCGCGCGCGCGCGCGGTAATCGGTTGAATTGTAAGTTTTTTTTTCGTGTTTTGCGCTCAAGGTAGTTTTATTTTTTTCAAGAAAGTTTTTAATTTAAATATACATTACGACCGAATATTAACGAACACAAAGCCCGGCCCGGCTGCAGTGTTTGTGTTGTTTTCGGTTCTTTGTTGAAAAGAACACCGCGCATTAAGTCATATTTTTCATCTCGGACACTCTGAGAGCAGACGACGACGACGACGACGACGCGAGAGTTGCGTTAAATTAATTAGCCATTAAATTGCATTAATTTCCGGAATATTTGCACGTAATTAAGTTTAATACGACGATTCGCGGCGCGCGGATACGGGCGACACAACAATGTATACATAATATTATTAGATAAATACTAATTATACAAACCCTTTTGAACGCGCGCCGCGTACCCGACAAATGCGTTTCATTAAAATCGTTATGGAGTTAAAATGTAAAGTGACGCGCGGTAGGTAGGTAGGTAGGTACACGTACACGTCGCTCACGTAAATATATAATTTAAAACCATATCTCGTTAAATTACACGCCACGCGCCATCGATATTATACGAACACGCGCGCACGAGCTTTCTATTTTCAATTATAACGGCGAACGGCGCGAAACGCGATATTTTCATAAATATAATATTAGAAAATAAACGACTAGAGACGGAGGTGTTTTTTTTTTTTAATTTTTTCTATAATCTAATGGGAGACACGACGTGTTTTTATATGATTATAAATAGTTTGTCAATAAGTAACAAGTATTTTCATTGATGGGAAATTTACGGTCCGAAATCGTCTGTCACAACTCTGCGTCAAATTATGAAAATATAAAATATGTGATTACATTTGTTTGCATTTCACTTCATAAACTAAGCTATAGATTATAGATTATACTATATACTGGTGTATACTGGCTGATGACCTCCGCGGCTGCTATCTTTCAAAGGTGGCAACCCTAGGCACGACGTGTTTTACGTCGTTTGAAACGATAATAATAATAATTAACGTTCGCAGAATCGAGCGACGACGACGACGTGTCGGATTACTGTCGCACGATTCTCGGTAACAACGCGCACCACACACACTAAACAGGCACGTTCGCGCGCACGCGCACAACTCGCCGCTCGAACCAGCCGAAACTTTTGGCCCAATCGTCGGCCGAACGCGCGCGCCGCCGCCGCCGCCGACTCTCGGCTTTACGCGGCCCGCCACCCGCCGCCATCCAGTGACCTCTAACAACTCGTACCGTTCGCAACCGGTCCGCGTCCTCGTCTCCGCCCGCGTTTCGTCGACGCTTTTCGCGTAAATTATCACGTCGTTTCGATAGTTTGTCGGTTTTTTCCTCGTCCGATCTCGCCGCCGCGCCGTTTTTCTCGCTCGTAGTGCCGCCACGAGTCGCGTAGTGTTCGTCCGCGTATTCCGTTGCGCCGCCGCCGTGCCCGTTTCGTCGTCGCTTCGCGATAGTTTGTCGGTTTTTTCCTCGCCCGATCTCGCCGAGTGTCGCGTTTTCGCCGCCGTTTTTCTCGCTCGTAGTGCCGCCACGAGTCGCAGTGTTCGCCCGCGTTTTCCGTTGCGCCGCCGGGGTTTTACCCGCTCGCGAGTTTTTGAGGTTATGTCCGTTGGACGCCCCGCCGCCGCCGCCCGCCACCCGCCGCCGTCCAGTGACCTCTAACAACTCGTACCGTTCGCAACCGGTCCGCGTCCTCGTCTCCGCCCGCGTTTCGTCGTCGCTTTTCGCGTAAAATATCACGTCGTTTCGATAGTTCGTCGGTTTTTTCCTCGTCCGAGTGTCGCGTTTTCGCCGTCGCCGCCGTTTTTCTTGCTCGTAGTGCCGCCACGAGTCGCGTAGTGTTCGTCCGCGTTTTCCGTTGCGCCGCCGGGGTTTTACCCGCTCGCGACGCCGGGGTTTTTTCCGCCGCCGTGCGCGACCGGTCCGCGTCCTCGTCTCCGTTCGTTTCGTCGTCGCTTTTCGCGTACGCCGTGTTCCGCGTAGAATATCGCGTCGTTTGCCGGTTATTTCTCTCGTCCGATCTCGCCGAGTGTCGCGTTTTCGCCGCCGTTTTTCTTGCTCGTAGTGCCGCCACGAGTCGCGTAGTGTTCGTCCGCGTTTTCCGTTGCGCCGCCGGGGTTTTACTCGCTCGCGACGCCGGGGTTTTTCCGCTCGCGAGTTTTTGAGGTTATGTCCGTTGGACGCCCCGCCGCCGCCGACTCTCGACTTTACGCCGCCCGCCACCCGCCGCCGTCCAGTGACCTCTAACAACTCGTACCGTTCGCAACCGGTCCGCGTCCTCGTCTCCGCCCGCGTTTCGTCGTCGCTTTTCGCTTAAAATATCACGTCGTTTCGATAGTTCGTCGGTTTTTTCCTCGTCCGAGTGTCGCGTTTTCGCCGTCGCCGCCGTTTTTCTTGCTCGTAGTGCCGCCACGAGTCGCGTAGTGTTCGTCCGCGTTTTCCGTTGCGCCGCCGGGGTTTTACCCGCTCGCGACGCCGGGGTTTTTTCCGCCGCCGTGCGCGACCGGTCCGCGTCCTCGTCTCCGTTCGTTTCGTCGTCGCTTTTCGCGTAAAATATCACTTCGTTTCGATAGTTTGTCGGTTTTTTCCTCGCCCGATCTCGCCGAGTGTCGCGTTTTCGCCGCCGTCGCCGCCGTTTTTCTTACTCGTAGTGCCGCCACGAGTCGCGTAGTGTTCGTCCGCGTTTTCCGTTGCGCCGCCGGGGTTTACTCGCTCGCGACGCCGGGGTTTTTCCGCTCGCGAGTTTTTGAGGTTATGTCCGTTGGACGCCCCGTCGCCGCAGCCGCCGCCGCCGCCGCCAACTCTCGACTTTACACCGCCCGCCCCCCGCCGCCGTCCAGTGACCTTTAACAACTCGTACCGTTCGCAACCGGTCCGCGTCCTCGTCTCCGCCCGCGTTCCGTCGTCGCTTTTCGCGTAAAATATCACGTCGTTTCGATAGTTTGTCGGTTTTTTCCTCGTCCGATCTCGCCGCCGTTTTTCTTGCTCGTAGTGCCGCCACGAGTCGCGTAGTGTTCGTCCGCGTTTTCCGTTGCGCCGCCGGGG